>VZTN01010677.1:216216-277632 GCA_013400515.1 Erpornis zantholeuca
GTGGTTGGCGCCGTTGCCGTGGCAGCGCGGCCGGCGCGGCGAGGCGGGCCCGGGGGACCTGAGGAGCCGGGCCGGGGTCTGCCCGCGGTGAGCCGTGAGGGGACAGCGCCGGGAGCACCGAGCCTGACCCGGGGTGTCCTGTGGGAGGGCTCGGGCCTTCTGCCGTGCTATGCATCTCGGCCTAATTTACTCAAAACTTTGTTATTTGGGAGTTGGAGCCACTCACACAACCTCACAACGCAGTGGTTTGGCTAAAAGCGTCGAGGCTTCTGCTGCATTGGCAGCTCGTTTGATGTTTGTGCCACTTTTTGTGCCACCAGCATCCCTAAATCACCGTAGGCCAGCATAGGAATCCTGCTCGGCTTTAAGGTGGTTCCTATCCTTTCCTCATTCCTCCATACTTCAAATCCTGGGGTGTGATTTCTCTGCTCCTTAACTGGAGAAAATAGGGACTCTCTTCTAGTTGACGGTCTTGAGTTCTGCAGAAGGATTTACATAAACGCATTCAAAGCTGAGCCACCTTCGTTAAAATTAATCATATGTCCACGTCTCTCTGAGTAAGATGTGAAATGCTCAACCATGTGGTAATAACTCATTCTAGATGACATGCAGAATTTACTGAATCCTAATAAATTGTAACAACATTTGGGAGCCGTTTACTTTGCACTGGAGAACTCCACAAGACTCGAGCAAGTAGTGTTTGTTGGAGTTGTGCCCAAATTATTTTGGATGAAGTAATTGTCTAAGTGGATAAAATACATTCGGGTGGTTTGTTTTTTTACTGAGCTGATTGTTATTAAAAAAAAATAAGTGGCAGAGTCCTTGCTTTTTGCTAAGAGATTTATTATAGTTGATACTCAAAATGTGTAACTAGCACAGAGATGTGTGCTTGTATCTAGTTATTTCACATGCATTAAGTATGTACTGAATGCTGTGAATTCACCTCCAGAGATAGTCACCACTATTGTGAGTTGTTGGACATTTGATGTGTAAAACATATTCTTCTTTTTATCAGCCTGGTCCATTGGAAAGAACTGTCAGCATGGAAGATCAAGAGATCAGTTATAGTGAGGGAGAACAGCAAATATCTCCTCCAGTGTTTCTAGAGGAGAAAGAAGAAGGGGAAGAAGAAGATGAAGAAGAAAGAAACGAAAGGGAAGAAAGAGAAGAAGAAGGAGAAGAAGGGGAGGAAAAAGAAAGAGAAAAAGGAGAGGGGAAAGAAATAGAAGAAGAGGAACAAGAAGAAAGAGAAGAGGAGGAAGCAGAAGGAAGAGAAAAAGGGGAGGAAGAAGAAGAAAGAGAAAAAGAGGGGGAAGAAGAAAGAGAAGAAGAGGAGGAAGAAGAAAGAGAAGAAGGGGAGGAAAAAGAAAGAGAAGAAGGGGAGGAAAAAGAAAGAGAAGAAGAGGAAGAAGAAGAAAGAGAAGAAGAGGAAGAAGAAGAAAGCAAGGAAGAAGAGGAAGAAAGAGAAGATGCAGCTGGTCCGCTCCCTGATGTGGAAGAACACTGGGAAGGTGAAAATGAATTGTTTTGATTACTCACAAAAACCTGACATTAGTGTAAACTTAATGTAAGGTAAACATGTTAGATCATTGGCCAGAACCTGACAGTACATTATGCTCCCTTGTCCCCCTCCCTGTTCTTTCTGGGATTTTCCCACATAAGTGGGATTCTTGGTGACACTTCCACATGGAGGCAGAGAACATTCTCCTGTTCCTTTGCAGGTGTACAATAGTCCTGTGTGTTTTGCCATATGAATTTTTTAATGTATGCTGCAGTAATGCTATAAAATGTCATCTCTGATTCTCCACACTGTGGCTTGACAGCAAGTATAGAAAGCTTTGCATTTTGAAATTCAAAGTCTCTTTATTAAGCTGTTGTTTCAATATCTGCTAGAATATGAGCTGGAAGAAGAGTTGGCTGGTGTTGGCAAGATGGAAAACAAGGACACTTCAGAAGACACTGGAGACCAGTCTGATTCTAGCACGTAAATTACCTTGTTCAGTTCAAACAGGAATTTCTTCTGTGGTGTTGAGTGACCAGATATGTATGACATGTCTTAAACTAGTTTAAAATGTTCCTGTTAAAATTGTAAACTATTGTTCAGGAACACTAAAATTGCAAACCCAAGGTGGGATCAGGAGGAGCCACAGGCATTTTAAAACAAAGACACATCATTAGTGCTTTAAATGAGGGTATAAATGTTCAATATTAGATATCCAGGTCTGAAAATCCTGGCTCAAGTCCATGCATGCAAACTTCCTGTGCATCTTGTGTTCATGCTTCTCCTTATTTATAATGGTCTTATTTGTAACAGTTCTGCTAGAATAAAAGAGAAAGCAAGGATGTAAGGATGTCATACAAACTTCACATAATTACAATTTCTCACTATGTTTCTTTGTTAATTGTATATTTCAATTCAAAGGCAAAGCTCAGAACACTCTTTGGGCAACATTGGTAGCATTCAACCTCTGAAGTCTGCAGACAAAATTCGCATATCAGCCTCACAGAGGAACCTCCAATTCCTTGATGACATAGTCTGGGAAAAGGAGCTGGCAGTCCAAAATACCAGGTTAGTGTTTAAGCAAAAATAATCCATCAGCACAAATCACCAGCAAATACTGAGATACTGCACCAGTCATAAATACTAGAGTTTATAGAACTATATATCTGAATTCACAAGAAAAGGGTGAATCCAGGAATCCTGGCTGTGAATCTTGCCCCCAAAAATTCTTTTTGTTTCACTGGGGAGAGAGAAGAACCTACATAATATAAATGATGTGTTTGTTTCTTGCAGTGACACGCTGAATGCCTGTCGGCTGCGGAGCAAGATGCTGGCAAAGCAGCTGGATCGTGTAGACATGGAAATAGAGAGAGAGGAGGAGGCTGGCAATGTGTAGGTAGAGAGTATTTCTGGATACCAAGGATTGCAGGCATCCACTATGTTCATCTGTGTGTAATTAATGAGATAAGAGCAGAAAGAGGTGGAAACTTGGGAATGGGTGGGAAAGAGGCATATATTTTAAAATGTAACAACAGGTATTAAGTCAGCCTAGCCCACTGCTGTCAATTATGTCTGTCAGGAACTCAATCTTCTATTTGGTCTGATGAATCAAGGTGCTGTAGCACTCCTGGAGGTCGTGGCTTTGCTTCTGGTGATTATTCAGTCAGGATTTATATATATGTGTGTGCATATATTTTTATAAATACACAGGTCCATGCGCCATTTCTTTCTTGTGTTATTCTGGAATGCAGGAATGCCTTTCAGGAGTAGCTCTGCATACAGGAGCTGCTCTGAAACACTTGTGCTATCAAGTGGGAGGCAATTTACTGTACTCTTCACATTTGGTTTAAATAGAAAGCAGTGGGTGGCTTGTGTACCAGGAGCCAGAGGCTTGTGAACAAACTTCGCAGCTGCATTTCTAACCTGTGCTAATCTCCAGGTTAGAGCAGCAATGAATGAGAGAAAGGAAGGCAGGTTAACTGCCAGAATGGGAGAGCTGCTTAAACAAAACTGATGAGTTGATGCAAATGAGCCTCCTGAGGTGGTGCAAGTGGGATCTTAGAGACAGTAACAAAACCCAGCAAAGACAGAACAGCAGTGTAGTGTTTATCCTTATGATGGGTCACATGGAGAGGTCTAGATATGTAAAAAAAAGCAATTCTCCCAATCTCTTACATTTAGCGAGTGACTAGTGGCGTGAGAAGACTTGATAGATTTTTGGCTTATGAAGTTCATTGTGTTTCAGCAATAATGCAAATCCTGACTGCCATTAGCACTACCAATGCCAATACAGAAATGTTGAAGTTAGAGGAATAACTGCAGGTAGAAGATCCAATATTCATTTAGAGGATGGGAGTTTATGTTGAGTATAGTCAGGGCGCTGTCTGTGGATCCTGTAGTACACTGTCTGCTAGTTTTCCTGGGGAGAGAAGGAAAATAACTGTGTGGGAATGCTGAAGTTGTAGGCTAAGTGTATGGAATAGCAAAGTCAGTCTACGTTCTCTAGGTTCACCTACACTATCTTCATGAATAATGCTACTTTTATCAGTTTGAGAAATGTATAGTTGCATTAAGCTACTGGTCAGTGCTTTTGAAATTCTCATGTGTTCCTTTCAACCAATGTGTAAGAGTTTTTAAAGAAAGCTCTGCCTCGAGAATGGACACTTAGAAGGTTAAACAAGAGGCTGCATAAATTGCTGATTTATTCATTCTAATGAATAAATCTGAGCCTTAGAGCTATGCTTTATTCTTGCTGTTCTTGCAAGGGGGCTATGTTCAGGTTTCTTTGTGACAGTTTCTCTCTGATGTTACCAGTGCAGCCGTGTCCCGCCTGCAGGCCGTGAGCAGCCGATTGTACACTGAACTGGAGAGGGAGAAGGAGCTGGAGCTGAGAATTGCTCTGACACTAAAACAAAACTTGTAAGTGAGGGAATGAAAAAAGCATGAAGGGGAATCAATCTTTATTACATTCTTCATATGCTGTTAGATGGAGTCCAAAGTTAATCAATACAGAAATTGCTTGTACATACTGAACTAAATCATTTGAGAGCAACTTTTAGTCTGCCTCGTTCATTCCTTACAAAGTTGGGTGCTGTGGCTCAGTCCCCAAGTTAGTTTTGCACATGTAAATAAAGTTTTGATTGTAGTATGAGAGGTGTAAAAATTGTGAACTAAGCAGGTCTCATTTGAAATGTAAAATAAGCTGGACTAAAGTAAATCTGTCTGTGCATGAGCATAAATACTTGTAATTTATGACTCTTAGTGTTTTTATAGGGCATAAAGGAAAGGATAGAAAATTAACATGATGGAGACTTTGTAGCAGTACCTTGTATTTTTATGCCAAGCTAATATTGCTGCTTGTAATTGATTGTTCACACATAATAAATTACTTCTTTATATCAGACAGACTAAAACTGTCTTTTGCAGAAGGCAACAGGTGAGTGTGTTTATATTTTGATAGCACAGGTACATCACAGTACATCAAAGGAGGAACACAGGCATGAGCTTCTAGCTGTGATTAGCCAAGTGGTTAACCAGGATACAGTGTGTTCTGCTGCAGTGTTGTGTAATAGCTTTAAAATGCTTGACTTGTTTATTGTGTGATTAGCAATACACAGAACAGATTAATGTACTCAGCCCTACCATATCTGGTTCCTTCAGCAAAGCACAGAAGAATGAAAGCTGTGGCCTGTCCCTGGAGTTATTTACTGTTGAAGGAAAAGCTATTTTTGGAATTTTTCTTGGTTTTCATATTTTCTTCTAGATAAATTGAGGAAACACAACCTTTGGGTTCATTTTTTTTGACCAATAGTTTTGATGTCTTTGAAAGGGATATGCTATTAGATATGAGCCTTAGTCTGGAGCACCCATGTCAGTAAAAGGGTCTGATTCAAAATGTGTTTTAAAATAATAAAAGAAAACATGGCTACATATTTGTTTTCCCCATAGAGCCTTCCCTACTCAATCTATCACCTTAAAGTGAAAGAATATCAGTATTTCAGTGAAAAAAACTCATGCTTTGTTTTAAAGGGTTGAGATGTGGCAGATAGAAAGAGAGCAGAGAAAATACAACATCCTCCGTGAACAACTTCAAAAAGATGAGGAGAAGCTACAGATGCAATACCAGGAGGAAAGAGAAGTGAGGATTAGGAAGAAAAAAATAACAGCCCTGCAAGCAGAAGGAAGGCGTCGAACTCAAGAGAAGTAAGAGCCTCTAAGTCAGAGCCTGCTGCTTTTCTTATTTTATTGTCAGCCAATTCACTAGTGCAGGTAGTTCAAACACTGGTGCTACTGTGTGTCTTAGCTGGGTGTGCTTCAGGAATATTTCATGAGGAAGTGGGATTCAAATAAGAATTGGCCACAGCCTTGCAGTTATACAGGTAAATATTTCTGATCTATGGGAATAAACTTGTTAATGAAAAAAACTACAAATGCAGGTTTATTGGTCATAGGAAATGAGGTTTATTGGGTCAGATTAACTGCTTGTTTCTGCAGTGCTGTTGGCCTCCAGGACCTTCTGGACTTACAGCCAAGTCCCTTGAGATTTCCTGGAGAGAAAGCAGACACCAGCATGTCAGTTTGTGGCTTTTGTGAAGTTTATCACTTTGTCTGTAATATGGGGGATGTGGGGAGCAGACAAATGCCCTCATTAATAAACTCCCCAACCCCACCCTGAGGTCTGATTGTGTTGGAATCAAGTTTTCCTTAGTTCTGCTGCAACTGTTGGTTTGTCTGTGTTTTGCAGAAGAGAGGAGGAAGCCCGGAGAGAACGTGAAGAAAGAAATAAAAAAATCCTTGAGGATGCCAAAAGGAACCATGAGAAAGCAGTCTTCTTCCTGAGGCAAAGCATGGCAAGGTGGGGCTTCACTCCTTTCCTGTTGTACATTCTCTGCTGGGCAAGACTTTATCCTCCAGTCTTTGAAAAATAAGGATTTCTCTGCAGGTGTGTCTTGGGTTGCACCAGGAAATCTCATGACAGGTATAGTGTGGCATTGAGGTCTTACAGGGCACAAAAGGACATGGAAAGAAGAAAACTCACTGACTGTCCTGGCATGGGATTCCCTGGAGCTGAAGGGATGGTCTTTGTCATGAGAGCTCTAACTACATGTAGGCATTAGTAATGATTAGAAGGATTTTATATATGTGTGTGTATCTTTAAGTGAAGTAGTATAACTAAAATTCAGGTTTGAAACTTGCCCTGTGCCATTCTGTGTCCCCTCAGAAATGTGGTAAGAAAGCATCAGTCAGGTCAATGGGCTGATGGGCCATTTCTTTGTGCTCATGCTCTAGCTGATTTTAAATTAAATGTTCTTTCATAGGTTTATGTTTATGTTATTATTCTGGTGCTGAATTATTTTGCTGCTGAAGAAACTGAACATTTGTTACTTATTTTTATACATACACAAATATATCCTAATACACAAATATTAGGACTTAACTGTAAAATGATGGAAATAATTGTACTGTTTCTGTGCTGGTTTGTTTTTATTAGATGGTGTGTACAAACTGGTCATAATTAAGAAAAAGAAAATCAAATAGATTTTTTTTTCTTGACAAATGTATCAAACATATCAATTTAATTTTTTTCCTAGTTTCCCATTAGATCAGCTGGAATATTCCCAGGTTTGATTCCTGCCCACGTGTTTCCAACTTGTAGTTTTTAGGGTTTATTTTTAGCATGGGTACATGTGCTTGGCTTGAAAAGTTTGCTACATAATGTTTCAATATTGCTTATATGAGCAACACCTGAATTCTTTATTTTAGCAGCCAGTCATATGTCATAACATAAAACACATTCTTCATATCCAAAATTTAAAAAAATTAAAGTTGTTGAGCAAAATATTTGAAAACCTGTTGGCACTTGGAGCTTGAGTGGTGCTGTGTTTGGAAGAGTCTCCAACTGTTCCCCTGTGCCCACAGCCAGTGCCCACCAAACAGGGGTTTACAGCAGCAGTGCCTGGGGACATTGGCAATTACTCTTTGTCAGCTCAGACATTCTAATACTGAGAGCTTTCCAGGATGTGAGCCTGAAAGATTTTACTTTGCTTACAGAATTCATGAAAAAAATGCAAAGGAAGAAGTGAAAGCTCAGGAGCATATGGAGAGAAGGATACAAGCTGTGCTTTCCCTGAAAACCAGCATCACTTCCAACAGGGTACTGCTGCTGGGCTGGGATGGGAATGAAGTCACTGATGGGAGACTGCTGGGTTCTAATGCAAGTCATGGCAGTTTTCCTTGCAGAACTCTGTGGTGATTTCTGATCAGATCACTGACCCAAGTCTCTTGAAACTGGGGAGAGTTTAACTCTTGGAGGGATAGCATGAGAGCTGTGTGGGCAGGTTTTGACACTTCTGCTGATGCAGTTTGTTCTGTCAACAGCCTAGTTGTGCTGGGAGGGGAAGTCTCTGGGAAATAATGCATACTAAAATAAGTTCTCTGGAAGTTCAGCCAGAAGGATTTCCAGTTATTTGGATTCCAATGCAGAAATATTCCACATGGAGAAAACATATGGAAGAAAAACAGTTATTTAAGAATTTAAATAGTATAAATTAGGAATTTCTGAGCTATGCTGCTTTGCTCTTCTATTTATGTTCTGTAAAATCTGAGGGAATGATCTTAATTTAATCCTGATTTGTTTAGAACTGTTATCTTTTCACATTCCTTCACTGAGCAGCATTCCAGGGGCAGGCTGGAAGGGTAGAGAACTAGCCAGGACCCAGACAGAGCTTTCTGCATCTCAGTCCCCCATGACTACAGAGATTACAAACAATACCTTCTACTTCAGAGACATCCACCACAAACCTATGCTTGAATGAGGGGACCAACATTAGATTCTCTGGTTTATATTCTTTGGTATATGAATCAAATATGTCACTGGTTTGTGTGACTTTCATAGGAAAGGCTCCAAACTCTCCAGATTTTGAACAAAGCAAAGGCCTTGGAGGCAAAGAAGGAGGAGATGAAAATGAGGGAAGCCATCCTAGCAGAAGGAGGCAATGCAATCAGGGAAATTTTTCTCCATAAGCGACAGCAAGAGCACGAAAAAAAGAAAGAGTAAGTGTCACATCCACATCAAACTCTCCCTGCTCCCTGGTGCTCATACAGGAATGTGTTGGAGCTCAGTCAGATCCTGAAGGCAGAACATCTCTGATGGTGCCTGGAGGGAGTGAACTCCCTCTCCCACTCTGTGTGTGACACTTGCACAGTCTGTTCTTGGTGCCCTGAACTCCTGCCTTGGGGTGTTCAGAGCACCAGGGCTCTGTGGGTGTTCCTTGATCAGCTCCTCCAGGAGGGAAGGTCGGTGACCCTAAACTGGAAATGTGAAGTAACTGTCCTTCTTCCTCCCCTGAACACTGTGAAAGTCTGTATCAGCCTTCTGAAACCTTGTAACTGAGTATATTTAGTCTGCAAAAATGTATAAACAGCCTCTGAATCACTTGGTGTCTTGGCACAAATACCACTGAACCCAACTTAAAGACTTGTTATTTAGCTTAAAGCCTCCAAGGGAACTGGGTTGTAGTTAATATTATTGGTAAACAACCATGGTTGGGTTAAAAGTTCTTACAATTTCGGATTACAGAGCTTTTAGAGAACTGCAGAAATCAAGAAAAATTGAGATTGTGTCTCGAATTTTGCAAGAAAAAGCTTCTATTCTTAAGCAGAAAAAAAGTCGTTCCCCTACTAAGGCAATTAAGGCTCGTGGTAAACTTGAGGATCCTTTACTGCAGAGAAGGGAAGCCTGGCAAAGTGAGGAGACCTGCAAACAAGCAGATGGAGAAATACCACAGGTGATAAAAGGCCTAGGAATTAATTCTCTTTAGATTGCTTTGTTTTGTTTTGTTAGAGGTGCAGGTCACTGAATTTTGTTTAAAAATAGCACAGGCTACAGCCAAACATGAGACAGTACAGCATGAGTGGAGAGTAATCCCCCCATGAGATCCCTTAATGTCTGTTAGTTTCCTTTTCCCTGAAGGAAATATAGTAACTTTTAACATAAGATTTTGTCTGTATTTAATGTTTTAAGAGGGGATTGGCATAAGTTGGGATCTTTGGCCTCTCAGCCAAAGGCCAAGAGCCCAAAAAGCCAAAAACCTGTCATTTTTGTGTTAAAAGATCTCCTCAGAAACTGATAACTGTTGAAGTAACTGTTCACTCATCATTTTTAGCTGTATCTTCAAAACTTCTGTTCTTTCCCCAAAGCCACAACGCTCTCCATCAGTTTCTTCCTTGGCTGGGGAGGGAACTGCTCCCCAAGGAGAGAGTTCTGAGAGCAGACCCCAGGATGTGCTCTGGGAAAGTGGTGATGAGGACACAGAGAGGGACGAGACCCTCCTGGTACCAGAGTTCCCAGGACTTTGGAGTCAGCAATATGACTTGCACAAGGTAAATGTTGTGATATCTCTTGTTAGAAATAGAAAAGGACCTTGCCTGAAACAAATAATTGTGTATATGGCAGTTTAAATGCAGCCTTTATGTTATTACACAGATGTAGAAATTCAGATGTGAGAATATCATCAGTCATTGCTGTTTGACACTGTTCTGGAGGAGTTTGTGCTCTCAAAGAGAAAACAACACTTCAGGTTTAGTTCAGAAATCTGTAAAGACATAAATCACATTATGTTTAACCGTTTGAGTTTAAAAAACTTCAGAATTGATCAAAAAGAAATTGTGTCAGTGCATATTCCTATACAGAAGCAATGGACCATGACTGAAACATTCCACTGAAATCAGCTGATTTTTTTTCTCAACGTTTAAGAAGTTGAGGGGGGAAAAAACCTTAAAGTGCAGAAAATCTAATTATACTCTGAAAAACATGATGTCATAGTGTTAGGTGATGATAAACTGCAGAACAGGCAGCTGAGAATCCATTAAATTCTTCATGTTGAGGTTGGGAGGCTGAGTTTGACTGGAGAGAGCCAGGCAAAGGCTGGCCAGGTGCTGGAGTATTCCCTTTGCAGATTTTTCTACTGGAGCTGCAGGTTGTGTGATCACACACAGCCCTCGAGGCTTTTCTACATGTTCCTTATCAGGTAGCCAAAGCAGAAGATCCAACACAGTTGGCTATAAGGGCAATGAGGAAAAAAACAGCTAAGAAAAAAATGGAGGAAGTCCAGACTGGAATTCTTCACAAGCAAATTGTGCCTGCTCGGGAACGTAAGGGCTGTGCTTTCCACAGCAAACCCAGCTGCATTCATTTCAAGGTCAGTGGCCATTCTGCATGGAATTGTAAAGATGTATCTGCTGTAGGTATATCCCAGTGTCTTGATCAAAATTCTGTTGCAGCCTTCAATAGGTCTGTAGTGAAATTTGAAACAGCTCTTGGCTTTGTCTCTAACAATCTCTTAGTTAAGTGATAGATTGAATAAACTAGTTGGTTTTACTAGCTAAAATTATAAAATCCTTCCTTTACTTAGGGGAGTTTAAACACTGTCAGAAAGGTGTGGAGGTGATGAAACCTCCTGTTGCACTGCTGTGTGTTTTTTAAAGGGCAGCATGACTGGTACCTGTATATTGTTTGTAAATACATTGCTGTAAAATAATGTCCTTAAAGAAGTGGTGACTCCCATGCAGTTACATTTCAATTAGTTAACAAAACTGTTAATTACTCTATTAGACCATGAACATGACATTCACCTGGTATGTTTGGCATTCCTAGGATTTTGATGTTGGTCAAATCTACAAAAAGAAGGTACTTTTGACAAATGCATCCTACAGTGTTAATTACTGCAGGCTGGTGGGAATCAGTGAATGCCTCAAGGACTTCATCAGTGTTCAGTAAGTCAATTAATTGCAGACTTGTTTTACCTTTGTACCACAACAAAAGCTGGAACCCAGTTCTGCAGCAATTGAAATTCCTGCTGTTGTGGGTTTACCCTGCAGGCAAACTCCACAGAGCAGGTCCTCACTCCCTCCTCAGAGGGATGGGGAAGAGAACTGGGGGAAAAAAAGACAAACTTGTGGGTTGAGACAAACACAGTATAATTGGACAGAAAAGGAATGGAAAAAAAGCTGATGAAATAAAGGAAATCAATCTTGGAGCAAAGAGCACTTCAATTGCAATCCTGTGGTCTTTCCCATCAATCTATTCCTGTAATCCTGCTGACAGGTTATGTAATGAAGCACTGTGTCTAGTTGGGAGATTGCAAATTAATCTCAGTTTAACTATATTGATAATTTTATCTCACTGTTTATAAATAAACAAAAGGAGGTATCTACAAAATGTTTCTTTTTAAGAATTCAGACACCAGCTCTCTCTGCAGCTGCTCTGAGCCTTTAAATATGTAAAAGGCAAGTTGTGAAAAGTAGTATTTCTCTACAAAATGAAGCCATGAAAAGAATTTATTTACCTGGAATTCTGTGAAACAAACAAAAAAAATTATTGTAGTCTAGCTTAAAAGTGAAGAAATGCTAAAGCTCCTGTGTGTAAGTGAAGCTCATGGACAAATAGAAGACTTGGAAGTGAATTCCTTTGGCTTACAGAGAAAGTTCAGCTTTCAACCCTTATGGGTGACCTGGAGCAGCCACCTGTGGGGCAGTTCAATCACACCCCAGTGAATGGACAGATTGTTTCACCACTGCAAGTGATTCCACACTCCAGAGCTCCTTTCCCAGCTCACTGCCCACTGCCCTCGTGGGGATAAACTGCACATGGAATTTCTGGATTGTCTGATAAGGACAGGATGGTCCAAGGTGAAGCCATTCCTTGCCCACTTCATCCCCACAAGGGTCCTCAGAAATGTGAGCAGAGAGTTCTTGACTGAACAGCATCCCTGGAGAGCTGTAAAGTCTGGGTGCAGCTGCTGTGGGTGGATTGGGAGAGGTGTGGAGCACTTCATTGCCAGACTGATGGAGATGGATAATTGAGCAGGAGCCCTTCAGCTCCTAAACCTGCTCTGGTGCTTGACTCAGTGTAGCTCGTGGTTGTTACAAAATCACGTGTATGGATTTAATTTTGACCCACTTAGACATGTTTAATTTCTGTGACAAAGCCTGAAGCTACTAATCCAACAAAATGAGGGTTTCCTGCTCTCAAAGATTGATTTTTTTTTCCCTAATTTAGTATGTTGGACAATTGCATATGGTAAATCAGCACCTCTGGTTTGTGACCAAAAATTAAACAATCCTTCTTGAAAGGCTTAGGTCTTTCCGTGCTATAATTGCCTTTCAAAGTACTCTCCAAATACAAGTGAAACATCAAGAGTTCTGAAGGATTTTTCAATATCTGAATTAATTAACATTTTAAAAATAAATTGGTTACCCATACATTTGCCAGCTGGATAGCTAGCAAAAGTAATCTAAGACTTTATTCTCCATTGTCATATTATTAATAATTTGACCAGCAGAGCACAGACCTGTGCACACTGATCCTACACTGTAAAGAGCTTATCTCAGGTAGAACCAGACACAAATTGTTTGTTACAAAATAGTTTTGCCAAGTATTTTGAAAATACCCAGCACATCTACACTGTCATGGTGTCACTGTCCTCGAAACCAGTGCACAGGTATTTACAGACATAACACTTGAGAGCTGTTATCAGTGACAGGCACTGTTTGCTGATAAAAAGCTTTATTCCAGTGGTTAAAATGAGCATGATTACACCCCATGCATTGAGAGCCTCTCCTTAGCAGAGTGGTTCTGTGTGGGTTTGTGTGTTTGGCAGTTTGTGCTCTAAATCAGAACTATTTTATCAAGGTAACATATGAAATAAAGAACCATTCCTAAAGTCTTTCTCAGGAGAAAGTGCCAGGGTTCTGTTCAGAAGGTCAGGACACAGGTGCTTGTTCCCTGTCCACCTTTTAAGCTCCTGAATTCTGAAGTGTGTTTCCCCCTTTAAAAATGTTTCATCTTGCTTTGGTTTAATTTTGTTTTGATAAAACCATGAAGGGCAACTGTGTTCTGTGTCTCACTTGGCTTAGGGGCTCCCATGGCTGACAACACTTCCTTATCTCCTCTGGCTCCTCTGCAGGCAGAGCAGGGCTCCAGGAGTGCCTCAATAATTTCATTTACAGTGCAGCTGTGAGATGTCTTGTCTTCTGATGGGCATTTTCCTTGCCTCACACAGACCATGAAATGAGTGGCAGATTCTATTCAAGATAATTTTGATACAGCTGGCAGCAAGCAGCACTTTCTCTAATCATTTGCAGCTCCCTCCTTGGGTTTTTCCTCTTCATTTTATGTTTGGACAGGGGAGATGTTACAGAACAACATGGAAATGGATAATGGGAGAAGTTGCTTCTTAATTATCCAACTGGGCAGTTCAACCTGGTCTTGCAAATTTTAAACCTCAGCTTCACCTCCTTGGCTATAGTCCCTGTCTTGCCTTTTAAAAGCACTTCCGAATAAAACCTTAATAAACAATCAGCTTTTGTTATTTCCCAGTTGCAGCAGGGTTCTGTAGCCTTTCATTAATCTGTCACTCATTCTGACTTTTCTGATAATTAGTCCAAGTGAGGGGAAAAAAATTGCCATTGTTACCAGAGGAAGAGCTGGGTGTTCCTTCCACAGCTTTAATTTGGAGTTTTATGTTCATTATCTCCACAGTTTTGACCCACCTGGCAAAGTGTCTTCTGGGATGTCCTGTGAATTCCTGGTAATATTTAAGCCAATGGTAAGTGCACAGTGAGGAGAATCCCAGTATAGGCCACTAGTCTGATTAAAAACATCATAATTGAATTTCTTAACTGTTAACAAGGAAACAAAGAACATTTTTAGAAGAACTGTTGTAGCTGTGTGCATGTTCAAGCTCTGATAAATTGTATTAAGGCAAATTCTGAGGGCATGTTTGGAAAAATACCTCAATGAGAGCTAGTTTCCAAATATTTACAATATTGCCCAGCTAAAGTTAACCAGGCTGTCACAAAGGCTGTTTTAAAGTAGGAACATAGGATCAGTAGAGATACATTTTTTAATACTCAAAGAATGAGTGAAAATATTTTTCATCAGACTACACAGGCTATATCTTCTGAAATTATTTAGGGTTTTTTTCTTTTTTTTCCTAGATAAATGAAGGGCTGGAAGGAGAAGTCATGTTTATGGCCCAGACAGGTTCTTTTTCTGTTCCACTGAAATGTACAGTCAAGACCTGCATTGTAAGGGACTTACTTTTAAGCATGTGGATAATATAATTATTATTATTATAAAAAGCGGATGCTTATTTAATTGACATTAGTGCTATGTAGGCCAGTGGTAATTAATGGTTTATCTTCTCACAGCTGGCTCTGGATAAAGAGCTCATTGACTTTGGCAGCCTTGTGGTGGGAGAGACAATTTCACAGACCATCAGCCTGACAAACAGCGGGGCTCTGGGAACCACATTCAGAGTTCAGACGTCAGCAGATGCCACAAGTACCCTCAGAGCAACACTAAAATCTGCTCCTGCAGCAGTGGTGGGTTCAAAAGCACTTCCCTAAAGGAATGGAAATGTTCTGCTTTGGGAAGTGGGGTGGAGGTGCAGAGTCACACAGCAGCTCAGGTCAGGAAGGACTTGGGAAGATTTGGGTTGTTATAATCTGTTAGACCCAAATATTAGAAGATAAAATTAAAAACATTTATTTGGTGAGGAGCGGGGAAACCAAAAATGCTGATTTTTAAAATACTTTGTAATTTCTACCGTGATTCCTATTTTCTCCACATTCATAACGATTAGGAGAAAATACTTCAGTTAAAAGAGGAGATTCTGACAGTCATTAAAAATCTCAGCTCCTGGAAGTCAGAAACGTGTGAACTGATGCAATAAAGTGAGGGCTGTGATAAAGAGAGGGCTGGTTGCAGCAGACTTACTTTTGACATAGAACTGCCTGGGTTTCCACTAGAAAAATGTTGTTTAATTGTTGTGCTAATTGTAAAGTAACTGGCACCACACTGCACTGCTCCTGTTACATTATTTACCTGTTTGGGGCAGCCAGCAGAAATTCAATCTGCTCATTGATAAAGGTCAGGGAGAGTGTGCAGTTCTTGGAAAGTGCAACACATTTCTCCATTTATAATGTGCAACTGTTGCAAGAAAGCACAAGTCTGGTTTGCATAAAACTTTTGCTGGACAGAACTGGAGCTGGTGCAAGGCAGAGGAACAGCCACGGCAGAAAATCCTTTTGTGTGTTTCCTCATAGGTCACTCAACATTCCAGTGCCTGTGACCCTGAAGAGGAAGGCAGCCTGAGTCCTGGGGCAGCTGGAGAACAAAACAAGGACCAGATTTGTGCTGAGCCCAGTGAGGGGGTGAGCCCCTGTGCAGCCCAGGAGCCCAGTGACAGCAGCAGTGCCATGGGTGAGGTGATGCTTTGGAACATGGCCCTGCTCTTCCCCAGGCCAAGCTTTATCCATCTCTAGTCTCCTGTGATAAACTGTTTGCACTTCAGTTTGCAAAGTTACTCAGTAAATTAAGTAGCTCATCACTCCAGGAGTAATGTTGTATTTCTTTTTATGCTGCCTCACAGAAAATGACTAAAAATAATGTCCTGACACCATTATATCAAAAGCAGCAGAGAACCTCACTGCTCATTAGTGATCAACAATTCAGTCTCAGAAGAACACAGAACCCAACCAGCTTCAGAAATTGCAAAATTGTTAACATCATCCTTGTCTCAGCAACTGAATCCCCACTTCTCAGAATAGCAATCCACATGACAGGTTTATTTTTACAGTCTGTAATTCTAGGAACAAGGAAGCAGAAAGATGAACCTCCTCAGACATTTTCCATCTCATTCCTAGTGTTTACTATGTGCTTAATAAAATCCAATCTTGTAGAAGAAAGATTTTCTTAATTTGTTTCTTATCTAAATTCTTTAACATTTCTTCCCAATATTGATCATTCCACTTTCAGGAAGCTACAAGTTCCATGAAAAGGCTGTGGGTGGTTTTTGCAGGTCCTTCTGGCTGCATTATCCCACTGAAATTGCTCTTGAAGGCCATCCCCACTCCCAGCTGGGTCTGCATTTTGGATGTACCAATCTCCAACACAGACCTTATCCCACTGAACCTTTAATGTTTTTATTCAGCAATGGAAGGCTCAGGTGCCTCAGGTAGAATTCCAAACTAGACTAAGGCTGAATGGCCAAAAAAATACTTCCTTCCAGACACTCCAATTTTCCCATCACTGTAATACATGCCTGGATTTGCAGTATTGACCCAAATTAATGAACTTGTGCTTTGTTGGATTTTTTTTTTTGGTGGACACATCCAGAATTCTGTTGTGTTTTGTGTTTGTTTCTTTCCCCAGAACAACTTGGTCAAGGAGAATTAGATACCAGGTCAGATGTGGACACAGACAATACAGATAATTTTATGGAATTTTCTCCCAAAGAAATACCAGTCGAAATTATGCTTGGAAAGGTAATGAATGTCCTGAGATCCACTTTTTTTAAGATTTCACTAGGCTGAGCCTACATCAAATAAATTTCTCTGGTGAGAAATGCTTAAGCACATGATCATTCCAAGCCCACTGGACATCACTGTGTCACAGTTAATTCTTAAAATGAAATCACAGCACACTTTTCCCCTTTCCTTTGATCTTAAGAGACATATTTGAGCTGAAAGATTCTGTAGATGTTCACATCTCCCACAATTTAACTTTTTTTTTTCTGCTATGTGGTTCTGTGGTTAAACAGGGTGTGGTGACAATACACAAGGAGGGGCAGGAAGAATATCTGGGAAATGTCAGATTTGAGTCATATTAATGTTCTGATTTTTCCTGTGCATAGTGAGTTCAGTGTAGTTCCAAACCAGGTGGAGTAGAGTGTGTGTGTGTAGTGAGTGTGCCCAACCTCTTTGTTAGAGGCTGTAGAAAATGTAGAAATGCAATTTCTAGAGTTTCATTGTTGTTGTTCAGGTGACTGAGGGTGAGATTGGAGCCTTCAGCTCTGTGAAAATCCCAGTCCTGTTTGTCCCAGCTGTCCCTGGGGATGTGAGGGCAGAGTTTGTGATCGTGTTTGACAACCCAGACTGCAAACCAGTAAGTGACCTGCTTCAAAAGGGGTGAAATGGTTTAAAATCTTCTGATTTGTGCTTTTCTCAAGAGTTATGTATTGGGTAGTTTGATGGGAGGTATCTTTGTAAGACATAGCTCTCATTTCTGATGCAGGGTGCTCATTAAACCTGCTAATTCTCTTAAATTTCTATGCAAATAATCCTGATATTCCCATTTTATCAGACATCATTGGAAAACATCTCATATTCTGGAAACAAATGAGGAAGTATTCTCCCTTATTCCCAACCCACATAGTTTATTTTCTTTCTGATCTATCAGAATTGGAATTATTTAGGAGGCAGTAGTGAAGCTGATGTGTGAAAGCTGGAAGAGATGACAACTTTAGTTACCACTTCAGCATATTGTGATTCTGAATTTTTTTGGAAGCCAAATTCTACTTGGAACAGTTCACAGAAGCTTGCCAAAAAATAAAGACAAACTTCCCAGAAGCTCAGTAGCCAGTCTTGGCTCTCCCTCGGGCTGCAGAAGGAGCTGCAGACGCCTGCTGAGGCTCCCGTGGGCACCTTCTCCTCCAGGATCAGCTGTGCAGGGCTGAGCTCTGCGGGCCCTGGTGCCAGACCCGGGTCACTGCAGGAAGCACAGCCCTGAGCTGCCTTCAGTGCATTTCTGTGCTGCCTGAACGAGCCCCGGGGGAGCCTGGATTGGGGCCCATTCACTTCAGCTAAAGGCACTTTAAATAATTCTTTTCAGTATCATGGGCAGATGCTCTTCTTTCGTGTTTCCTGTCAAAGAATCCAAACCAAAGTATAATTGTGTTTTTCTGCTGGGGCACTGTAACATCTTGGGTTTACTTTGGAAATGATTTTCCTAGGTCTGCCTCATTAAGAACCTGTTGCAACATGAAAAATAAAATATTTTACTCAGCTGTATTTAGAGCAGAAATTCTTACTGTAAGTCAGTGAGAACCTGAGACTAACAGAATGAATCCCTTGCCATTCCTGCCCTGCCAGCTGAGCTTCAGTGCCATTGGAGTTTCTGTGGATGTGCCCATCTGGGTGCCCCAGCCCAGCGTGGACCTCAGGATCTGCATGTACGAGCGCCTGTACCAGGACAGCATCGAGGTGCGGAGCAGGTGAGCTGCCCTGGGGCTGCCTCTGGCCTTGGCACTGCAGGGGCACATCCTGAAACCCTCTGAGCTCTGGAGATTGGGCTTGGGCATGCTGCTGTCCCAGACGGCCAACAGCAGCCCGAGCTGTGAGTATCCACACACCTTCCCACTCCTACCACATTCCCTGTGGTGTTCCTGTTCTTTGGGAGAGCTGTAAAGCCCCCAGGGAATAGCAAACCCACAGCTCATGTGGAATTTGCACACTAAACATTTAGGAAGATTAAATGTATCTAAAATTAAGCTCACATTGGGTTGATTCAACCAGAAAATTTTATGTAAGAATATTTTGTTGTTTCTCAGCTATTTTGCATTCAATTAAAGTCCTGGGGGGACTCAGGATCTGGAAGCCAGTTTCATGCCAACTGTGCTTTTTATTGAGAGTCTTTCCAGACCTGGGACTAGATGCTGGAGAAATCATGTCAGTCCTATTGCATTCACTCTAAAATGGGAAAGGTGGAGCTTCTCCTGACCCAGGTAGGCATTAAGGTCTCCACTGGAGTGACAGATTCCTCTGATTACCCAGAGAGTGACCAGACAGTGACTGACAGGGGAAAAATATCTGGGTGTTTCAGAGTCCAAGTCAATCATGTCTGAGGGCTGGTTCTGTTTGCACTGTGATATAAAGGGAATATTCCAGCTCCTTGGCTTCTGGAGATTTCCTGCTATTAAAAAGCATTTATGGGAACATGTAATTGTCTTCAGGTGCTGGGTGTCTTCCCTCCACCTAATGCAGTCACTATGGAATTCTTATTTGAACAATTTGCATTTCTTAGAGGCTATTTCAATAGGATTGGGGTGGGCTTGTGGGAGGGTGGGGGAGAGATTGGTTCTGTGGAAGGCATCCATTCTAAACCTCTTACCAGAATTACAGACTGCAGAGATTCTTCACAGTTGGAAAGAAATGAGTAAAGCTGTTATCTCAGAAATTCAGCTTACAGATATGACAAGCACAAGTTGTTATGTAAGTGCTTTTACTTGGTCTAGATAACCCAGGGATAAAACTTATAAGTATAGAAGCAGAATAACTCTCCTAATAAAACTTAAGAGTTCAAGAAAGAAGATAGAAGCTGTCAAATTGCTTAGGGCAAAACTTCTTAACTGAGGGAAAAAATCCTGCTGATCCTTTGCCAAATTTCACTAAATTAAGAGCACTTAATATGTAGTAGCCTGTCCTTAGCACTTTGGCAAGTCAAGGCTTTGATTTATCACCCATTTCCATAATTAGGAAAAATTGCATTATACAGTCAGGTGGGCTGAAATTCAGTGTATTTCATGTGCAGGAACATCATGTGTCAACTCTTTATCCTGAAAAAGTGGATTGATTTCATCATTCTGTTGTGGCCTGAGTGGTTTCTCCCTCCAGGAGCTCCTGGCACTTCCCTGTGGTGTGTCAGGAGGAGGATTCCTCCTGGAGCCTGCCTGTATCCCACTGGCTGTGACTTGTAGCACAAGGGGAAGTGAAAGTTCCTGAGTGAATCAGATACCTCTGTCCCAGCAAACTCTTGTGAATTGTAAAATATTGTTAATACTGGTTTTCTTCTGGTTTTGGGGTTTGGGTTTTTTCTGGGCCTGAAGACCCTGGTAATCAGGCAGCATAAATAAGCAGCATAAAGGATGAAAGTGTCTTATCAGAATCAATATAAATCATTTTGAAAAGTAATTTCTTTGGCAGGTTATAATCTGCACTGATTTAATGAAGTAGTATATAATTCTCTTAGATTGTCAACAGTCAGAAATCACTGCAGGCTCCCAGCCCCACTTGCTGGAGCTGTTGATTTAGAGGAGACCATCTGGCCTGACAGCTTGGAAACCAGTCCAGGGGAAGGAGAATGACAAGCTGAAATATTTGTAAATTGCTCGGCAATTTTGCACTTAGGCATAAAATTCCAAAGCAGAGGATGATCCATGGCTATTGCTGTGCTAGGATGGGGCCAGAATTCAGTAGACAGGCAGAGGATTCCTGGCTTCCAATGTGCCATTCCTAGGGCAAATTGATCCCAAGGTTTAGCAGAGGAGCTGACAGGACCAGCTCAGCCATGCTGTGACCTCCAGCCCTGCAGAATCTCTGCTGGTGGAGCACAGCTTACATCTGTTTAAAGAAGCCACCAGGGTTCAGATATCCTATTGATCCAGACAGAGCCAGTGGATGTTCAGAGCAAATAATCAGCTGATATTTTACAATAGCTTGGCTTTCACTCCCCCTGACCTGACTTAGCACTGTGCTGGGCTCTGACAGTTGTTTGGATCAGTCTGTGCACTGTTTGCAATGCAGTTGGGTTTGTTACAGAACTTCCAAGCCTTGTTTTCTGTACTTAAAAGAGAACACAACTGTGTGAACTTGCTGTAGGAGTTTTCCATGCCCATCATTTTCAAAGGAACTTGGGATTGTTCTGATTACAAAGCAGGGGTGGGGGCAGGAGGGCTCAGACTCCAGAGTCACTGAAGTGGCCTCAAAGCCACTGAGCACGTCTGATGTGTTTGCAGAGCAACAACCACACTGCGTTTGAAGTTTGAGGTGTGCAGAGAATTGAGCAAGCACATGGAGCTGCTTCCAAAAACAGGCTACATCCAGGCTCAGTCATCCTTCAGTGCTCAGCTCAAGTTCCTGCCCAGGTAAGCAGCGTTAATCCAACTCTAATCTTTCAGGATTTCAGACAGCCTCAGTGGAAAAGCTGAGCAGGGTTGTTGTTCCCTCCTGGTGTCCAGGCTTGACCTCACAGTGCTGCTGCAGTGCAGGTCTGGTCTCCTCCCTGTCCCCCTGGAAGCTGCCAGATGCTCCAGGAGGAAATGAACTTGGCTGCCAGGGCTGTGAGGCAATGCCCTCCCTGTGGTGACAGCAGCACTGACAATCCGAGCTCTCGTGTCTCTGGTAGGCTGCTCCTGTTCTGTGGGAAGCTATTCTTGTCCAGGAGAGAGCTTATTGAGGCAGGTGGCTGCTTCATGGATCACTGATTGAATAATTTCTGGACAAGAACTCCTGTGCTTGCTAATTAAGGTGAGAATGGTTGGGCTTCCTGTCCATATCTCTCCTCACCAGGTACATTTTTCTCCAAATTATGAAGGTATTGGTCTTGAATTTCACATGGTGTTTTATATAACGTCTCCTGATGCTAAAAGCTTTATCCCAGCAAGTTTTGCTTCTCTTTTTTACAATGTGTCTACAAATACAAACATAGCTCAGTGATAGGAAACACTTCCAGTTTCTAAAAATTTAAGTACCAGAGCTCCTATCGACTGTTCATTTTATTTACCTCATAATTGCCATGCTAAAGAATTTAGGAGGACATTTCTTTTCAAAGAGTAATTAATGACATACAGAATTCATTTTTGGTGTACAGCCAAATGCTTCAGTGGCTTTGGCTTTGACTGCTGCTGCAAACCTGCTGCTTCTTTGATGTGAGTTTTCAGTCCCACAGATGTGTGTTTGGGTCCTCACAGATGTGCTCAGCACCTCTGGATTCTACCCTGAGAGTCTAATCACTGATGGCAAAATTTTCACCAGGTTAGTATTCAAAGGACTAAAAGTATTTACAGTCCTTGCAGCATCTCAAATCCCATCAGATTACAAGAACAGTAACAGGATGACATATTTCAGTTCTTCAACTTCAGCTGCTGCAAAGCACTGTTACCCTCTCCGGGTGGATGGAAGCAGAGCTTGGATTTAGAACTTTAATCTTCCTTTAAAAAACAGGGAAGCTTTAGAAAGGAGATTTGATGAGATTAAGGCATTTCTGACACACAAAATAAGTATCTGGCTGTTTGAGGGTACAGATCAGTTTTAAAGACCTAATGGAGAGGGGAGTGAGAGCGGCTGGGAGCTGAGGGGAAGCACTGAGCCAGTGACACATTTCTGTGAGGGCCTCTCAGTGAGCTGCCATGAGGAGCTCTATTAATAGAGCAGCTGTGTTAGAAGTGACACAGAGGGAAGAGAACCCCCCCTGAGCAGTGCTAAGAGAGCAGGGAGCTAAGAGAACCCCCCCTGAGCAGTGCTAAGAGAGCAGGGAGCTAAGAGAACCTCCCCTGAGCAGTGCTAAGAGAGCAGGGAGCTAGGAGAACCCCCCCTGAGCAGTGCTAAGAGAGCAGGGAGCTAAGAGAACCTCCCCTGAGCAGTGCTAAGAGAGCAGGGAGCTAAGAGAACACCCCTGAGCAGTGCTAAGAGAGCAGGGAGCTGCTGCCTCAAGGCTTGGGAAGTTCTCCCGAGTGTTCTGTGCACACAGACCTGCTCAGGCAGGTGTTCCAAAACACAACTTCTGGGAGTTTGAAGCCAACATTTCCTGTTTATTGAAGGCAAGTTCTCTGCTCTGCTGCCTTTCAGAATTCCCCAACACCATGTCCTGTAGTTCCCTGCATTTGGAACTAGTCCTGCAGGTACTGGCAGCCTAAATCTGATTTGTCTTTTGTGTTTCTCTTTAATTGTGCCATTTTCAGAGAACTTTCTAAAGGATTCCAGAGCCTTTTCCCCAAGGCACAGCAGCTAATTTAGAGTCCATCCCTGTGTCCATACAGTTACAAGCATTTTCTTTCCCCTCTGGATTATTATGAAATAGATTAATTTCTTCTGCTATTCAGATGTCCTGTGGTGAAGTGAAAGCTGATGCTCTACTCCTCCTTGTACTTCACCCCAGTTCTGTCTGTAAAGAACTTCCCAACACCTTTGAACATCACCCTTATTGCAAAATAACAGCAAGATTTTGGATCACCATGGTGACTGAGTGGGTGTTACTTTTATTCTCTAACAATACATGAAAGAGTTGCATGTAATTCCATGAGTAGTAGTAGAACATGAGCACTGTGGAGACCCAAGAAGAGGAAGCAACTCACTCTGGTGCTCTGAGATATAAATAGAGCAGCAGAGCTAAAAATGCTCCAGGTTTGTATTGTCTTGGCTTGAAGTTCTGAAATGGATTCAGCAAGATTCACCTACAGCAAAGCTGCATATTCTGAATTCTTTAGCTGGTCTCTAACCAGGCACTGCTGGCTCCAGGTTTGTTCACTTTATGTCTCTGCTTTGGGATACAAAATGGTTCTGCCTCAGGCTGATCAATAACTCCAGTGGTCAGAGGAGCCACTGCCTGGGCTGGGGCTGCAGCAAACATGCACAGGGTTTATATTCTGATTAGAGAGTAAGCTTTTAATTTTTCAGAATTTTAAAGCCATTTTTTAAATGGCATTAACAAAAAAAAAAAAAGTGACCTCTGCAACCTCCCTTAAAATCCTGCATGTCCAAAATCCTGTCTTTAAAAACAAAAACAAATCCAATATAACTGTACAAGGTCAATCATTCTGGTATCACTGCCTTGCAGCCCATGCCCTCCTGCTCAGGGCACTGCCTGGGGGTGCCAGGCTGAAGGAAATCTGGGACAAATCCAGAATATTCTTGACCTGACTGCATTTTCTTTCCCTTGGTCAGGAGGTGGGACTTCACAGGTTACTAGTTTTTGATTGGCATTTTCTTCCACTATTTTTTTCCATTTTCTCTAATATTTATCTTGCAAGCAGAATTTTAATGACACTTCTCTTCAGTGAAAAACTGGAGTTGATGCTTAACCAGGTGAATCCTCCTATTTGAAGAGAATTAAGTTAAGATTAAAAGCTGTGAATAATAAAACTTTTGACCCTTAAGTAACAGCATTCAGTTTGTTGTTCTTTCTGTTCAGAAATAATCCATCAAAAGTTTATTTTTTCCCTTAGTGAGAAGATAGAAAGTTTTAATGGCACTGACCACTGTTTTAATGGTACTTTGGATTTGTGCTTTTGGATTTCCAGGCAGTCCCTTCCTGAAGATGCAGGGAGCTATTTCAGTGCAGAGACAGGAATCCTGGAGGCACCAGTGACAATCCTGATCATGGACAAGGTCAGGAGTTTTTGTGATGCTGATTATCAGACTGACCGTGGATGTAAATTATTTTAATGACTGTTCACTAATTTTAGATTAGTTCTTGACTAATTGAGGTTCTGTGATAATAGTAAAAGATGCTTAAAATGCTAATACAGATTTGATAGATTTTCTTGTCACATTTGCAATACAGAAAGTCAAATCCTTTCTCCTCAGTGCTCATTTCATGTTACTGTCGAGGAACAGAGTAACTTTTTCTTGCACTTTTCCTTTTGGATGACATTTCATTTAAATCCTGTCCTTACAACCCACAGATGGAGGTTTTTATCCTGTGTTCTTGCATTTGTTTCAGGCTAAAAAAGTTAATTTTACTGTCCATGCCATTGTTACTACTTCTGATTTGGAAATCAGCCCAGCACAGATCAACTTTGGATACTGCACGATCTACGAAGCTGTGCAGGCAAATGTCATCCTAACAAACAAATCCATCTTGCCACAGGAGTTTGGATTTGTGGGACTGCCAGAGGTATGGACTTATCCCACACACACCCCCTCTGCTGTCAAAATAGATTTCAGTGTCATGGGAACGTGTTCCAGTGTGAGTGTAAATAAATCATGACTGGTTCTTGCAGCCCTTGGGAATCCTGCTCCTGTGGAGGCACCCGGCTTGGTTCTGTCCTGGAGAGTGTGAATCTCACTGGGTGACACCCTCTGCATTTGCCAAGCAGTGCAAACACCTGGGAGGAGATTTTCCTGTTCTTCACCTTTTCCTATTAGAATTCCTGGGTTTTTACACGAAGAGATCTCCTAACAAAACATCTGGGGCACTTTTCTTTCATGGTCACTTGTGGCTGTGGCTGTGGCCTCGAGGCTGAGGAATGTGCCCACTTAAAGGCTTTGCCTTTAAAGTGCTCCTTAGGAACTGTCTGGAGCCATGCCTGGTACTTTCTGAGTGACTGAAAGTTGATGTGGGAGCACAAAATTAATCACAGGAGCTGCTGGGTTCATGTAGGCTGGGTCTCCTGAATCAGTTTTTGCACGAAGTTGGTTCTTCAAGCTCCATAATAGCAGGGTGATCCCAGTGGGAAAAGGTTGGGCATACTGGCATCAGAGCTGGAGGAACCTGGCACTTAATTAGGCATTGTCCTCTTCTCTGCTGGTTTAGGGATTAATCCCTAATTACTTTTAATCCCTAAAAATCAAGGAGTAGCTAAAAGAAATTGTTAACTTTAGTTTCATGAAAGCTTCACTTCTCAGCATGTGTTTCCTGAGGAGCTTTAAGAGTGATGGGGAGACTTTTTTGAATCATCTTCAACTCGAGCACAAACCAATGTAGAGCTGGGGATGTGGAACTGCTCCTGTCCCTGTGGTGTCCATGCTTCAGACAGGAATCAGCTCCCAAAGACATGGGACAGCTGCTGAGATTTTTATCCTATTTCATTCAGTTGTCTGTGAATAAACATTCAGTAAATAAACATTGCAGCAAGGTGATGTCCACAGATGGGAAGAAGCTGGGGAAGGGATTCTCCTGAAATCTGAGTTAATGGATTTAATGCCTTTTGAGTTACTTTGAGGTGAGAACTCTGCCCCTCAGACATTGGGCACTGACTCAAACAAAAGCTTCTCCCTGGAAGGTTTCTCTTTTCCTGACAGTTCCACATTTAGTAAGATTTTTTTTTTTAATCATGTCAGTAGTGTCTTATTTTAATTTATTAATAAACTGATAATTTAACTAATAATTTCTTATGCTGCCATTTTGAAGTTTGTTGAAGTTCAGCCCAATGATGGATTTGGAATTATTCTTCCCCTGGAAAGCCTGACATTGGACATAATCTTTAAAGCCACCAAGGCAAAAGAGTACAACTTTGAGCTGACCTGCAGGACAGAGATCAACAGGTGTGTTAATGGATGGGCAGCAGGGAAGCTAAAATCTGAATCACACTGGCCTCCCACTGTTGACCCAGTTCAGAAATTAAATCCTTGCCTTTTTTGGGGGGGTGAGGCTGGGATAAGCACGTGAGGCAGGTGGGAATTCTCCAGTTGCAAGAGTTGCTCGATGCCTGTTGGTTTCATCCTTGGTTTTCACATCTGGCTTTACTGAGATGACTTTTCCCACCCCTCCTCAAGTTTATCCTTGTCCCACGCCCAAGCTCCAAGCCCTCAACCTGCAGTGCTCTGCTGCTTTTTCAGCACAATTACTGAAGGAATTCTTTTTTGTAAGAATGCTCCACACATTAAGCCAATGCTGCTGCAATAATGATGGCATAAACTTTGATTTGACTGGATGTATTTCCAGAAGTTTACAGAGGAAGAATTCAAGCAGGGACTCTGGCCAATTGTGCATTAAAAATAGATAGTATTATTGTTCATCTTTAGGCAAAATTCCCATTGCAAGCTTGAAATTCTGCTTAAATAGGGACTACAGGATTAGCTCCCTATTTTCCGGGCTGATTAAGACACTATTTTATGCTGAGACAATTTATCATGTGTTTATTTTTAGACAATTCAAGCTGTCATGCAAAGCAGTTGGAGTCCACCCACCTCTTGAATTGTCTCATTCCTTGGTTCATTTTGCTGCTACAGCCCTGAACTCTGTGTCTTCAGCCACTCTGGATGTGACCAATTCCCACGTGGATGGGAACCCCCTCACTCACCCTGTCCCACGGATTGGCACTGGGGACCCTGTCCCAGTTGGCCCCACTTCCTTTGAATTCCATGTGCCCCAAGACTGTCCTGTGACCATTACACCTTCTGTGGGAACTGTGCTGCCTGGGCAGGTAAATTCACTTTAAATGTTGGATGTTCTGCCAAATCTTTGATCATCTGCATCCCTGCAAAGGCTTTCACTTGTAGACAAAGCTCAGAACATCAGTTGTTGTTAGAATGGCTGGAATATTTTGCATTGTTTGAAAGAATGCTTTAGATCAGACAGGAGGGTTAAGCACCAAACCTGGCTAATGCCTTATGGGAGTGTTCTGTCCTCAGTGCTGTCACTGTGATTTATCTGAAGAATGCTTAAATATCAAAAGTATTGGTCGTGAACACCCAGCCCAATGTGACATCCTGGACTTCCAAAAAAGCTGTGAGGGCCCTTACCCTGAGGATAAGGATAAACACTTCCCTCAGTGTCCTGGGTGTGTGAATTCCCTGCTGCTCTGTGTGTGCTCCTGTTGAGCTCTGTAGGTGTCACACATGTCTGAGGGCTGAGCTGTGCCCTCACTCCTGTGTGTGCTCTCACATTCCCAGAAAAGCTCCATCCGAGTGTCCTTCAGGCCGGCGCTGTCAGATCAGCAGATCAGGGGAGAGGCAGCTCGGAGGCTCAGTGCAGCAGCTGTGCCAGAGGCAGGAGTACAAGTAAGGAATGCTAAGAACAGCACATGCTGCTGGTCTGGCACTTCCAGATATTTGTTTCTCTGGGTGGTATTTTTATCATAAAATTATTTGCATATTAATGAAGCCCAAGCTCGTGGTCCATGCAAGACCTGCCTATAAAGGATGAGAGTGTGATTGAATGTGTGGCCTGTTCACTGAGCAATAATTTAATTTCATGCTCACGATTTCCAAAGTATTCCTAGAGGGTTTTATGGCAAATGCCAACTGCAAGACTTCTAAAAAAGAAAAGCTTCTACACCTCCTGCAGATTTATAGCATCCATGGACTTTATATGCAACCCTTGGATCAGTTAATTTTTGTGAGCACCTGTGGTTGTCTTTGATTATGAGATACAGACTTGTACTCATCTGCTCCAAGAGGAGACCTCCTCTTCTAAGAGGTAGTAAAATATGTCCATTTCATCTTCATTTTTAAATTTTACATTATTGGAAATTTGTCAGTAGTATCTGCTGTGTCTGTGGGCTGTCACTACAATCCTGCTGTCCCTTGTCCCCTGCTCTGTGTCACCTCCTTGGTCTGTGTCCTGGGCCAGGGCTGTGCCTTTGCTCACTCCTGTCTTGGTTCCCCTCAGTCTCCAACAGACGAAAAGAAGAAAGATGTGAAGAAAGAGCGAAGGAAATCGAGCGTTTCCATTCCCAGAGGAAGGGCTGGAAGCAGGAAAAGCCTGACTGCTGCAAATTCCCCTAAGGAGCCAAAACCCGAAGAGTTAAACCCTGAGGAAGTCAACAGAAGCATCTTGTACTACACAGCCAACATTCTCTTTAGAAGTAGTTTAATAAATCTACTAAAGCTGTAGGTAGACAAGAAAGCAAACTGGAGAGGGAACAGCTTCAGCTGTGTTGCAGAGGCTGTTTCCAAAATTAGTGCTACTTGTGAGCCACACAGCTGTACCCTCTCATGTGAGGCAAAGAATCCCTTTATGCATCAGAAGGATTGAAGACTTCAAAGAATCTGTCAGGGAGCAGGAGCTGGGGCTGTGCAGGCGGATGGGGCTGAGCCAACACGGGGTTTATGGAAAGGGCAACTGAAAAGCTTCACTTGGGGACCAACAGAAACCACTCAAATAAACCTTTTCTGAACAGATGTACCAGAACCAGCTGACGGCCCAAATCCATGGCAGGGAGTAATTTCTATTTTTAATTTGAGGGCTTACACAGTCCAGCACATTAGTCATGGTCAGCATCAGTGCTGGCAGTGAAATGCTGCTGGAAAATGTGCATTTGAAGCAGCCCCTGTGCAGTGTGAGCCCCTCAGGGAGAGTTAACACCAACAGCATTGCTGGCTGGAAGTTGGGAGACTCACATCCAAAATCTGTTACTTGAGGGGCCTTGTATTGCAGATAATTCAACTTCTCAGAGCCACACTTCTGGCCAATCTCAGGAATTTGGAAGTATTTGGAAGTAAATACATACTTCAGGACCAGGCATTTGATGTACTGGATGTTTTGATATCTTTTACTGAAATCCCATGCTCACTGCAATCCATTAATTATAATTTTTTAATACTTTCAGTATTTAAATTTTTAAATACTTTCAGTAGAGATCATAAAACCAAAATCCCTATTTGAGAAGTATTGTTTACCTATTGCATTAGAGCAATGTGATCCTGTGTGTTTACATGTCACTGAAATGATGTAGAAGTACTGGAAGACACTGCAGTACTTGATGTATTAAGCCAAAGGAAATTGTATTGAGGTTTTTGCAATCTTTAGTGTAACATCTGTTATCATTTTTATTCTCTTTTGGCAACAAAAGCCAACCACTTTGTAGGGTGGGTCCACTACTAGCACAGTCATTTAGTTTCACTGTTACATTCAATTTCAAATGTATGACTAAGAAACAATAATCACAAATAGCTCAGCAGATATTTATTTGATGTTTTTCTTGTTCTCTCACTCACTGAGACAATTCTTATTCCTGGATTCTCTAGTTCAGATGCTTGTAGGGCAGCCCAGGCTTCCATGACGAGGAATTTCGGAGGGAGTTTTAACAAATACATCATCCCATGCTCTATTGCAAGTGGCCATGCCACTGGAGAGGAGGGCTCTGGGAACTTAACCTGCAGGTGGGTGCAGTTAGATAACCCAGAGATGTGAGGGGGAAATGGTGGGCTTGCTAATTTATTCATTTGGGGGAGACATTTGTTTTCTGATCTTAATTACTTCATAGCTCAGTGGTAGAAACTCATGCTCCCAGCCCACCAGTTGGATAAGAATCAAACATATGAATATCAAAGCAGCTGAAGGAATAATTGTGTGAAAACTTTGAGGCAGCTGGAGCTCATCTCTGCTGGGGCACAGTCTGTTGGTCACCGAGCCCTGGGCTGTGCTGTCCCACCAGAGCAGTGACACCCTGTGCCAGAGCAGTGACACCCTGTGCCAGAGCAGATCCCTGGCAATAGTTGATATCTCTGTGATCCCAGAGCTCTGCCCTGATCCCAGGCTCCCTAAAGCTTTTCCTTTGCTCTCTCCCCAGCCCCCACAACAGCCTGTACCTGGAGCTGCACTGCCCTGCTGTAGCCCCGCCTGTTCTGATCACTTCTGACTCCGGGCTCAATGTGGCCAATTTCGGGGACGTTTCCATAGGTATGGAACGTGAATTCTGGTTTTAGTGGTTTCTCTCTGACAGCGAGTTCTGAGCAGAGGTTGGCATTTTCAAAAGTCAGGATAGAAATTTAGCCCTTAGTGGATATTCAGGGGGAAAACGAGGAGCCTCTGGCCAGCTGAGGCCAATGAAAGAGCAGACCTGATCCCCAAACATGGACATGGAAGCTCCAGAAGGGACTGTCCAAATCTGAAAGCATTTTGATGAGCTTTGAGTAGGGCCTTAGCCATAGGCCTGGCCTGAGTGGCCCAGGCAGGAGCAGGAGTAAAGGGGAGGAATAGGAGGGCAAGGATGAGCATCCTCACTTTGGGAAGTGTTTTCTTTCCTTGCAGCCCAAAGAATGATGAAGAGAATTACAATAGAAAACATCTCCTCAGGGAAGCTGGAAGTATCCTTGTTTGGGACATGGGGGTCACACTTCAGCCTCTGCTTCATCAGTGTCTGCTCTGCAGGAGGAACTGCTGTACACCAAAGCACCAACTCATCTTCTCTCTTGAGTTATTGATCCCTCAAAAGCTATAGATGGTTAGTTCAGACCAAAGACGTATAAACAATATGTAGAATCTGTTCTCATATCCTTTTTCTTAGTCTTGATGAACTTTTTTCCTTGAGTTGCACTGTTTTAGCTGGGATTCTCAGTTCTGAATCCCAATGGTCCCTTCCTGTTGGTCAGAGCAGTCAGAGTGCTTGAGCCAGGTGAAAGTAAACCCCTCATCATCTCTTTTTGTCCAAGGGAGGATAAATGGGTGAGTAAAAGATACAACAGCAGTGGGGGGAAAAGAGGAGAGATGTGAGGGGTGTGTAACCCACGAGTTACAGGGAGGAGGCTCTGTAATAATGACAAAACCTTTGTTCCCTGTCCCAACGTTTGCATCTTGTCTGTGCCCTAAACCCAGGAGTTCTGGGATGGCCCTTTGGGAGGGGTCAGCTGGAGGGGTGAGGGTTCCCTCAGCAGATGGACTAATCCAGGAACCCTCTGGGCAGTTCTTCGAAACTCTGGACATCCAGGTGGCAAAAACCAACCTCAGCCTCCACCTCTCTGGGCACGGGGTGATGCCAACCACTGTGTGCTCCGTGGGAGAGCTGCTGGACATGGGCTATGTCGTGGCTGGGGACACAGTGACTTCCACAGTCAAGGTAAGGCCTCTGTGCTGAACAGGAAAGCACAGCAGGAATTCTTGTGAGGAGGAGAACATAAACTGTCTCCTCCCAGATTTTGTCCAAGTGTGTCAATAACCAAAGTCCAGTATTTGATGGGGGAGCAGGGGTTGGTGTGACACGTTATGGGCAGCACCAACTGTGCCTTTGCTGGCATCTGGGGACACAGAGCTGCACTAATGCAGCAAAATTAATTCAGCCACTTTGCAAACCATGGGTCCTACAGGCCTGAGAATCAATTTCCCTAATGCAAATGCTGTTGTGTGAATGAATGTCCCCAGATAGAGAACACTTCCACCCTGACCCTGCCCTTCTCTGTACAACTGGAGTCGCTCTCACCAACACGGGACAGAGACCGGCAGAAAATTCCATCCTTCCTTACATCCTCTGTGCAGAGAACAGAGATTGTTGGTAAACTTCCTTTTATTCCTTCCTCTTTTTCCCTTTGCTAAAGACTCAGGAGGTGTAAAGCAGCACTGCTGTGTCCTCTTAGATCCACACAACTGTCAGACCTGGGGCATCACAGCCCTGAAATTAAAGACCTCATCTTGCTCCCCAGTAGGAGCTGTAGAAATTCTTTCACTATGGGGAGCTGTAAATTTATGCAGCCTGAGAAAATACCCACAAGTAGGGAGATATCAGTGTTTATATCTAAATAAATCCACATAGTAATTGCATATCAAATTTTACACTTAGAGATGCCCATTTGTGTAAAAACACATCAGAATATAGGAAGGGTTTGGTGATGTTGCTTCAGTTCCTCTGGAGATGCATGCATCAAACTGATGGATGGATTTATCTGGATGGATTTACATGGCTGCAAAGCCATGTATCAGCTCTTATTTATTTGCTGTTCCCACAAAAATTAAATGGGTTTAGAATTTATGAAGAAGTAAAATAGAGCTGCCCTCCTTTCTTACCTGTATCCTCATTTTTGTTTACCAGGAACACAGAACTATAGTGGCTTCAGTGTGTTCAGCATCTCTCCAACAGAAGGAAAAATTGAGGCTGGGAAGAGCCAGGATTTTGTTGTTACTTTCAGTCCTGATCATGAAAGTCTCTACTACTCTGATTGTCTCAAGGTTCTGTTCTTCGGCGAGGTGAGACAATCAGGATTATGAAAACAGTCTAAATATTGGATGAACTGATGCAGGGAGGAGAGGGCAGCTCTGGGGCCCTCGGACTTTTTTCAGGTTTAGATATTCAGTTATAAATTGACAACAACAGTGACTCGGGATCCGTCCTTGTCCTCTCCCACGGCGCGCTCGGGAGGTGAGGGGAGCCGAGCACAGCTCCAAGGGGGCTCCTGCAGGGAGCGTTTAATGGCAGAGCAGAGGGGAGAGGGGAGCCCCACCTGCCCAGCACGGCCTGGCAGGAGCGGGAGCCCCAGGGAGCTGCCCCTGCCGCCGCTCAGTGCCGGCTTCCATCTGCGGAGCTGCCCCGGGATGCTCCGGCCGGATGCGCAGGTGGCCGCGCCACGGGCAGCCCTGGGCTCCTGCCAGGACACCAAAAGTTGGTGCAGAGTGACCACTAATGCCCAACAGCAGCACTGCAAACGGGGCTGAGGCTGAGCGAGAACTGCTCCTCTCCTTGCCAGCTCTGGGATTGCAGTTAGGAACGCACGTCGGGATAAGCTGAAGGTGAACGGACACTTTACCCGAGTTTGGCAACAGATTTTGCAACTTTTAGCGGCTTTTGGATAAATACTTTGTCCAGTGCCCTCCTGAGGCACATTTCCCAGGTTGTTTAAAACAAAAGTGCCAGAGTGGGCAAGCCCAGGCTCATTGGGATTGTTCACGTGGGAGGTGATGCCACGACCTCCTGGTGCTGCTGGGTCAGGTCCAGTGGCATTCAGGTGACCTGAGCTGTCACCTGCATCCAGGACTTTCTGTCTCCCCCAGCAAACAGCCCACAAGATCCACCTGAAGGGTGCAGCCCGGGATCACCCCATGTTTGTGGAGGGGGGAGTGCCCCTGGATGTGCCCGTGGAGTCCTTGGCTGTGACCTCACCTGTGGCTTCACAGAAAGCACTGGAAAGAGGTAAAATGCCACCACTGTTTATTATGGAACAGGGAGGGATAAGATATGGGAATGTTCCTCTTCCTTTAAGAAAAAGGAAACGAAAGATGATTTTTCCAGAATCAGAAGAAATAAGCATTATGATACAGCATTTATTCATAATGCACAAAAAATACAAGAAACTTTCTCTTGAGGAAAATTTTTCTCTTCGTTTTAATGCAGTTCTGTCTTAATGATCATCTTCCACCTCTGCAACTTCCCTGCAAAAATTATTATAATGTAATACTACTATGAGGAATTAAGATGCATTTGCTTTCTGCCACTTCCCTGAGGTGTATTAAATGTTTAGGAAATTATTTCATATATAGTCACAAATCTTGGATCCTCCTGTTTGTCCTGTTATGAAACTTTCAGGGGTTTGAAGTTACTCGTCCTTAATTTCTTGGGACAGGATCTATGTTCAGAGACAGGATGCAAACAGTTCCTAACTCCTGACCTGCAAATAAGTCCAAGCACACACACACATAGGAATAAAGTACCCAGAGGTGTGTGCCACGGGCTAGAAAATGAGCCTGGAACTTGATAAAAAAGTAACAATTGCAGTTTTCTAGTGCAAATTATCCAAACCCTCCTTTTCCTTAATTCCTCACTAACTCTGTAAAGGATCTCTTTATCAGTGCCACCTCCTGAATTTGCCACATCACTTTGTTTTGAACCATCCAGGTGCAATTTGTGTTGGTTCCAAACTGCCAAAGGCTCAGTTTTGACTGTCTCAAAGTTGACTTGGTGTTTGTTTAGGGCCACAAGAAGCAGTGAGGTCCCTTCTCCTGCTCCTGGAGTACATGGAGGGCTCAGCAGAACCAGCCAGGGCAGAGCTCACCGTAGGGGCCATGCAAAGTCCTCTGCTGGCAGCCAGGAAGGTGAGGGAATGACAACCTGCAGGTTTGTGGCAGGTGCTGTATGGGATCCTGACTGTGTCCAAAGGGCTGCCCGTTCCTTCCATCCAAAATTGACAAATTAAAAAAATACAGCTTTTAGGATTTCTGGTAAATTTTACATTATAAAAGCATCGGTGTTTGAAAATATTATTTTTCAGGGGATAATATAAGGAATTAGCAACAAAATTTAGCAGTTTGCTTCCCCAATCCTGAAACACATAAGTTTGAGCCCAGAAGTGCATTCCAGTTGTGATCGTGTTATTTTAATGGAGTATTTTGTGACAAGGTGACATGATTAATATCGCAGTGGATAGCTGGAGTTTCAAAGGGCACTTTGGGCAGGGCCAGTGCAGCCTCCGAGGCCCGGGTGTGACTGTGCCGTGTCTGTGCCGTGTCCAGGCCGTGGAGTTCAGCCTGGACAACGCCCCGGAGCTGCAGCGGGCGGGGTTCGCCCTGGACGGCGCGAGGGGAACCCTGGAGCGCGGGCAGCTCAAGCGCATCGGCGTCTCGTGGGTGCCACCTGCCGACCTGCAGGTGAGGCACGGCCCCGGCGCGGCACCGAGCTCCTGGAGGGTGTCACACCGGGCTCCTGGAGGGTGTCACACTGAGCTCCTGGTGGGTGTCACACCGGGCTCCTGGAGGGTGTCACACCGAGCTCCTGGTGGGTGTCACACTGAGCTCCTGGAGGGTGTCACACCGAGCTCCTGTCGGGTGTCACACCGGGCTCCTGTCGGGTGTCACACCGAGCTCCTGGTGGGTGTCCCACTGGGCTCCTGTCGGGTGTCACATCGAGCTCCTGGAAGGTGTCACACCGAGCTCCTGTTGGGTGTCACACCGAGCTCCTGTTGGGTGTCACACCGGGCTCCTGGTGGGTGTCACACCGAGCTCCTGGCGGGTGTCACACCGAGCTCCTGGAGGGTGTCACTCCTGTTGGGTGTCCCACTGGGCTCTTGTCGGGTGTCACTCCTGTTGGGGTGTCCTACAGGGCTCTGGTTGGGGTGTGACACAAAGATCCTGATGGGGTGTTACCCAAAGCTCCTGTTGGGCTGTGACCCACAGCTCCTGTTGTGTGTCACCCAAAACTCCTATTGGGGTGTCACCCAAAGCTCCCACTGGAGTATCACACAGGGCTCCAGTCAGGGTGTGGCCCAAGGTCCTGCTGAGGGTGTGACACAAAGGTCCCATTGGGATGTGACCCACAGCTCCTACTGGGGTGTCACCCACAGCTGGGATGTCACCCAGAGCTCCTGTTGGGGTGTCACACTAAAGTTCCTGTTGGAATGTCACCCAGAGCTCCTGTTGGGGTGTCACACACAGCTGGAATGTCACACACAGCTCCTGTTGGGGTGTGACCCACAGCTGCTGCTGGGTGTAGGCAGCACAGGTGGCAGGGACACAGCTGGGTCACAGGTCGTGTGTAGTCCCTGAAGGAGCAGGGGTGGTACAAAGACCCCAATGGGAACAGAAGCTGGGAACAATGGGATGATCTGGAGCCTTCCTGCCTCCCCAGGGCTCACTGGGCTGTGTGGTGACAAGGACAGGGGTGAGCCACTTGTATCCCAGAGAACCTGGAATCCCCTCCTGCAGCTCACTGTTACAGAGCCCAAAGGCCAAGGTGCTGCTGCTGTTCACAGGCTCTGATGTCCTGAGGGAGCTCTGTAGGGCCCTGGGACAGAACTGCTGCAGCCCTGCCAGCACAGAGCTGACTTTACACACTCTGCAACACATTTCTTCAGCCATGGGCTGCCTTTCCTTTGGCACATTCCTGGAAACCAGTGGGGCCTTTGGATTTTCCACTTTAGGACCCCATTGGCCTGGCTACTTGTGCCTTTTATCATAGAGGTTGGATATGATGTCCCAACAACTCCTCAGGGCTGTGATTGCCCTTCCTGATTCACATCCTTGGGTGTTCATGGAGACTGGAGGAATTGACTCCCCATGTGTGGGATGGCAGAATGAGTAGCTGATTCCAAAATTAAAAGATTTCTGCCATCACATGCAGAAAGAGGCAACAGAGTTCCTGGCAGGATGTATCCAGTCCACGTTGTGCCTCTGGGTAACCCCTGGGTCTTGCACAACACTGAGCACTCACTGGGGGCTGACAGGATCCATTTCCTTCCTGGCCCTCTCTGGGAGCTCTGCTGTGCTCTGTGCCATGGCTGTGACATGGGGACAGCCTCTGTGGCACTCTGGGGACAGAATGCTGAGTCACTGTCATAGATCACTGCCTGCTGCATGCGCATCAATTGGGACAGAGGAGCCAACAGAGAGGAGTGGGCTAGAACCTGCCACCTGGAGCTATAACTGGTACCTTGAACACAGAGATGTGAAATAAATATCCCTGTAGGTGATCAAGTCATGGCTCTTATGTCCAAAACACCAGGTTGGTTTTGTGTGTGGTTCTTTTTGCAGACCAGTGACCCCCCACTTGTGTCAGCCCTCCTGACTGTAAAAGGTGACATCACGGAGTCCTACCGAGTCCTCTTCATGGCAAGAGTTGTGTCTGCATCTTCTGCCACTGACTGAGGAATCCAGGCCAAACAGAAAGGAAGATGGATGTTCATAACACTGGGAAACCCCTGGATCTCTGGTGAAACATGGGAAGATTTTGAGATTGTTGCAAAGAAGTGAGGGCAGCAGGGATGTGGGAAGGAAGGGCCATGTAACATTTCTGCTCTGTTTCCCCCAGAGTTCTCTGTAAACTCTAGTGCCAGTAGCTTCCTTTTCCAGCTAATTCAGTGACAATAATCTTGTGTTAGAAGAAAGAATTATTGAGGGCCCCAAGCAGCTACACCTGCTGTTAATCCCATGCCTCCCAAAGGTGGGCATTCCATCAGGAGGAGTATCTGGTTTACATCCACATAGGTGAGTTTCTATATTTTTCCAATTTCAGATGCTTTTTATAGAATTTGAAAAAGCCTTGACTTTTCCTCTTTTATAATCAAAATAAAGTTTCTTATTCAAGCCTCCTCCAAATAATTTGGGCAGTCACTTTTACAGTGTACAGTCAAATCTGTCTGATAACACATGGTTGAGGGGAATATCCCTGTGCTGTTCCCTGGATATGGTCAGACACTTGCCAGAGATCCTGGCTGTCCAGGAACTTTGCATTTCTATATTTGCCTTCTGCTGAATTCTGGCTGAGAGCAGAGTCCTGCTGTTCTGGGGAAGCCAGAGTGCCCTGCAGGTGTAACATCTGTCAGGAAGCAGCAGCTGGTTCAGGGCAAGGGCAGAGCTGGAGAATGGAGGGAGCAGGAAGGCAGCAGCCATTGGAAACAGGATAATCCTGTGCATCTCTTATCACACTCTTTCCTGAGTCACAAACAGTCTGTGGCAAAGTTCCCTCCCCACCACTCCAAGGGTGTGTTGCCCTTTGGCCTCTGTAGCTGTTAAATCCCTGATTCAGATGATGCAATCAGAAAATAGAAAGGTTATTTGTAAATATCCCTGCGGAAAGGAGCTAGAAACTGCAGGGAAAAGCAGGGAAGCAATTGCCACAAGGAACTTTTTAAGCAGGCTCCCCCTTTGACAGAGGAGGCTTGTAGCAGTGAAGAGGAGGTTCCTTGTTTTTGCAGCCAGTGTGTTTGATCCATTGAGATGTGTTCTCATTTAATAATGGGTCGAGTGCCTGAGGAGTCACTTAACTCTTCAGTCTAAAGACTGCAGATGCTGAAGCAATCCCAGAGTCCTGGGGTGGGGAGGAGCTGGGGGTGGCAGTGCCAGCCAGGGACAGCTCTGCCTTCCTTGGAGGCCCTGGGTGTTGCTGCTGGCACAGCTGGGCAGGCGCCTGGAGCTGGGCACAATGGGCTTTGTGTGCTGGCTCTCCTGCAGCCCCACAAGGGTGAGTAAATACCACTACATCAAATGAAACCATTGCACAGAGCACTGCTCACTCATCAGTGACCTCGGGGTAGGGGAGTTTCAGAAAGCAAGGCCGGGCACAGCGTGTGGGAGTGGAGGAGCTATTTCAGGCACTTAATTTGTGGGCATCCACTGTGTGAGGATCCTTCAGATTTCACTCCTGGAAACCAAAAAGTGATGGCTGACAGTAAATCAGTGTCCAGACTCTGGGTAGGATAACCATAGAGAGAGCTGAAAATAAGTGTAACATTATCCACCAGGAAACAACACTCCAGTCTTAGGAATCTTCCACTTCACAGAGGTCAGGTACTGAAAAAAGCATCTAGAGGACGAAAAGAAGTAAAAATTAAAGAATGCATGTAAAGACAGAGACACTGGTGCCCTCACAGGGTCAGGCTGGGTAAGGAGCAGCTGCTACCAGCTGGCTGAAGGCACCTCAGTGGGAGCAGAGGTGTCACCCCCTGTACCTGCATTCCTGAGACTGCAAAATTTGGATCAATATTTTCACAGGATTGAAGTGAACATAAGGTTGTGGGTTTTGCTGGTCAAAGTTTCCATGTTTAAAACTCAATATGTGTTTGTTCTCTCAGGGGGAAGGTTGGACCAGGATAACAGGAACAGGTGGTTATTTCTGGAGGACTGAAAATAAAGTAAACTCTCCCTGTAAAACTCCAGCTGACATTGTGTAAAGCACTTATGGAAATCTGAACAGGTTTTAGTCCCTTTCCAAAGAAAAAAAGGCCTCAAAAGTGATCATATTTGACTCCTTGGGGACACAGTGGCTGCTCAGGCAGGATTGGGTTTCCCTTTCTTGGATTGCTTTGTTCTTTGGGGACACAGAGTGTGCAGTGCCAGGTGTCACATGGGGCAGCACTCAGGCAATGAGAGACAGGCTGATGTGGAAGGGAAAACAAATTGTTGGATGTGGGAAAGCAGATTGGGAAAGTGTGCACACTGTGCTGCTTCACCCGGGACACCACTACAGTTTCAGAAGAAAAGCACAGTTACTGTGTCTGCAAAATGTAACCCTGGGTGTTCCATGCCATTCCATTGAGAGTTAGCACAATTAGAGTCCTCACAATGCAAACCTGCAATGGTCAGAGACGCACACCTTCAGTTTACTGGAAATTTAGGAATCCTGTGAGGATGCTCCTACCCACACAATTCTCATGTACAATGTACCTTACATGCAACAGTTCTAGATATTTCTCCAGTAAACAGAAAATTGACTGGGAGAACTGAAGTCTGGAAACAATTCCTTGGTAACTAAGACACATGGAGCTGATCTAGGAGTAGTGGGTTTGTAAGCAACTCCTTGAGCAAAGAGCTGAGGGTGCTGGTGTGTTCTCCTGGCATGGATCAAAGTCAAGTCCCAGTGCCCAGAAGAAGCTCAGCACAGCTCCTGCAAGTTCATGTCTTGGAAAGGCACAAAATCCTGCTCAGTTCTGTGCTTCCAGAGTGGGCTATCCACAGTCGTAGCATGCTGGGCATTAAAAGATGCCACCGACTCCAAACATGGAACCTGGTGTTTCTGTCTCCATAGTACAGGACTCCAGTAGGGATGGAGCTGTTACTGTGAGGACAATATGGAAAATGGGACCTCAGAAATATTTCTACATTTCCTAGAAGTTGAAGTTTTCTGCTCCTCTAACTGCACCTGTGACCATTTTGCTTTCAAACTGAGTCTTGCAACTGTGACCACTCTTGGGTCCCTGGACACAAACTTTTACTTTCGGATTTGGATCTGAAAGCAAACATGAACTTTGTGGTGCTGATGGAGTTCTGGTTTAATGAGCAATTCACACCTGTGTATGATCTTTATAAATCCTTAAAAGCAAACCCAGCTCATTTCTAAAGCAGAAAGTGAGAGAGTAAGCAGTAGTGCCATACATATTTATTAATTCATGTTCTGCTTCTCCAGAAGTGACTTCAGCCATTGCTTCACATGTATGAGCACAGGTTTCCCTAAATGAGCAATGGTCCTATGACCCTGAGCAGTGCTGGAGGAAAACACTGCAGTCACTTTGTCACATGCCAATGCTGAACCTGGGAACTCCGGGGTTCAGTACTATGAATTAAAAGCAGGGAATGTCACCTGGTGCTTCCCAGGCATTGTGGCCATTGGTGCTTCCCAAGGAGTGGCTGCCCCTGGCATTGGGCTGGGCTGGCCCTGGCTGGACACCAGATGCCACCAAATCCACTCCATCACTGCCCTCCTCAGCTGGACAGGGAGGAGAACACAACAAAAGGCTCGCGGGTGGGAAGATAAGGAATTTCTACACTTGAAATGTTCGACACAATTAAACAGCCTGGAGCAAACCGATCCTAAAGAGCCGTCAATTCATCTCCCATCGTGTTTCATGTATTTTAACAAGACTACTTTTAGAAAGGGAAATTATCTGCTCTTCTAAGCATTTATTTCTGACGCATATTTCATTCCAGGTTTCTCATTCCGTTATTTCTCCTTCAATCCCTCTGACACAGCAGAGGCACAGGGGTGTGTCCAGCTGCTGCACTCCCGATGGGTTCTGTTCTGCTAAGAGCATCGCGCACAGCCCCGAATCGCTCCAGGGAAATCTCTGCAAGCCGAGCTCTCTCTCTCTCCCTGTATCCCCTCCCTGACGTCCTGGTCACGGCACGCAGGGGCAGGGGCTGGGGCTGGGGCAGAGGCACCGCGGGGGGAGCCAGGCAGCTCTGCCCCGCCCGGCCCCGACCCTTCCCGCGGGAGGGCGAGGGAACGGGAGCCGGGGGCCCGGCCGGGGCGGTGCTGCCCGGTCCTGCCCTGCCCTGCCCTGCCCCTCCGAGGCTCTGCCCCCCGGCCATGATGCCGGTTATTTATTCCGCTGCCCAGCACGGGCTGTCCCCGAGGCCTCGGTGTCCCCTTTCAGCGCCGGCCGCGTGTCCTTGAAGCAGCGGCAAGCTGCTCACGGCCGCTCGCCCGCACCCTGGAGCCTCCCGAGCGCACGCAGCAGGGACACGAGGCGCTTTTCCTTTGGCCACCTTCTGATCCCATCCCGGGTTCTCCCCTTTCGTAGGCACCGCTGTGTTCTGGGAACAACTGTGAGAACTCTGCCCGGTGAGTAACCCACTGCCTGTTCCCAAACCTCTCCCACCGTGACCAAGTGACATTCCCACACCAGGACGGTGACTTGCTCATGGCCATCCCTTACAACTTCTTTTTTGATCTCTATGACAGTCAGCAACTTTTAAATTTCACTTGGCTGCCCTTTCTCTGTAGACTGAGGTGAATGGTCCTCTCCTAAGATGACTCTGAAGTGTCACTCCTGAACAGTTTGCAGATCCTCTCCTGTTGTCAGAACCATGGTTCTCACAGGAAATTCATTGCAGCAGGTTCAGTATGTGCAACCCTGCTGTGCTAGCTGCACTCCTGAAATGTCACAGGAGCTGTTCTCCTCCTTTTGTACTGCACTAGAGCTGAAAAAAGCCATTTCTGCCTGCACTGGAGCTAGGGGAAAATAACTTTAAAATATCTGGGGGACACAGGCAGTTGTCTAGACCAGCATTTTCAGACAGACCTATGGTATGAGGCACCTCATCTCAGTTACCTTTAAATAACACTGATTTGGTTTTCTGGGAATCCTGCACGAGTCATTTTCTCTCCCAAGCAAGAGTAAAGCACCACTCAATAAAAACATGTATAGATTCAGAAGCAACTTTTCCAGTGGGATTATTTGCATGTTCTCATCTAGAGTAATGGTGCAACTATGAAGAACAATCTAAAGTGGTTTTGCTCCATACTCTTACTGAGTGCTTTCCCTTTCCCACCCCAGGGAAGTGCATTCCCTATTTCCCTATATTCCCATACATGCCCTAGATCCAACTTTGAATCATCTGCCTTCCTTCACAGATGCCCTCAGAACATGTCTGATTGGACAAGCCTGTGGTATGTCTGGTAAGTTGGCTTTTAATCTTACTAACCCAGAACCATTTGGAAGTTGTTATGAGCAGCACTTGGAGCAAGGCAATGGAAATGCTTCTCTCGGGCAGGATCGGGATCTGTTTTCTGAGAGCTGCCAGAGGAATGGACTGGATGAGGCCAGGGGAGATTGGGTGTCAGGTGGGGACCAGCATTCATCCAGGGCTGTGTCATCTTTCCCTTCTGAGAGCACTGCAGTTGAACTGAAGGGCTTGTTTGTTCAGCCTAAATAGCCAGAGCTTTGCTGGCCATTGGCTCTTTGCACAGGGCAGCTTCCAGCAGGGATTTGTTGGGACTTGGCCCTGCCCTGTCCTCGGCTCACTCCCTCCTATGGGACAGGGACTGTTCCCCTCTGCTGCGCTTCCTTCTGAACTCCAGTGAGCACAGAGCTGGGCACTGCTGCTGGAGTGTCTGCAAGGGGGAAACTGGGATAAGAGAAAGGATTCCCAACAGGATTCATCTCTTGTCTCACATGTGTTATAGGTGCCTTGGCATCGTTTTCATGGTCTGCATTCTGTCCATATATTGACTTTGGTGGCAGCACACAGAGGGAGTTGGTTACTTTTACCTCATTCAGTCTGGAGCAATTTTGGTTGGCATTCTTTGCTTTCTTAACATGTGCTGCTACACAGAGGTGTTTAAAAAGACACAGTTACCAAAAATGAAGTGAGAAGGCTTCCAAAAGCCTCCATGAGAAAAGTGAGTTCGTTTGAGAAACGGAGGGGTGGGAAGGTGGAGTTCAGTGGAGAGGAGAACCTGAAGCACAGGTACATCAGCCTAGGTACACTGTAAATTGTGAAATGATAAACTTCCTTAAACAACAGCTAGAGACAGAATTGTGTTTTCAAGGCATAAATATAATTTAATATAATATCATTTCTATGCTCATTTATAAAGAGAGGCCCTAGACTTGTGGGAGTTTGTGCTTGTATTGCCCTCCAAGTACAAACCCTCTCTTGCTGTGGAAAGCAGAGCCATTTTCCCTGCAAAGAAGTTGAAAATAAACCCAAATAGTGGAATGTTACAGCACCTATGAGCCAGAATGGATTATACTGATGGCCTGTAGTTCTTCAACTTGTAACTGTGATCCAACTTTCTAATCCAGGATCCAGCACCAATTCAGAACTAAATCGAGAAGGTCTTCCAACCATTCAGAGTGAAATTATATTCTGATTTAGAAGAAGTAAAACATAAGCAGTGGAATGATGGTGTTTTCCCTCCCTCTCTCAGGCTGATCTTGGTGACAGTGTTCCTGCTCCTGCTCTGTGGGGTCTCAGCGAGCTGCATCAAATTCTGCTGCCGGAAGAAGAGGATTCCAGTGGAGAGCTTCCCTCGGCACCCCTGTGACCTGACAGTGATTGGCATTGACAGTGACAGCACTGCCCACAGCACAGTGACCTGTGAGTATCCTCTGGGAGGCCATGGAGCACTGCTCCTGAACCTGTGCCTGGAATTGTGTGTCCAGCCCCTGCAGGAATGGGAACTTCCCAGGGCACCCCCAGAACAACTTCCAGCCCCACGGGCTGGGCATGAGAGGTGAAGGGAGGGATCAGGGTGGCACATGGGTGACAGTGAAGACCAGGAGTGATTCTATACAGCTTTAGCATACAGGGCATATGTTCTGACACCACAAAAGTCTGTAATTTCCTGGGAAAAAAGCAGGACTAGCCCTTTATTTATCAGTGTTCCATGCAGGTGTTTAATTTTTATTTTTAATTCTTTTTCTTCACAGCCTACAGCTCATGGCAGTACCCTCAAAGTGTCCAGATCCCATCAGTATTTGTGGATATGGATAAGAACACTGTGTCCCCTCCAGCTTACAGCCTCTATGCAATGGACCTGCCACCTTCCTATGACGAAGCTGTTCAAATGGGAAAGCAAGTGGCACAGATAAACCAGAAACTTAATGACATCCCTGAACAGGTGACACCAGGTTGGCTGAATCCCAGCCAGTCCCCACCTGACACCACCAACAGAGATCCAGCAACACAGGCAAATTCAGAAGATTCAGAAGATGCCACAAAAGAACAGCCACAGATCTGACTCAGTTCAGATGGGGAGTAAAGGAAGGGAAGGACTGTGAGAGTTAAAGAAGCCATGAAGAGTTTGGGTTTATAAGTAGGTTATGATGGAAAGATGTTTCTTCTCATGCCCTTGTAATGATCTGTCAGAAGAAATGTTTTCTGTGACTGCTGTAATCCCCTGGTAAAGCTTCTTCAAGGATATGAAATGAGGTAAAAGGGCAGCAGTTTAAAAATGCCTGTAAAAGTGGGACATGAATGCTTGTTCATCTCCTGATAAAATAATTGTTCCTTGTGTCCAGCAATAAAAAAGGTCAGGAGAATTTTGCCACCTTGGGAATACACACTCAGAACAGTACAAACAGGAAGTTGTTGTTCTAGAACAGAAGTTTCCCAAGCTGGAGTTGAAGGGGGAATCCTAGCAAGTGACACTGAAGAGCCTCTGTAGTTTCTCTTCTTTTGAGAACATCAACTGTCCAGAAAACTGCTGAGGACAAAGTGCTGCTCATGTTCCTCAAGGAGCAGGAAGATGCCAGGACAGGAGAGCGTGGAGGGAAATGCTTTGTGTTGTTTTACAGCTACACACAGGGAAGGAGACAGAGGAGACATGACACTTCTGTGGTGGTGGTGATGAGACCTGAAGGGATTGTTTCAGAGGTTTTTGTAAATCTTTCAAATTCTATTTTTGAGATTGGTTGCCCTGTGGGTGGGTTCCTTTTTTCTATTTATTTTTTCCAGATAAAGTACACATTAATTCCACAGAGACACCTGCACACATGGTTTGGTATTGCTGATGTGTTTCAAATATTCATCAACTCTTTCAAAGACACCTTTATATTTTGTTATCTGCTCAGGTGTCAGGGTCTCAGGCAGCACAGGAAAGAAAGATCACAGGTTCCTGGCAGCTTTTACCAGTCCAGAACATGGACAAGCTCAGGAGTGAGCAGGGTGACACAAAACATGCTCATGCTGAGCCATCCAGAATAAGTTAGAGATAGAAATACCACAGCACAGGCTGGGCAAAAGGTCAAAGAAATTACTCTTAGGGATGGTTCTTTGTTAAGTACTGATAGAAAGATAACTGCTGAGCATCATTTTAAAACTGGGAGCTTGGAGCTGATTACAGCAGCCACAGCCCAGACAAAAATATGGGCTACAGAGGCAGGGTTTTTAATGCCAGCTCTTTCCCTTGCCCCAAATGGTACAAATTTTTTCAATATTCCAAATGATACAAATCTTGTCCACACTTGAGTAGTGATTTTCTTTGAATCCACTTTAGCAAGGTGCTAATCTGGCTGCCTTTAAGAACATGAGCAATCGCCAGGGTGGCTCATTGCTCTGGATAAGAGCAGGAACCAAAGCCTGAGCACTCGGTGCTATTAGCGAATGTAGCATAAATTTAGGTGTCTGTCATTAACAGGCAGTAGAAGTGGTGGGCACAAAAGCCTGCACAGCTTTTAGAAGACTGTTATTCTCTGACAACCATTACTGCAAGAACTGCCCTGGAAATGAGCACTAATAATTTAAAAAGGAAGATCTCTGCCAGCCACAGGCCCGAGATGCTGCTACAGAGTCGTGTGTGAGCTGTCCGTGAGTGTGGCTCCCGAGGGAAGGGTCGCTTCTATATTTAACTTGCATGTAACTTACTATGAGTGTTGAATGGTGTAACAAATCTGCTTCTCTTGTGTCTCCTCTCTGTCATCCTTCATTATATTTCTCCTGTTTTATTCTTTCCTCTGCCTTCCTTATCTGTGTCAAGATGGAGACTGGGAATAACCCAGGGTAACTAATTGGATGTCTCTGGCTGGAAGGGCAATATAGGCCCAGTCCTGGATGTCCACAAGACACCAATATAGGAGATGTATTTTTACTTATTGAACCTTTCCACAGTACTCAGAACAAAGCCTCTGCCCTTCCAAAGAAGGAATGTGTGTTGGAGGGAAATGGCTGAGCGCTCACTCACAAACAGAGCCGGGAATTCAAAGGCAGGCAAATGAAACAATCGTGACTGACACAAGAGGGCAGTCCCTCACTTCCCGCTGTGCGCAGAGGATCCTCACCGGCATCGGCTCGGGAAGGGACTGAGCTGGCGGGAGGAGGATGGGGAACAATCACCACGGTCCGAGTTCTCTGCCCTGCCCTTCGTGCCTTGGTTTGCTCAAAGGCTCGGCAGGGCCTGACACGGGACCTGCCAAACTGCAAGGTCTGTTCTGTTTGATCAGAGGAGATGAAAAACCGCAAGAAAAGCCCAAATGCCTGTGACTACCTAGGAGTAAGGGCATAATCTGGTGTTTCCATTCTAACACCTAAGGACAAGCCTTGTGTTTTGCCCAGGCTCTTGCCCGATAACGTGGCTCAGTAACTCGGACAGAAACGATGTGCAAACACCACCTACTGACCCACTCAGCCCTCAGGAACACGGACTGGCCTCTGCACACCAAAAGCAGCTCAGTTTGCTCCATAAACTTCATAGTTAGGAAATTATTAAGGTCTTTCTTGTGACCTGCCTTCTCCAGGCCCTGCTAAGAGTAACCTCATGCTGGAGTCCTTCTTGGAAGGGAGGGTTGAAGAGATCCTTATCACCACACAGCTCCTGTTTTCATGGAATGGTTACAACTTCACATTTGTGAAACCTACAGTTCCCTATCACTTCCCTTGAAATTCATCAGTGGATTCAGAAGTTACTGGTTGGGTGTGCAGTGTGGAAGGAGGGGAAGCAGGACATGGATTTGACTCTGATTCCAAAGCCTTGCTTCCAGAATAAACCAGGCTTAAAAAGAACACCAGGTGGGAGGCTGGTCCCACAGCAGGTTATAGGCTTGGCCTGAAGGAGGATCTAAGAGTTCTGCTTTGTCAGGCTGGTGGTTTTCACCATCACTAGATCTATTTAAGTCTCATTATATCCACACAAGCTTTGTGACATCTCCAAGGGAAAAGCCCCTCTCTGTAATTACCCAAAGTGCATTTTTAATTGTGATTTGTATTTGATCCTCAGTTTGGCACTGTTCAGCATGCAATTTTTCTTCTCTCATTTGTTCAAAATGATCATTTTGTCAGTTATTTTCTGCTGTTCTTTGCTGGCTGTGTGAAAGAGCCTGTGCTGGGGAGATAGACTGCTGAGGCTGGAGCCTCCATCACTGTCTCTCCTCTCACATACATGCACTCAGCACGAGCACTTGTGCTCAGAAAGAAAACTGCAGCCATGGAAGTAAATTTCCTCAATAATTCATGGGCTTTATAGCCCAGAGCAAATTATACCTTGGCTCTGTCACGAAATTCAGGTTGCAAATCCCTTTATAGGCAAGCTCGTTAACAATATAAGTAAAGTGGTACCTCTAGAATGGCTTTGATAATTGATGCATTATAATCTTTGGAGAGTATTTAGTGGTAAACCTGCAGCATCCAGACTAAGGCATCAGTGGGCTCTGGATACAGGAAAAGTCAGAGGAAAGAAGATTTCTTTGTTTGCCTTGCAGTTGCCTTTGTCTGCCTCACTGTCCTCAAACAGCTCAGGTTCGGCTGCTTTGTTTTCTAACTGCATTTTGTCTTTATGAGCTGCAGTTTTTGAGGGAAAAGGATCCCTCAAAAAGGATCTGCTGCCAGTCCAGATCAGTGGGACACTCAGGCACATGTAAAACCTGCTCATTTATGGAACAAAATATCTCTGCCATAACCACTTTCCACACTCTTAGCTGTCTCCTGGTTCTAATCCTAATCCTCTTTACCTTTTAGAACTCTTTTTGCTTAGGTAGACACTGCCTAATTTTGCTGCAAGTAGCAGAGGTTCTTTCCTTCGCCCACAATTAAAATTCAAACTGCAAGAGAAGCCTTGGAATCCTTTTCAGAGCAGACGATGAAAACAAAGTATCACAGGGGAATTGTGCTCTAAAAACTGGAGAAGACAATAAATGTTTTATGAAATTCTACATCCTAAGGTCAAACTCAATGCACAAAAAAAGGCTTAGGTGCAAACCCACATTGCTGGGAAAACATTTTGTTCTGGTCAGTCAAAATTTAGAATATAAAACACCAGAGCCCTTTTTATCTTACTGGGAGGAAAAGGGGCCTGTAGAAATGAAGGCAGACTTTCAAAGACATTTCAATTTTTTTAAAAAATAACAAAACTCACCTTGGGCACTTGGAGAAAAGAAAAAATCAATTTCTATTTCAAACCTAGAAATGCCTGAATCTGCACTAAAGGGCTTAATTTTTACTCACTTTTTTACCCTGATTTCCCAAGTAGCTCAAAAAGGAAAACAAAAGAGAAGAGCCTGACATCGAGCTCTTATTTGTGCATTGTTTTTCCTCTTTCCATGCTAGGAGTTGATGGCATAAGCTACTTCCTTCCACAAGTAAGGAAGTGAAGTCCTGAGGTCCAAGTACCTGGGAAACCCAGTTTGGTGACTTTTGTGCCACAGACTTCCCACATGACACTGGTCTGTAGAACAGGGACTGTAGCACTGCCTTTTCTTGCACAGAATTTGGAGGATGAATACATTGAGCGTGGGCTGCGCTGTCACAGTGAAATACAGGTACAGTCAGAGCATGATGAACTTTGTGTGGGACATGAAGTGCAGGAAAAATCCTCCCCACTCCCTCCCCCTCTTAAGGGGCGAATCTGGAGAAGAAACTTGGGCAAAGTGTGAGATTTAGAAACAGCCCCATGGTCTTCAGGTGCCTCATGCAGTCATCATCACAACACTCCTAGCTAGGGGAAGACACTGAGGGGAGAGAGAGGAGAAGGTTTGTTCAGATCCATGGAGCTGGAAATGCTTCTTTCCCCAAAAACCCTTGCCAGGCAGCTGTCAGAGAGCCCAGGCTGCTGTGCTGAAGGTAGGAGAAGCTGCTCTGCCCCGCACATAAGGTCGCTCCAGCTGGGTTTGAAGGCAATAGAGCTGTGATTAGCCGGCAAAGCAGACGGCCATAAAAATAAACACCCCGAGTGTGTTCGGAGAACGTTTCCTCCGCCCTTGGCTGAGCTGCCTGCTCCCAGCAGATGGGGGAAGTGAGCCGGAGTGGCCCCGGTGAAGGTCGGCTGGGCAGACTGCAAGGCCAACACACACAGCGGCAATTACATTTAGAGCGATTATTTGGAGGAAAAAAACGTGGGATGCTTTTATTCCTTACTTATTTCACATATCGACTTTTCTCTCTTGACAAAAGGCCCATCGTACCTGCTGTAAAATACTGAAATTCAAATGACTTGGGCCATCTGGGAAATAAAAAAGCGTATGTTCGGTTATTTTCCACTGTAATAATGAGGAAAATTCGGTGATAATGAGTAGGGTTATCTTTCTATCACGAAACATCCTGGAGTGTGACAGACTCCAGCTCTACCACAGATACCCTGGGCATCTAGATAGGTACCAATTTCAATGTCTCTGCCTCTATTTACCACTGGTAAACAATTCTAGGAGCCAGAGGTTGGAAAGGACCTTTGGACATCCCCTAATCCAACCCCCCTGCTCACTGGGGCCAAGCAGAACAGCTTGCCCTGCCCACTCTTGGCTCTGAATTCTCCAAGGATCTCACTGCCCTTTTGGGCAACCTGATCTACTGTCTGACCCCCCTTACAGTGAAAATAGGTTTTTGAATGTTTGAGTGGAATTTCCTGTATTTGGGATTGTTTCCACTGCTTCTTACTTTGAAAGCTGGTGCCCAGTGAGAAAAGTCTGCCTATGTCTTCTTTCTGCTTTCCCCCCAGGTATTTATACACATTTATAGATCCCTCCTGCACCACCTCATCCTGAGGCCAAAGACTCCCAGCTTGCTCATCCTTCCCTCATACGTCAGATGCTTCAATGCCTTAATCATCCAAATATTTAACTCCATCTTTTCTCCAGCTTGTCTAAACCATCCAGGAATTTCCCCTGAATTCCAATGCGCTATTTCATGGATTTCTACTGCATGTGGAATAAAGAGCTGCAGAAAGCAGAGCATGAAGTCCCCTGTGGATGCCTGTCCCTGCACCTCCTCCCCTGGCTGGCGGCGGTGCCACCTGGGCACGGGCTGATTGCAGGACTGGCACTGCCATTGCATCACCTCGCACAGCCAGGGAGCACCACGGGCGTGTGACAGCAGCCACCTCAGCGTGGCCCCACGGGAAGGAAATTGCCAAGGTGAAATCAGAGACAGATGCATCTCCCCTCTCTCCTCTGCTCTATGTGAACTGTTTAATCAGAAATGGATGAGCTGCTGGAAAGCAGGAAAAATAAATGCAACCTTCCCTCTGCTTTGCGTGGGGCTTTGGGGTGGAAGGTGCTACAGAAATACCCCTCCTTTGGGAGACCATGCTTTAGAAGCACAGGAAATTGCCTGGATTAAAAAAAGAACACAAGGAATAATGCTTTTCCAGGCCAGAGAAGGAAGAGAGATTTCCTTTCCTTTCTCTAGTTTATCACGTTGTCACCGACAAGAAAACTGTATTTCATCAGAGCATGGCCTTGCTCCCCCAGGTTTCAAACAAAATGGTTATTGATGAAAAAATCCTGTGTGAATTTTAACTAGAGATGCTGCAAACCCACCGCTCAGTGCTATGCCAGAATAATAATAATAATAATGAAAATTCCAAGTTTCTCATTGATTCCTACCTCTTGATTTCTTAAAATATCCCACTATGCTAGGTACCCCAAAATCTCCAAGCTTTAATCAACATGCAAGGTGCCAGGTAACACATGTTAATGTAATTAGACAGCCCAAAAAATCAGGTTAAGGATAATTGGAGCAGCTATGGAATTAGTTTGGTGACTTCTTCATCCAATTATAGATCAGAAAAGTGCAAGTGTGTACATGTGTCTAATCAACTCATGGCTGTGACACACAGCTCTTCTTCCTGTCCCCTCCATTTGTGTGCTCAGGCCTGGTCCTTTCTGGTGGCCCCTTGGTGTCTGTTCCCTTTGTATCTCTGTGCAGTGACTTACCCATGGACCTGTGGTTAATCCTGATGCCCAGACTGGCTCCTCTGAGTCTGAAACAACATTCAGAGAAATGAAACTGAAAAAAAAAGGGAGTTTCTCATCCATCTGGAGATGGGGTGGGGGATGGAAGAGGCAACGGCTAGGTCCAAAAATCAGTCAGATTGTTCTTTATGACATGAGCCCCAAACCAGAGGTGTGGATGTGGAAGGGTCTTTCTTCAAATCTGCATGTCTGAGTTCTAGTGATTCACGTCTAAAGCTGTGGCTGCATTGCCTTGAATTCAGGGAAGGCTCCAGTATAAAATCTCTGGCACAGGAAGCTCAGCTTCCTCTCCAGATTTCCTTCCTCCACCTCCTTATATGCAGAATAGCTGGGAACTCACTTCAGCCTTGCCACTGCGAGTGAAAACTCTTAGGACTGCAGAGCAGTTTGAGTTTATGGCCAACACCTTCAGCTCAAGTGTTCAAGGGAGGCAGCACAGACCAGTGGTTCTTGGTGACAACACTTAATCCCAAAATATCCTCAACTGCTGAGCTGTGTTTTGTACCTGCACATGAAGCTGCAGCCAGGCCCCAAGCAAAGATAATCAACAAGGGTTACCCTTAGTGACATCCACCCCATTTCCACACTCAAACTCCTATTGATGGCAGTAGGCATCAATCAAAGACAGAAAATTTGGCCATCATGGAGCTCTGCTACAATTATAAAGTAAGAAAAACTGTGGAAAAGCAAGAAAACTATCACTAATTATAATAGGCTAATTTAGCTTTCTAGATTTTTACCTAGGCTTTGGTGTCCTTTAAAAACAGCCTGCTAGACTCTAGGCCAAGGGCCAGGCAGTTCAATTGCCCAGTTTGAGCCTCGAACTAAAGCAAGAAAAATATGAACATCATTACAACTAGAAGTTGATGTGAAGTTTGCTGGGACAATGGCAATGTTTGAGGATAGCACAACGTTAGAGACCTCTGAGCTATGTCTGTAGGAACAGGATCTGTGTGCAGAGATCCTCACCAGCATCCCAGAAGCAAAATGCCATGGACTGGGGCACTCACCAGGGCTAAACTGAAGTATGGCAAGGCACTGATGCAGCTCATGATGCTTCCAGTCCTGGTATCTGCTTGTGGGGCTCTCTCTGGGATGTGTGGCTCTGCTACCAGTGCACAGTGCATGTATTCCCTACAGGAATCCTCTCCCGGTGTAACAAAGCCAGCAGGCTGTACTTGCAGAGTGTGACTAAGCTCCACCAAGCAGAGGTTATTCCATCCCCAGCCCCTCTCCTGAACAGAACGTGCTATACTGGGAAGGAACAGAGGCAGCACCTGCCTCAGTACCTTTCACAGCACAGCTGGAGCAGACACCCGCAGAGCTGCAGTGAGAGGGGGAGAGCACCTGCACGGCTCAGCCCCTCCAGGACAGCCCCAGCACGGACTGTTCTGGGCAGGGGGACTGGGAACAGGACAGGCAGGGAGCTCTGGTACCCCCTACATCGAGTCTCTGTTCCCAAGATCCCCCCTCGCCTCTCACTGCCAGACAGAAATACACAGATCTGGCTTTAGCTGTAGCACAGGCTCAGCGAGTGCAGAAAATAACCTCAGGCAGCCCATGCAGACAGAGCAGAACACTGCCCTTGGCTCCTCTCTGCCAGCTTTCCCAGGAGACACGTGTTCCCAACGTCCAGCCTCCCGCCAGGCTGCAAAAACGCTGCCATCTGAAAGCACAGCCAGGGGAGTCACCTCCCTGCCAAACACAGTGGGTCGGTCTGGGCAGCGGCAAGGGGCTAAAAGCCACGAGTCACCTCCTACTTCATGCAAGAAAATAGAAGAGCAGAAGAGTCATTGAGTTTCAGTCACATCCAGATGCTCAAAGCGAGAGATTAATAAATAATAAATAGGAGTAGCATCAATTACAAATGCCAAAGGGGGATGATGTCTCTGGATGCATTTCTGCTGACTGGTGCATATTAAGAAACCACAGAGTGCTTTTAGCTTTGACTCCAACATTAATTTTGGCAGCGGAAAGAGGTTTTATTAAAAGTACTGAAAATGTCATTCATCTTTATTTGTATTACATTTCTTACAAGGATTTAAACCCCAATATGGAACTATGGGGAGATGAAAAAATTGAAATTGACTCATCTGATCATAAAAATAAATGAAACTCTAAACATATTCTAAATAGTAAGAAGTACATTTGGGTATTATATTTCTAATACTGTAAGGTGGTGCTGATATTATCTGGTTTTCAAGGTTTGTTTTTTCTCTAAGGTGTTCTTTTTGAATCCCTTACAAACTAAATTATTTTTAGGTATGCTATGATGGTAGCCCATAATCCATAGGGGAAAAAATAAATAAAAGGTAGGAATGTGAAGAATTGAAACAATTCAATTACTATTTTTAAACATTAAATTCAAAGGAAACAAAACTATTCTTTGAGATACTATCCAGTAATCTAAGAGGTTCAAGTAAGTGCATTTATTCAAAACTGTCACCATGTTTTTTGTCTATTTTAGCTAAGTGTTGAATTGAATATTGATAATGCTGGATCTTTTCTAGGATGTTCCAAAGCTGAAGTTAGTGGGGAATTTGAGTTACAGCATAGAATCTAATCTGAAATCCAATTTTTTCTGCTCCAAATGCAAAATTTGCAAAATAAAAAAAACCAAAAAAAAACCAAAAACCCATTTCTGATGCAAATCCCTACTGGCACCATGGTGGCAGAAATCACAAAAGCTCAATGGCCTTTATGTTTTGTTGGGTGGGCACAACACACACCAGAAATGGAACAGCACAACTGCACCTCAACACACATTGGCAATGCTGGGGCTCTGTTGCTGAGCTTTCAGAGGTGAGAAATGGGCATTTCATGTTGCTCACAGGGTAATACAAAAGCTGATTTCCAGCTGTTACAGTTCTTGAGTCAAAATGTCTTTAATCAAGCATCAAATCTCAACGCATGATAATCACCTAGAAGTGGATTTTATTCTCAGGTCTGCAACTAGTTTGTTCAGTGAGTGAAAAGTTAAAGATTTTTAGAGAACACTGGGGTTTTATGGGTTTTCTTCCTAGTTTTGTGTTTGTTCATGACAATGTTGTCATTGGGGAAAGGGGGTGGTTTATCTTTCTTTGAGTATCTCTTTTTTGATGTATTTCTTGACTCTTTAGAGCTTCTTAGTCCAAACTTGTTTGTGTTTTAAGGTTTTTAAAAATATTTCCCATCAAAATTATTTCTTCAATAAATATTTTGGCTTGACTAAGCAAAAAATATCCATGTAGAGGGGATTATTTTTTTCCTCTATATGTAATTTTCTTTGTATAAAAGCTAAATTTCACATGCTGTTTATTTACTAAAACATTCATTCAGCCTCTGAAAATCAGACTCTGTTGGCTGTACTTTGTCAGTTCTCTTGGGCAGGGGCTTGAGACAAGTTACACTTTATACATGCTTCGTTTTGCTGCTTGGAAACATGAATTTTATAAGCATGTTATTTGTATCAGGTCCTCACAGGGAAGGGTTTCACAGAATCAGGATCTTTGATGACAAGTGGTTTGAGATTTGGGTATTTACTGTAACAGATCCCAGAGGTCACAAGAAAGTTCTCTTTTTTGTAAATTTAGAACCCAGCCCAGCCCCTTGCTAGAAGGACATGAACTTTCAGAGACAGAAGTGTAAGCTTGGCTGCAAGTTCTTTCATTCTGAGCAGCAACTGAACTGTATTTTGCTTGGTCCCAGGACATTTTCCCAAATAAATACTTCTTTTTGGAGTACAGGATGTAACCATCACTGAACCTACTCTTTTTATTACCTACTACAATTAAAGTAATGACTACTGAACTTTCCAAGCACACCTTATCCCTCTTCTCTATGGCAATTAGGCTTTGTTTGACTTCACACAGATTCCCCAAGGACAATGGTACAAGTCCCCTGACCACAAATATTTTTGGTTTACGACTGCAATTTTTGTTTTCTGGATTGTGGATTCTTGCAGCAGCACTGAAGTTCTCCTTCAGCTGCAGGTCAGGATCTTTGAGAGAACAGAAATGTCTGCTAGCAGCTTCCCTAGCTGTGCCCACTTTCCCAAACTGCTCTGTCAAGGATGGAAGAATGGAATGGAAGCTCTATGGGAATCTGCTACACAGCAAGGTGAGAAGATTCTTTATTGTCTTTGAAGGTATTTCAAACTTCCCTACAGGTCTGGAGTGTCTGACATCATGGAAAGCTTAGCAGCTAGGCTGAATCCTCAATGGGGATTCTAAACTCCCAGTACCTCCTGGATCCCAGTTGTTTTTCTGTTAGTTGCTCTATGAACCCCTTGAGGAAAGTCCCTTTAAATGGGGAAATATGAGGCTTTAAGCTTTTACTCAAATTGCTTGATCAGCATTCATGCAACCCAAATGTTACTTACTTAAAGGAAGACCTGAACGTGTGCAGTTGGCTGGGTGTGTTCATAGATGTGTGTGCACACACACTGCAGAATCTGATTTCTAAGATGATTATAACAATTCCCTTTGTTACTATTATATTATTTTCCAAGAACACCAAAGGATTTTTGAAAGTTTAAAGGTACAGCAAAAGATGTAAACTCGCAACAGATAACTGAGTACAAAGGGAAACCAGAATAATCCCCAGCATATGGAAAAGAGCTCTGATACAATACTGATTGTAGGACAAAAGCACTCAAAGGTATTCTTCTGGCTCTCTCAAGATGGATTTATATAAATAGAATTTAAACAAAAGGAGAATTGGTGTTTGTTAAGTGCATAAGCATAAGCATGCTCAGACCAACCTTGAGACACCTGTTTATGTTTCAAGGTTGGAAGATGAAAAAACAGAGGAGTTCAGAACAGAGCTTACTCCCAGCAGAAGAGTTCTGTATTTTGTTGAACAAGTATCCATACAGATTACAAAACTCTGTATTTGTCACTCACACTGCAGGATTTTATCACAGTGTAAAATCATGTGTTGACTGTGAGGAACAGTAGATCCAGGATCTCTCTTCTTTCCATAAAGCACTGGGTGTTGGTGGCTAAATAATTTCACATCATTCTGCTTCAGCATCCTATGTCTAAGACAACAGTATCAAATTTTTTTGGCTTTGGAAAATGCTTGAAGTTCTGCTAAACATAGGAACTAGGAATAAATTTGTATTATTGCTGAAGTCAGAGATACCTGTGACATTGATTTTTTTAAATGGGTCACAAGGCAATAGGAGCAAGGTTTTTCCCTGGAAATAAAAGCACCTCCAGCCATAATTTGTGAGAAAACAAGACTAGAATTTGTGAGAACACACAACTAGAGATAATACCTTTTAGGACATGCAGCCCAGTGTGTCCTGTTCCAATGTAGCTTATTGTGCCTCTGTTAAGGACAAGCTCTTCAAAGACAGTCATATAACAGACATGATTATAACATTCCCAGGAACACATCCAGGAAAGCTGAGGGCCCTCACAGTTGTGCTACTTCACTAACACAGCAATGGATTTTTCCAAAGCATTTTGAAGTGATTTGCAAAGTCTCTCAACAGTTTTGAATTAACTGTCCTTGAACCCATTTCACAGATATCCCATCCTGATCCTCACCATAAGTAAGGAGCTCAGGATCATCTTCCATGACTCTATTAGTTTAAAACTCAGGCCTATGGACTTTCCTAATTGACATGAAAACTCTCAGAACCAGTTCCCCTTACCTTAAAACCTTGTCAATTATATTCTCTGCAGACTAACACAGTTCTGCTAATTTTATGCGATGTTCTCAGAAGTCGTTTAAAATAACTCTTTTGTTCCATAATAATAGGGAAACTGAAAGAAACTGTGAGAATGCAGAATGTAACTAAGGAGATTGAGCTACTCCTACTTTTTGCTCTGCCTGGCCCCACTGAGGATTTCTGTTCAGTTTGCTTTTACTTATTTATTTTCTCTAATGAATGATCTTGATATTCTGCTACCTGGGTCCTTCCTCAGAAGGTAGCAGTGATGATTGTCATCCAATTGTTAAAGAAGTGGCAAATAACAGCAGGTTGGAACAGCTCTGAACAAGGTTTTAAAAAATAAAACAATAGTCAAAAAATAGAGTTCTGAATAGACTCGGGATTGAAGCACAGATGAAGTTTAGACATTGTATAAGCTTCCTTTAATTTTGGTGCAATGGAAGGAGAAATGAGAGTTCTGCTTTGCTTTAGGGATCAATTGGAGAATGTCAAACTAATTCAAAATCACGTGAGTGTCTCCTTGGCTCTCTCCAGGCTTCACAGCATGCACTCTATGGCCATCAAAGGATACAAAGGCAGACAAAATGTTATGGAATGGGAAATGGTGCTGGTGTGATTCTGGAATATGAGGTGGAGTTTTGAGTCAGTCTATTCAAAACACTTATCTGAGGTTACAAAGAAAGGAGGCAAAACATAATTATTTATTACTTCAGCATTCTTCAGTATTCTTATACCATCTGAGGAGCTATGCAATTTTGAGAAGTGCTGATTTTTCACCCTTTTTTAGAAAGCATAAATTATACCTGTTTGGTGACAGTTATTCTTTCAGAGACCAGGAACATCTTGATTTACCATAAGAATCATGCAATATTTTCACTCAGATAAGAATATGTAAATTTCGATTATAACAATGTTATTTGCATGCAAAAATTAATTACTTTATGAAGTGAAACTGCCCAAAGATTCATCTAACTTAGGATGTTCCCTACAAAGGGGTTAATGTCAGCTGATTGAGAAAAAGGTGCAAGAGGTTTTGCAATGGAGAACTATGGAGCAACCTTTTTACAGAGAGGTTTTCTGCAGTTCTAACCCAGGAGCAAAACTGCCACTTCAAAGTGGACTAACAAAAAGCCACAATAATTGGTTTTATTAATTATCTATACCAGTTCTTCAGGTATTTTTAGCTAAACTTTTAGGTACAAACAATATTTTTGCAGTGTATAGAAAAAGATAAACTTATATCTGGTAAGTCCACTTACTTCTGGTGATTTGCACACTCATCCACTGAACACTACAAACTAGGGCAGTTTATGGATCTGTGTGCCCATAGAAAATAATAAGATTAAAAATGAAAAAGAAAATTAAAAAATAAAGATAATGCCTGTGTAGTAGCTTCCAGCATAGAATTATATGAGGAGAGCAGAAAAAACCATCTTGTTGCACACAGCAATGTGGGATCCTTCTGACAGGTTTTAAAAGGCAGCAAAACTGATTTGTCCAGTGAGATTTAGAAAGCAAAGCAAAGCAAAGCCCACCCACCCCACCTGGAACAACCTCCCCTCTGTAAACAGCCATTTCCAACCTGCAGGATCCCTCCCCATAATGGCAGTGTAACTGTACATCAATCCCATTTCTCACTGGAGAATAAGATATAATTAAGTCACTTGATCAGAAACAGGAACTATTGCAACAGTTGTATTTTTACAAAAGAATAGGTGTGGTGAAAGCATTAGCTGTGTGTAAATGTGCTATAAACATTCCTGACTGATCCAGTTTCCTTACCCAAATTCCTTGGATTTGAAGATGTGGCAGAGCACAAGACCTGGGGAGAGAAATTCCCTTTAGCTCTCATGAAACAGAGAATGCATAAAAATTAAAATGCAAGAAAAAAAATGGAGATTCCTAGGAGAGGATAAGATTTGAATGTGTATTTTATTAAAAAAAGACCCAAACCATGTTTAGTTATTAGAATTGCACCAATGGTGCAAAAGCATATAAGAGAAATATAAGGAAGAAAAGCAGTATCTGTATGATAAGAATGTGCAATGGGAAAAAAGAACACATTAGTTTATAATGATAATGCTTATAATTATGTAATTTATGATATAATTAATTCACACTACAATTGTTCTAGTCCAACAACAAAATCTCAATGCAGCTATTTTCTCAAAAAAGCAAAATGTGATTTACTATTTGCTATCAATCTCAGAACGTTATTTTTGTTCATTACACAGATTTTTTTCTGTATGATCCAGTGCTAGCTGAAAATTTTCCAAAAAATCTCATCAGATTGAGAAATTTGCCTTTATAAAACAAGGATTTTTCTTCTTTTTTTTTTAATCCTTTATGGATAGTACCTTTTTTTTTTGCCTAATATAGTAAGTGGTCATTCTTTTCCACACAAATGGTGTATTCCCAAAAGGATATTTTAATCTCTGTTAAGCCTAAAAGCAATCTCTAACTAAAAAAAAATTAAAAATTTTTTAAAAATCATGTAACTTGTAAACTATAAATCCCCCTGAGATTTAATGACTAAAATATTGTAACTGCTTTGGAAATCTGTAGGCAACTTTGCAAATATCTAATAAACTCGTGGTATTTCTTAAGCACTTAGATTTAATCAGTATTTTCCAGATGGGGATGCTGCATGAATCTCTAGCCTCAAGAACATTGACATCCCTACCTGCATACAATGTGGTTCCACAGATTTTAATAGGATAATTCCTGTCCACATTTCAGGTGTGGAACAGAAATTTCCCCATGGTTACTGGAAAGAATATTAGCAATTTGGGACAGCAATTCAAGAATAATTTATTCTAATTTCAGTAAATATCTTATTTTGTTATTTGTAAATCTTAGGGTGACGAATTCAAGCTTTAGTGCATCATAAAGATTATTTCAAAACAAACATTTGATTATTATAAATCAAAGGCTTAACCACACAAGGATCTAATAGCTTTTCATAACAGACAACCTGAATAATAGCCAACCCACTTTCCTACAGTTCAATTGCCAAACCTGCTTTCTCTTACTAATTAAAGGTAACCACACCTCCCTTCAGAAAGCATGACAGAAGGAGCACTTCGGTTTAAACTCTAGGGAAGCAGGAATCTATTGGGGGAAGTGTTTGCAGAAAAAATATTGGCCTCTTTAACCTTTTTTGGTTGTTTTTTTGTTGTACTCTGTGGGGGGATGTTTATTTTATTACAGTGTATTCGTGCTGGATAGGTTTTAATTGAAAATTGGCTATAATGCTGTGGGTTGTTTCACTTTTTACTATAAACCTATTTAGGTTGCCAAGTAATCTCACCTTTTAACAAAGTATAAACAAATATTGGGAAAAACCCATAGATTTAGACTGGTGGCAGGAGGAAAAGTGATGCAATACAGTATCTCTACTTACTTTTCAATATTAATTAGGGTTTCAGTATGCGAGTTCTGGTGTCAAATTATTCCATTTTGGTAACATCTCTCCTGCCTGGTTTATGTGAGGTCTCGCCTGCAAGACAGAAATCGCAATTTTTATGCTTCAGTATTTTTCTTTTTCTACTTTCTCTTTCATGCAAACCCTTCCAGAGCAGTGATCAATGCTGTGAGAAGAACATGAAAAGAATGCTCTGGAAACTGGCTGTGTAAGTACCTTTATAAGCAAAGCTGGGGAAAAAAAAAAAAAGTTCTAAGCTACAGAATTGCTTCTTGTCAAGTTCCTGGGGGAAAGATCGCAGAATCACAGATTTGTTAGGGTCGGAAGGGCCCTCTGGAGATCACCCTGGCCAGGGCAGGGTCACCTGGAGCAGATGAAACGGGAACGTGTCGAGGTGGTTTTGGAATGGCTCCAGAAAAGGAGACTCCACGCCCTCCTCGGGCAGCTGCTCCCTGCCACCTTCATGGAAAGAAGCTCTTCCTCATGTTGAGGCGGAACTTCTGGTTTAGTTTACAGTCATTGCTCCTCGTCCTGTCGCTGGGCACCGCTGAGGAGTCTGGCACCATCCTCTGTCACCCCGGGGAGATATTTTTATTCATTAATGAGATCCCTCCTCAGTCTTCCCTTCCCAGACTAACCAGGCCCAGCTCCGGCAGTCTCTCCTCACACGATGATATGAAGGTATTTATTGCTTGCCAGCCTCTTGTGAGCAGCGTTTTAAGGCCTGTGGCCTCTCTCCCGCCCTTTCGGGCTCGGCAGCCCGGAGCGCTCCCATTTAACGTGGTGAGGGGGCTCTGCCTCTCTCAGCCCTGAGCTTAAACACCATTTGTGGGTTCAGTTTCGTGTCTTTTTGTTCCCATCCGGCTCTTTCAGACTTGTTTTTGGCCTGCAGGGCCGGCGGGGCGGCCACAATCCCCCGCACGCCGCCCGCCCTCGCCCTTTGTTCGCTGAGGGGAGGGAGAGCGCGGGAGCGCGAGCGGGAGGCGGGAAGCGCGCGGCCGCCGCCAGCGT
>VZTN01010677.1:277976-294177 GCA_013400515.1 Erpornis zantholeuca
TCCCGCCCGCCGAGCCCCGGCCGGCCCCACCCCGGGGCCATCTTCCCTCGGCTCCCCCTCAGCCCCGCTCCTTCCCCTCCCCCGCGTTTCCTCCTCCTGCCGCACTTCTCCTTTCCCTCTCCTTTCCTCCCCAGTCCTCCTGCCGCCGCACCGGGGGCCCCCCGGGCCGCCGCCTCCTCATCGCCCCCGTTCTCGGCGACCCTCGGTATGGCGGGGTTGGAAATAGCCCCCCTCCCCCGCGCTTCCCACCTCCTCGGGGCTCCAGCTTCCCCTAAAAAAGAAGTGTGTTTGTAGCTGGAGGAGGAGGGGAAAAAGGTGGGGGTGGGACTGATTCCCTCTCGAAGGCTTCCAGGCGAAAAGGGAGGAGACCTCGGATCTTGCGGGGTTCCATTTTTAATTATAATTACGCTGTAGTGGTCTCTGCTAGACGATTTTGGGGTCTTGTCTTAAGCCACAAAAGGCGAGTTTCCCGAGCGATCCAACCGGCAGAGGGAATATTTGGAGAGAGATTCAAGGGAAAAGAAAGCAATGGTGTGTCTGCTGTAATGGTGGAAAACTGATTAAGAGGAGCCGGGGGTGAGACAAACAGGGTAAGGCTGCTTCCAGCACCCCCAGCCAGCCAAGGGCTCGCAGATGGGGCTCATGCTGGGTGTGCTGGGCGAGGGAGGGGTAGGGAAGGTTTTGTTCTCGTTAGAACCGGAACCGAGGATGGATTCAAACCGCATATTTGTTCCCCCATGTATTACGGTGCTGCATATTTTTGTGTGCCCGTAGCAGCGATAACGAAGATCATGGAGGGTGTTTGCTACAATAGAAAGATGGAGTTTTCTCCTTGGAAATGCTATTTAAAATATTACTTCAATTCCCAGCTTTTTATCGAAAGGATTTCAGCATTATTTTTTTTATCCATGCAAGGGGTGTTGAACGTGTAGGATTTTTAATCCTACAGCTTTGTAGGAAATGAAGCCTTGCATGTAAATATGAAAGAGATGAGGCGTTTTATTAACAAAAAAATCTTGTCCAGAAGAAAATCAGAATGATATAGAGGTTGTTGTAAGACGTCAATTTATCATTCCTGAAGATGAACTGAAATTTTAACGAATGTGATACTTCATTATTCTCTAACAAAGTCATGGCTGGGACTCGTTTTAAACCAGGCATCCTTACTAGGATGTGCCGACTGCCACGTTATTATGTATTGTCTCCACAGGAGGAAATAGGAGGAAAGGACTGTAAATGTAAGGCTTAAGTGATTATTGAAACAGCTTTTGAGAATAGTTGGCTCAACTTGGAGAGGTGATTTAAGACTGAAAAATTAAACATTTCGCTGCTGTAGGACATCTGCAGCTAATCGTGAGAGATTTATCCCATATTTTAAGCTGATCTGGACACAAGGATGTGAGTCAAGACGAAATGCTGTCGATGTGTATATGAAATACGTGTGAGGAAACGAAGATGATATGTTAATACCTAAATCCGTCCTAAATGTGATAGATCAGAGTTTATTTCTCTCCCTTGTGTGCTTGAGGAGAGGAGAAGGAGAAGGGGTGATAATAGTGTAGTTGTTTTGGTGGCTGCAGATTAGCCAGGGTGTGTGTTTGATTTTCTTTTTGCTGTGAATGAATGGATCTCTCTGTGCCTGGGCCCAGTAGCTGCAACAAGATGGCGTTTGCAGCAAGGCAGCTCTCATTTTTCAACTCCTCCTCACCCCGGCTTTGCCAAACTAGATCTTATTTCGTAATTGTGTTTTAGATTTACTTTCTCCTTCTCTTTGCTTTCTTCTGTTCTGGGGTGGGGGGTAGGAGGAACATTTGGAAGATTGCTGGGAGAAATCTGTGGGGTTTTTTCTTAATTTTTGTGAGCTCCTTCAGATAGGAACTAGGTGGGAGGAGTAAATAGTTTTATTGAAATGTTCACATAGGCTCTTAACTGAATAAAGGGGTGACACAATTTTCGTTTTTACCTTGCAGTGCCTGCTTAACACCACCAAAACGATCCTGGCTTTCATTAAGCCTGTTGCTAAAAACCAGTTTTTAAATGTAGAGCACAGGTATACAGAGACTGCTGGGCCGTGGGTCTCTGCTGGCCAGGTAATCACTGGATCAGAGCCTGTGCAGACAGGTGTCTTTCTGTGACACAAAAGAGTCTCCTGTCTGCTTCAGAGCACTCACAATTTTTAAGACTGTTGCTGACCCAGAATTACTGCTGTCCTCTAGATAACTGTTCGTTTAATGGGCGAGAATAAGAAGGGCTTGGGGGATGTTAAAACAGCTCTGTGCCTTGAGAAGTAGTCTGTTTCAAAATGACATTACAGATTTCTAAAGCCTTTCATGTATGTTTTTTAGTATCTTTTAAGGAAAATGGGCTTTTGATTTGTAACTTTTGTGATATTTCACTATAGTGCCAAACTCCTTAACTTTGGTAGCCTAAATAAAATAGCTTGGTTAATATTTGATATACTAGACTCAGGCTTAAAACAATACACTTCCCAGCAAGAGAAATAAGAAATGCTTGTTATGTCTCCTGTATTCAAATGACCTCCAAACCTTTGATAATATCAAACATTTTAGTAATGTTTATCTATGACTTAATATATAATCAGTTGTTTGTTAGTTTATTGTAGTAACCCAGCTGTAGCTCATGCAGAAGGAAGCTGGGAAGCAGCAGAGCTGATTTTCAGTTGAGGCTTGTGGTTCTGGTGCTCTTTTTAATTAAAAAAAAAAAGCTGAAATTAGCTGAGTGCATTTTACTCCTCTGGTGTTTCAAGAACATTTTTATTTAATTAAGAATACTGTCCAATAAACTGTTAGTTCCATTTGATGTTAATGTCCTGTTAAACCTGAAATTACTTGTGCAATTTTTTTGTTGCTGTTACTTTGGCCTTTTAGTATGGGATCAGAAAGGAGCAGAGTGAAGTGAGATTCTGTTTTGGGTAAGATAAATTACATTTATCCTTGTTGAGTCCTTGCAGCTGCTAAGTCAGTACGTAGCAGGCATCCTAGCATGAAATCTTTGACAACATGGTAAATTAAAATTCCACAGGAAATCTTAGCAGACCAGTTTTTTAAATCACCTCCATGCCTCATGGAAATCTGGAGATGCTGTATTTGGACTTAATAGAATTCTTGTGTAAGTAAATCAATGAAGTTCTGCATAATCAGGGAGTGTATAGAATTTTGTGTAGCCTTATTCTTAATATCATTCCAGAAGAAACACTCCACAGATATTAAAAATTTTAAAATTTGAATCATGAAACAAGTTTACTTAGAATAAGAAAATCCTTCAACTAAGGTAATTTACAGTTAATCATTGTAGAAGTATATATTGTGTTTGTAGGATGCCTTTTCCTGAAATTAAGCAAGATGTTGGCTGCACTGTGTAACTTCCTGGTGCTTTGGAGGCTTCGATTTGGTCATGTGGAAAACAACTAAACTGTTTCTTCTTAAATAGTAACTTAGTTATGATTTCTCAATCCCTGTGAAACCAGATGCCAATTCATCTGAAACTTTTGTTGTTTTTGTAGATTCCTACCAGGCCTGGAGCTGTGGTTAGGGATGTTAAGCAAGTGTTAGGTTCAGCTGGTTTTATAGTTACTGCAATAAAAAATTGGAGTTGTTTGCGTTCTGTGAAACCAGCCGTAGATTTGTCTCCTCTGCATAGGGCTCAGCTCATGTTCTAGGCACTGAATTGGATTAAATTCTTACTGTCCATGGATTTTGCCTCTCAGCATTAGTGGATTGGTAATTGATATTCTCAATTTTAATATCCAGTTTTAGCCATATGGCACACTGGATTGTCTCAGGAATTGTGTTTGGAGCTGCTTTGTTACGAGCAAGTTGAAATGGGAAATTGGACATTCCAGTGGTTGAGTTACACTTAGGTGAGTTGTCTTTGGAGTCTCTAATGCCTATGGTCATGCCAGAATTTTAGATGGGGTCTTTTTTTTTTTTCTTACAGGATTTTACTGGTTATGTGGCAAAAAAGAATATAACCTTGAAAGCAGCTTGCTTGCATTAATGAAATGTTTCTTAAGCATGTGACTGAAGATAAAGTGGACATTTTTTAAAGGGAGTCTCTTGGTTGCTTCAAGTGCAGACTGAAAATGAAAAGAATACATGCTCCATTCAAAATGTTTTTTTTCTCCCCACTGATAAAGTTGGAACTAGTATTAGCCAAGGTCATGATAAAAAACAAAAATACCCCCAAGCCCCTATGCTTCTATTTAACATTGTGTCTCAATTTATTATTTCTTCACAGGGTGTCCAGTGTGCTGGGGATTTTGTGAGTGTGGATTTGTTTTTCACCAAACAGAAATATATGCAGAATCCATAGATACTTGAGCCAACTGGTAGTTGAGCAGAACATTAAGAGGTTTTTAAAAGCTTTGAGCTGGCTATGAGCAGTACCTTTACTTTAGATGCCAAAATAATCAATGTAAATTACTGTGGAAGGCTTCCTAGTACAAAAATATGGACACTCAAAGATAGGTTTTGAGGCAGAATATTGCATTTTTATTAAAGTAGTAGAAGATATCCGAGTAGAGAGAAAGGAGATGGTTAGCCTTGGAATAGAAATACACACTTAAAAATAATTTTTATGAATATAAAAATCAGATCTTCTTGGACTCTTTTTTTAACAGCAGACTTTCTAAAATGAGTTCTTTGCAATTAATATCTTGTAAGAATATTCATTTGTATTAAATACTTGTCCATTGCATTTTTTAGAGTGGTATAGAGTGTATTGTGATTTATTAGTCTCTTGAAATATAATGGAATATTTCTGCCTGTCTGGAGGGTTTGAGTGTACTGGTTACAGGGGGTGATGTTTGCCTTGCCCAGTATATTCTTAGAAATGCAGGAATTCTCTGTCTTGAACCCAGCTAGGGAGTAATGACAATATTCATGGATGCCATCTGGAAGCAGCCAAGATGTGGTGTTGCTTGCTATCTATGTCTTATGCTCAGTTTTAGTGGGGATGCTGGAATTAGATGCCTACGTGGGAATTTTTTTTTATGTGTTAGCCAAAAAAATACTTCTTTGGGGATGTTATGGAAGTGTAATTTGTAATGAGCCTTGGAAATAATAACTTCTAAATTCTCTCCAGGATTTTCAGCAAATCTAAAGTGGCAGAAAATAAGGATACATGCAGATGTTGCATATTGATATTTGGGGTGGAGGGGAGTGTGACAGGACACAGGAATAAAGGCTTAAGAAAGCAGTTAAAAAGCAAATGCTGAGATGTTGCTGGATTTAAGTCTTGTTAAAATCCAATACAAATAACTCCAGCAGGTTTAAAATAGGAATACTTTAGAAGGTGTTGCAGATGTTTGGGAGACCTGGCTTTGGGTTAATGCATAGGTTCTCTGTCAGATATTCCATGGGAATTAAGAATTGTGGAAAACAAGGTATTTTTGTCATGAAGATAAAACCTACAGTTATTTCTGCATTTGGTGGGACTGAAGGGTTAAAATTTGATCTTCCTGTGCTGTGTCTATTTTGGAATCCTAATAATGGATAAGTGAAAATGAGGCTGAAGACCTGAGGAAGGTGATCTGAGGGAGCTTAAAGGAGACAAGCTAGAAGGTGGCTCTCTAATTGAAGGTGGCAAAGATAGGCTAAATCTTGGAGTTCTTTTCATAGATTGTATTTAGAACTCAATGAGGGAAAAATTAGTAGCAGATAATACAGTGAAGGGAAAGAGGCTGATTAAAAATCTAGTTGCCATTTTAATGTGAAATGTAATTCATTTCTGTAAGTAGTTTGCCCGAAACTGCTTCATTAAAAATAAGTATATTAAATTGATGAGGTAGAATATCAGCTTGTCAAATCACTGCAATTTCTAAAGGTTCTCTGTTTAGAAGAGAAATGCATTCTAGATGTTGTAAGGATTAATTGAATTGTGGATAGTTAAATATTTTTTTCTGTGTATATATTTCTACCTTGATCTGAAGAAGGTTTGCCTACAATTTCATGCCAGTTATGTTTATCATGTTTTTTTCAGATGAGAGTATTTTTGATGTCTTCTTGAAAACTGCAGTAATGCCTGCCAGCACTCCCCAAAAAAAGAAAATATTAATTATCTGTAATTAGATAGATTAGATAATTTTTTGTAGCTTTATGTAACGTGGTCCTATATTCAAAGCTATGTATAGATTTTTGTCACTATTTTAAGCTTGTTCTTTTTTCCCCAGCAAAGGGGGAAAAAAAAAAGTAAAACCAAAATACTTCTCTCTGGAAGCTCAGAGCTCCATCTAAACTCCTGCATGCTGTGTATCAAAGTAGGTTTAGGGAATATTTTATCAGTTCAGAGATCAGTGCTGATTTGGCTCATCCTCATTACAAAATCAAACTGTGTTGGGGATGAGAGAATAAATAAGAAATTTCAAGGCTTTCTGTATGACTTTGAAAAAGGCAGCTGTGGGTGTTGGCCTTCACTGACAGGAAAGCGATGCCTTGTCTGCTGTGCCTTGTTTTGTCTTCTGTTACAGTAACCTTAATTACAGCAGCTGATGCCAGTTATGTTCTTTCTTAAAGCAAAAGAGTTTCATCTTAACTGTTACAGGTGAGCTGTTCGTTCTGTGCATCTCCATTTTCTTACTGCATTTCTGGCTTTTTTTGCCTGGCTTGGGTTAGATTTAGGGAACCATCTTAAAAGTCTTCTCAGGCACATGTGCTTTGTGTTTATCCTGCCATTTCAGGATTTACTAAAATCTGTCAATAAATAGAGGTTATCTAAAATTACTTGCAAAACCATGAAGTTATTTGACAAGCTGAGTGGGTTTTGTTTTATTTTTGTGAAATGTTGAAATTCCCAGCCCTGATCTGACAGAAGAATTTTTAATTGTGTGCCTCAAATTGCAGTTTAACTTCCATGGAGACAGAAATACACATGCCCAGTATTAACGAGGTGTTCCTTACTGTAAGGACTTTTTCACTGGCATATCTGTGCTAACATGGGATATTTTCCCAGATTTCTTTTCCTGAGGGTGACTGTGCAGGATGTTGAGCTTACAGATGTTGTTGGACATCAGATGTCCTGTTTGTATCTGTCCAGATGTGCCTTGCAAGTTCAGGGTGTTGCTGCCCTTCTGTAATCTGTGGGAAACATGGCTTTTTCCTGGAATTAGGGAAATTGAATCTCTTAAATCACACAAACCACTTTGTATTCAGTCCAACAGTTTGGAGTTTTGTAGGTTTTTGAGGGATTTACCATAAGAAATGACAGATAGGAGGTGGGTCAAAGCTCCAAGGTTAAAACCATACAGCAGATGATATAAATGTGCCCTTTTTGTTGATGCAGAGATCTTAAAAGTTCATGCTTGGTTATCATCAGTAGTGAAATTTGTAAGGCCTGGCAGAAATGTTCATTCTGTTGACAGCACTGATGAGAAATCCCTGAACTTATTTCTTAGTTTGTGTGTGTGCAATACTGATACTTTCTAGTAAGATCTTCGTGGTGAAACCCAGTGCAGAAGCCCTGCTTTAGTCATATGTGTGAAGTTCTGTTTAACATTATTTAAATAAAATATTTGAGCTGAAACATCTTGGTTAATACCAAGTGGTTCAAGGTATGTGTTGAATGTAACAATGCTTGAATCTCAAAATAAAAAAGTAAACTTAGGTTTCAATATCTAAAATACCACGAGTTACAACTGCATAATACAACACTTAAATATGTTTTGTTTCCAGTAAATGATGTAACAGAGCTAAACAGAGAAGGCCTATGCCTGCTTCAAGATGCTGAGAAGAAATCTGGTTATGGTTCTTTTGCATTTTATCATTTTGGTTCCCAAAACTCTGGGGGGTTTTGTTGTTTTTCAGATAGCCTGACAAATGTGTTGGGAGGTTGGTGTAATTTTCTCTGTTTGTCTAGAAAAACAAAGTCGATGTGATAGTCTGCTGAAACCTTTGGTGCTCGAAATAAGCTGATACTGTACTAATTAAGGAGCTGTCTTTGTTGGAACATATGTTTGATATTCCTGTTGCACGTTCTCTGTGAAGTGGCAGAACTCTGAAGATAGGCTGCTGTCTGTGTAACAAAGGTGGTGTCTGTACAAAGATCAGGAACAGGCTGCTTGATGCTGATATTGTGCTGCAGGTTACCAAGTCCTGGATTTCACAGCAGCTGTCAGATATTATCTGGCCAGTGCCTGAAAACTTACTGTGCAAGTTTACCTGCTGAAAATGCTCTGTAGTACTCACAGAAAATAAGACTGAACAGGAACCATTTAACAGATTAAAATCTTGACAAAGCAGTGGGGTCTTCAAAAGGTGCCTGAGGTGCTGGGGAGATGGGGTTTTGTGTGTGGAAACTCAAATATCATCGACACTCTGGACAGTGAGGTCACATTGGTTTGACTTAAATTCTTCCTTTCTTCTAACTATGGACAGCAGATGAAGTTTCAGCATTTCAGGAAGTACTGAAGTTCAGCATTTCAGGAAGTGCTGTGGTTTATCCTACTGAGATGCTCACTGCTGATGTAGGGTGGGGGGGATCATGTGCAGATCTTGCCTGTGGGGCTGGAAGGTCTGAGGACAGCATTTACCAGCTGGGAGCACTTGGCAGCTCCAAACAAGCACCCGGTGCTGGTGCTTATCTAGAGGGGCTGTGCTGAGGGCTCCTGGATGAGGGCAGAACCTCAGCAGCTCCAGGGCTCAACCAACCCTCCTGGCTGCTGGTTAGGCACCACTTTGCAGGTATTTTTTTCCATAAAATAGGTGGGATTGTCTTCCGATGTTTTCAGTTTTGTCTTTCTCAGTTAATTCCCTGATGTGATTTTTTTTTCCTATTTATTGTGTTTTCCTCTATATTTTGATTGCCTAGCGAGGTGGATGCCATCTCCAGGACTGCAACTGATACTCAAAGATTACTGCCAGAAGTTTTCAGAGGGTTAATGCAGATCCTATGGGACGAGGAATGGCCAAGGGTGACAGCAAGTATTTCCTGCTGTACCTTTGTGCTTTCTGCCATGATACTTGCCCTGGGCTGTACTCTCATATCAGCACTGAGTGTTGTTGCCTTGTCTGTTCCCAAACACCACTTCTCAGTCTGATGGATTCAAGGGCTCCTGCATTACTCAACTTTTCAGGCTCAGCCTTGCTTTTCTTGTTCTTCTGTACCTTATTTTGTACAAACAGTACGTATCAAAATACAGCAATTGGGAGAAATCAATGAGCTACTCAGGGCATAAATCATTGCTATCAAAACTAATGGAGCTGCTTGCACATTGATTAAAGATGGGGCATGTTGATTTTGGGACTAGAGAACAAATTATTGCTCAGTCTATTTTGGGTGAAAAGATTAAGAGAATGCCATATTTTAATCTCTGCTTAGTATCTTTTATCTGCTATATGCATATAATATATTTTGTTGATTTTTAAGGTCCACTGAAATACTACTTATCTTCAGACTGGTGGTGGAAAGCAGCTGTTTTTCATGGTGTAGCTAAACTTATTCTAACAGTGCTCTGTTAATCTCTTACTGAAGATCAGTGTGCTGTTTAAACAGTAAATTCTTATTTCAGTGAATTAAATGTATTCTGGTTTTTAGCTGGGGCTTGGATAAAGATCTTTTACACAGTTGTAAAGAATGAATATTTTGCTTTTAGCTGATCTCTGAGGCTTTGTACAGTCTGTGTAGCAGAGGCACAAAGGAGCAGATGGTTTGTTCCAATGTCTTAACTCCCCTATTTTTGTTGGGGCAGATGTGAGAGCAGCTGTGGTGAGAAGGTAGTTATCAACTCACGTCCGTCCTGGCTCTAAGATGGGGTTACTTTTGTTGCTCCTGTTGGATTTTTCTTATTATTGTTTTTACTTTATAAAAGCTTAATACAGTAAAAGCTTGCTTGCTTTCTCTGAGTCATTCCAAGGCAGAGCAGAAAAAAGCATCTCTGTTTCTGAAGTGCTCTCTCAGGATTTGATCCTGACAGTGAAAGGCATTTTGGGTGGAACTCTTGATCCGTATGGGGAAGCACAATTGGGATTTGATAGAATATGGACTATCTTGCTGCTCCTGGAAACACAATGTGTTTCTCATTAGTGTTTCTCATTAGTGTTCTGAGGGCCTTGGTGCAGTGAGACATGGGCAGCATGTGAGGTTCTCAGCCTGTGCCTGCGTGCTCAGAACAGGGAAATGCTTTTCAGAAGCAAAGTTGTCCATAAAATATCATTTTAGATCTGTACATGTCTCCCTTAGATCAAGAGTAGAGATATACCAATTGGATTGGTTATTCATCCTTGGTTTTTAATGGTTTTACTTTTAAGGATGTAAAAAGCAGTGTTGCTAAGTGTAGCTTTCTGGAAGTTGGTTGTATTTTTTAAAAGGGTGTAGTCAGGAAGCAGCTGATTCTCCTTTGACTCAGTTGACTCTTTATTAGCTGGCGTATGTGGAACGAAATGGATGATTCAGCTCCTGTTGATAAAATAGTGGAGCTAAAATTTATGGAAATACAAAATACAATAATGGGGATTTCTGCTGATTTTCTGTGCTTATGCAGGCACAGAGTGTTACTGATTTATTTTTTTTATTAGCATTTTTCATGTCTATTCGGCTATTTTTGTTTCTGGGGTTTTTTTGTGTGGTAAATAAATGATCACATAGCCCATTTCCTCCTCTAATGTAATAAATATTGTAGTGCAGATCTTAATGTACCTGCTGATGTCACTGTGATGGTAATATCTGAACTAGCACATGATTTTTAACAAGGTGAAGATCATTCCAAGACAGATATGTCGGCAAGCAGAGCTGAGAGAAATCCCATCCAGGCTTTTGGAACCTACTTGTTCTCTTACATTTTAATCCCTGACAGGGCAGCTGATCCACTTGATGGATTTCATTGTAATCTTCAGGATTTTGGTAGCAGGAGGTGCCTCTGCCAGGTTTTGCATCTCCCCATTCATTTATTTGCCTGTGAGTTCAGTGCAGTGTGATCCAGTCACACACTGGGCTCTCCTCAGCACCTACTGGGCAATATTTGGGGAGAGCTTGAGCAGAACATCATCGTGATAGATATATCAGTCTTTGGGAGGACTTCTGAGCATCTTTAAATCACAGAAAATGAACTGAAGACTACTTGAAAATTGGCTTACCCAGAAGTGACTTTTAAAAGACAATGTTTGGATACTTAATTCTCAAGAATTAGGTTTCATAATAGGATTGGAATTTACTATAAGCGTGTTCTTCAGTTGTGGATTAAAAACTTGTTTTGATACCTGAATAAGCATAGTTTTAATGTTGACTTCTACTAAAGAGAAACAAGTATATGTATTTAGGTGTGCAAAGTGTTTTCATTTGCTGTGTAATGATTCTGTCACTGATTTGTCACACTGGGACACTGTGAGCTGCTCCTACAGCTGTGTGCTTCCATTTCTGGCTTCTAGGAGAAAATGTTCTCTGTATAGCTTGGATTATGAACTGCCCCAAACCTATAGATTCACCTGACAGACATGAGACATCACACATATTCTTAAAAGATAAAATCCTGATACCGTGGCATTACTTGGTAACATCATGGGAATATTGCAGTCTTACTTTAATTATTAATTATTAAAGCATGACTGCCATATTTCTGTGGTGCGTGTGCTCTTCCCTGCTTAGGTAAACACAGACTCTGGTGGGTTAGCAAATGCAGTGAAAATATCAGTAAAAACTGGAGGCTCATGATAAAAGAGTTGAAGGAAGCAATGAGAAATGACAGTTGAAGCAAGAAACAAATGTTCAGCTACTGTAAGGCTCTGCAGATAGAAGCATCTAGTAATAAATGCTTAGTCATTTCTCTGTTGGTTAATTAATAGTAATATATTCTCCTTCAGTGCTGCCTGTGTTTTGTTTGTCAGTCTGAAGGGAGATGTCTAGTAGTATGTGACAGCAAAATTGCTTGGATTTGGATAAGGGGATACTTTAGGAAAGTGACAATTTTCAATGATTTTTTAAAATAAATGTGGCTAGAAATTGATGCACAAGCAGATTCTTAAGTTTGTATGACTTGCTCGGGTTTTTTTGGGGTGTTTTTACATTTTTTTTTAGATTGTAAGATCAGGAAAGAAGACAGCCAAAACCATCACTGACGGTTGGATAAAAGTGGGATAAAATTGATGAGGTTATCTGTAAATGTGTTGCTCTTCAGAAGGATTAACTGCATAGAGATAAATTTGAATAAATCCTAGAATATTGGCTTATCGTGATTTAATAAATACAAGTTTGTTGAAAACTTACACTAAATACCAGTAACTTCTGTTCTTAAAATAAGTTAGCTTTCCATGCATGCTTCTTATCAGGAAGTGTAAAAAGGCTCTTAAATGGGAATTTCGTTGAGAGGAAGACAGAAAAGAAGAGATGTAGTTAGGAAATCTTTGGGCTTGGGTCACTGAAGTACCAAGAGTTATTAATATTCGTGAACTACTTCAAAGATCTCTTAAGACCCTTCTTTTTAAAAAGTGTTATTTTAAGCATTTGGCTTTAGGCATCTGTTAAACTTGTAATATCAGTTCTTCTCCTTTTTTACAGAAATTCTCTGCTGTACCTAGAATATTAAGATGGTTTTTTTTTTTTAATAATGCACATGGCTTCCAGATGCATTTAGAAAGGATTAATGAAGTGACCTGTTACAGTCCAGATTTTTATGCTTAAATATTGCATCAGTATGATTCTTTTTTTAAATGTAGGTCATGGGATTAGCATCAGGAAATGTGAGTGTTTTGGCAACATGGGATTCTGCCTTCCATGAAGACAGCTGGAGTTTGTGCAGTGTTGGTGGCAGAAGGAGACACGGACCACTTCACATCAGAGCTGTTTATTGCAGTCATGTGTCCCCGCCATGATCTTAGCATTGTTGTCTGCTTGTTAGGCTGCTATTTTGAGAAAGTGGTAAACTATCCAAAAGGTTTATTTTCAAGTGCTTGTTAAACAGAGAGAGAGATGACTCCTTGGAAAATCTAGGCATGCAAGCAAGAGCTAATGGATTATGTATGATTAGCATTTTGGTGACTTTCAGTAGGTGTTGTGTTGTGTTACTGTGTGGTAACAACCTCTGGCATATTGAGGAATTTGAACGTTGAAGTTTAACTTTTATGGTGAATTATTCATATTCTGTAGCAGTTTTGGAGGAGACAAAAATGCACTGTTCCTCTGAGACAGTAGTTCCAATTTGGGACTTTGAATGTGAAAAGTGCCTTGCTGAATTTGGGTTTTGCAAGGTCTTTCAAGGTTTCTAGATTTGTTAATATTTTGTTTCTTCCCTGAATTTTCTAAAATAAAAGCTTAATTTTCTTTTTTCCTTTTTTTTTTTTTCTGGATAGTAGCAGCCATTTAGGGTGGATGGTTTTGATCTGGGGTGTTTGTTTCTGTTGTGGGGGTTTGGATTCTGGAGTGCCAAATTGAGGCAGTGAGGCACTTGTGAATTGCCTCACTGCTTCACTGAAGGCAGTTTGGTGGAAGGCCACGTTGGCTGATTAGAGGCTGTTCCATGTAGGTCTGCCTGCTTTTTCCTGTTGTATGTGCTGTTTTGTGTGAATGAGGTTACAGGGTGAGGGAACATGGCCAGAACTTTGGAAGGACCCTAGAACTGACCTTCATGCTTTAGCCAACATTTTTCCTGTGTTCTGTGCAGTGAGGAGAATTTTTTCTATTCCTAATGTAGTCTTGTAGGTCCATCAAGCAGAGTAGAAAAAGTGCACAAGTTTCTTCATGAGGAAAGCATTTCTAGAGTTTTTCTACTTGAAACAAAACACACAAAAGCTCTAAAACTCTCAATATCAGTGACTGTAGAAATGGGACCTGTCATTCCATACTGAGCTATAGGTAATAATGAAGCACTTGTGAAATCAGGTTGTTAAATTCCAGCTATTTTTAGCTTGTGTAATTATCATTTTACTCATGCATTATATTGGAAATGGGAAATTGTGAGCTCTCTAGCCAGCCAATGTGGCTGCTGCAAGATGAGCATTAACACTGATCGACCCAATGCTTGTTTTGTGTGTACTTCCCACTAATATATGGAAAAATGTCTACTGAGCACAGCAACTGCTTCAGCTGGGAACTTGGCAATTCTTCAGCACAAGAAGCAGCCAATACCTCCCACAGAAACATTCAGCTGTGCTGACCTTGCACGACACAAGTGCTTTCAGGAAGTTTTCGAAGGAGTTGTACAATCTCCTGTTGTCCCTACCAGGGTGAGCTCTTTGGCAAACCTGTTGGTAAGGTATTGCTTGCTTTTCAGAGTTTGTGTGCTTGGAAATTACAGACATTGGCAGATGGCTCCCAGAAAGGAGACTTCAAATAAAGGAGGAGTTGCATCCTTTCGCTCCAGCGTATTTAGATACATGAATTTGTAATTATTATTTTATACTTCTCTAGGTTGTACTTCAAAGCTGCCCTTGGAGGAGGTGACAGCCAAGACTTGGCTTTCTGGACTCTGGGTCTGCACTCCCCAGGGAAATTCTGAGCTAGAATTAACTCTTGGAGGGGCAAATGCCTAAAATATCCTTCAAGCTTCCAGCCGTCTGCTAGAGCTCTTAAACTTGAGAGTTAGGATCAAGTTTATCCCCTTAAACTGGGGATAAGGTTTGTTTGGGAGTTTTTTGTACACAGAACAGTCTTGAAACTTTAAGACTTACAATTACTGTTGCCTGGTGGCACATTGGAATTTCATGACGTTGGCAGTGATTTGGCAAGGTGGTGTAATCACTTGGGCATCTAGATACTGTTCTGTGATAATAATCAGCTATGTAGACTGTAAGAAATTATTTTAATAAACTTAATTGCAATTACTGGTTTCACAGACATTATCTCTGCCTTGTAGGTGATATATTACAGTGGTGATGATGTGGGTACCTGAACAGACTGCAGACTAAATTAGCCATCCCTGCTGGCTCAGGGGTGCAGAGCAGCAAAGTAACTTCACTTGAAGTTGCTGGTTTATCTTAATAGTAATACTGAGGTTTGCTAGTAGGTTTTTGGATGGTTTGAGGTTTTTTGTTGTTTGTTTGGGCTTTTTTTCCCCCTCCAATGAAGTTACTTTTGTTGGAGTGCCTTGAATAAAACAACCCTATGTGCCACTCTGACAGGAGGATGTGTTATGCAAAGCATTTTTCAGATTCAAGTGGTGTAATGGTGATGAAAACCAGTTTTTACTAGTGTTGGTTGAGATCCATGTTAAACTGTGTTGATAAAGCCACTAAAATACATGTGTACAGAAGACTGCACACATTGATTACATCCCCACTGAACACATCTCTCAGCTTCTCCATGTTCTTAGAGCAGGGACAACTGCTGGGAAGCATTGGCAAACCTCATCCCAGGGTTTGAAGCAGATCCTCAGTATCTTGTCTGATGCCTGCCCCCACAGCAGGCTGTGCATGAATTGCTGGTGTGTTTTAAGGACTAGAATGCCTTTGCAGCAATTCAGATATTAGCCTTGGCATCTAGTCAGTGTGTGTGTAAAGCAGTCTTGAGGAGGTCGGAATTAATATCCAGAATATTTGGGTTTTAAGTCTCTCATTGAATCCGTAGGTCAAGAGAAAAACGTGTTTATGTGGTTAATGGCTTTGGAGAGGCTACAGTGAGTGTTTATTCTGCTTAGGAAGTTGCTTCATTTTGGAGGCTTGTTCAGATTTCCTATGATGTTAAAATAATTAAAAACGCTTTCCATACTCTTCCTTTTCTTCCCTGCTTTCTCCAGCCTCATGAAAAAAGCTGTGGTGTCTTCTGCAGAAGTGTCTTCTTCATGTGGAGACTTGTACCTGGAATATGCTGGAGTCGAGAAAATTTTTAGGCTGAGTTGTCAGCTCAGAGTAACTACTTTAGTATCTGTAAAGAAATAAAGCATATTGGGCTGGCTGCAGTCAGTGAGTACTTGTGATAGGGAAGCTTTACCCAGAAATGATGGAGCTTTTGACTTCTGGAGTTCCTTTACTCTTTTTTAGTCCAAATGGCACTGCTGGTTCTTCATTTGGAGCAGGAGGCTCCGAAGAAGACACCGAGAGCACCAACTGTGTGTGGGGCTGGCTCACCTCCAGGTGCTTTGGTGTGAAGGTTTAACCACTTGAACCATGCTCCAAGTGTTCTGTGGAACTTTTTGTTCTCTCCTGTTTTTGAAAGCCCAGTTTTTGGTGTCAAGGACCTGCAGCTCTGGGCTCTCAGGGCTGTCAGGGCAGCATGTGGAGCTCCTTACAAGAACTCTTTGCTGAGCCAGTGCTGTGGTTCA
>VZTN01010678.1:4822-17208 GCA_013400515.1 Erpornis zantholeuca
ACAAAAAATAAAAACAAAAATAAAAAAAAAAAAAAAAAAAAAAAAAAAAAAAAAAAAAATCAAATCACATCTCGATAATCTGGATAGTCACACAATCTCTATTTCCTAGATTCCTTCTTCCCCACTATTTTATTCATTTGTCACACTCGCTTGTAAAGCACTGCACTCTTCTTGACCTGCCTGCAGGAGAACATTGGTTTGAAGGTACAGATTCCATGATTTGACTGTGAAGGACGTGCCCCTTCCAGTCACAGCCTCCCCGAGTTTCTGTCAAAATAATCTCTTTCTTTTTTATTTGATGCTGACATTCTGGAAAACATTACTTGAGAAAAAAAAAAGGCAAACACACACACACAGATGTGTACACATGCTTGGGAGATGGGTTTGAGAGGGTAGGCATGTCTGAGGAGATCAAAAGAGCACAATAACCTTCCATAGCAATGAAGTCAGGGCACAGCACTACTATACAACTGCTTCCGTTTCATTTGAGGACCAGCACTGATGCATGGCTTTAAATGACTTTTGAGAGTTTTAATGGATAAGTTGTTGGGAAAACAACATGTTTTCAAAGTGTCCAGTCCCCCAAATGCAAACATCTCTGTTCACACTAATGGCTGTTCAGAGCACCCTGCAGCACTACCTTTCTTTCACCTTTGACAATCCAGACAATAGAGGGAAGAAGCAATGCCCACATCAGTGGTGCTCGGTTGGTATTTACAACCACAGATTGTAAACACAAGGCGCTTTGAAGGTAAACACATGCTTCCATTTTCTCTGAAAGAGTAGAAGACAGTATTTTGATATAAATTTTCCTACTGGTTCATTCTTTTTTAATGCTAATTCAAGTGATACTAGGAACTAATCTCAGTTCGGGTTTTGGGGTTTTTTTTGTGCAGAGACAAGCAGGGATCTGCTTCTCCTCTCCCTCCTTAGAGTAATGTTTCTGTTGACTGCCTACGAAGCTGACTAATCCAGTCCCACAGTATCTCAGAATCTGTCTGGATGCAACTGCCTACATCCAGCTGTCGTCTCATCCTGTACTCAGACTGTAGACGATTTAGAATTTCAAGTTCTCTTCCTTCTTTATCAAGTTATCTTTATCAGTTTAGTAGCAACAATGTGTCCCTGGTAAAGACTAGAGGTTTCCAAGTGCTGCATGATTGTTAATTCCAGTACCTACAATTGTTCACCAGTTTAATAATGTTATGTAGGGTTCATCCCGATTTGTAATGCTGCAACAGTAAATTATCAGATATACTCTGTATAAATACACGAGTTAAAAAACCTGTTGTCTGTGCTACTGTCAATGTACTATAAAATGGCTCTGTGATTCAGAAAAACATTTCATTCATACATTAACTTCTAGCCAGATTTACCTCTAACAAGCAAGCAGAAATGAACTTTTCAAAATAAGATGTAAAAATTCTCCCATTTCCACTAAACAATATAATCAACTCACAGAGACTTCAACAAAGATGACTGGTGACTAGAAAGAAACAAGTATTTCTATTTTATAGAATGTGAATATGTTATTTTTATTTGGAATGTGCAATTAAGAATGGTAAAGCTACTGGTAACAGCAATCTCTAAACAGAATTTAGAATTGAATATGAAAATGTGCATCATCCAGTTTTCCCCCCACTCCACGTTATAACCAAAGGAAAGTTCAACGACAAATTTCAGTCAGAGCCAAACAAAACCCTTGAAACATCCTGAGAACACATGAGAGGAATGTATCTGTCTAGGTTACAAACCAGAACAAGCCCAACTTCATCTCTGACAGCACCATAAATCCTACTTTAAATCCATTGCTTACACAAAATCCAAGACAAGGATGAGCCCTCTCATTCCCTTGAGTACTTTCTTATGACCTCTCCTATGAAGACAGGCTGAGAGAGTTGGGGCTGTTCAGCCTGGAAGAAAGAGTAAGCTCTGGGAAGACAATATAGCACCTTCCAGTACTTTCCAGGGGGCTTAGAGGAAGGCTGGAGAGCAACTTTTTGAAAAGGCATGCAGTGACAAGGAGGATGACTTTAAGCTGAAAGATGTAGATTTAGATTGGATGTTAGAAAGAAATTCTTCACTGTGAGGGTGGAGCAGGTTACAGAGAAGCCCCATCCTAGGAAGTACTCAAGGCTGGGCTGGATGAGGCTCTCAAGCAACCCGGCTAGTGAAAGGCATCCCAGTCCAAGGCAGGATGGGTGGGAACTAGGTGATGTTTAAGGGCTCTTCCAACACAAACCATTCTATGATTCTAAGACTTGAGTCAGAAAGAGACCAAACAGGAGTGCTCTGAACGTCTGAGAGCAGACCTGAACATCTGTCTGTCCATAAGCCAGACTTTGGCGGCTGGAAGCCTCTCCTGAGCAGCCTTATTCCTCCTCTTGTGAACCAGGTTTCAAACTGAGCTGACATTTAACAGGCCAAATATTCATGTTGTCGGACTAAGTCTGGGTCCCTTGAAAGTCTCACTCAGCTCTGTTTTAATTTCCACTGTCTGCATGCAAATATTGTGATTTCAGAATAAACTCTTCATCTGAGTGTGACCACAGTGGTAGGGTAAGCTATAGAAAACAAATTTAAGCTCACTCCACATCTATCAAAAACAGTATCCGTTGAAAGCAGAACAAAACATGAGGAGATAGTACTAAGTGTAGCTAAAAATTCTCAACTGTCCTAAGTTTTGCTGACAGCAGCTTGCACAAATTAGTTCAAAGTATTTCCTGGGATATCCTTTAACAGCTGCTGCTGCAGAAGAGGCCTGAAAAGATCAGCCAGACAGAAGAATGTACTCAGATAGGCACAAGGTACCACGTTCACACTCTCTGAATTCAGGAGGCAAGGAGCCTTCTCCAGATGATGCTATAAAGTGTGAGGGTATGGAGGTGCTAATTTTGCCTCTCAGTAATTTGCTGAGTATTTCTTAGGGCATACAGTCTCTCATAAGCAAAACACTTAAAATTAGCTAAGAAGATATACATAAAAGATATTTATTCTTAGAGGCAAAGTAGTAACAGCTAGGAACACACTAGCATATTAAGTACAGTTACACTTTCAGAAGTCCCTGGGCTTCTGAAATTCAATAGTAATTATCTCAGTTTTCAAGGAAGAGGTAAGATCTTATAGGACAAAACATGTCTATTGATAAGGATTATTACTGAAGAAGGGCTTGGTAACTAATGAACATATTGCACTTATTTTTCTCCTCAAATCCCTAAAACTCTACCAATGTATAGGGGTGTTTGTCTAACCCAGACCACAATTTTTCTTATTATAGAGTCCATAAACTTTCTCTTTTAAATCTATGATTTATATTCTTAATTCTTTTTACCTTCTTTTTTATTGCATAATTTTTATTCTTATATTTTTATAAGAAAGAATGACAGCAAATAGAACATTACATGCTCTCCTAAATTAGTCTGTGTTGCAAATATAAACTTCTGTAAATATGAGGTTTAAATCAGTAGTGACCCATTAGGTTTTAGTGAGTAAGGACTCAAATCCCCCTCCAAAAAAACCCAAAAAAACCACCAAACCAAAAAACCAACCTAGACTATTCAGCTTCATCATAAAAAGAAGACCTGAAACATATAGTTGGGTAATAAATCAGCCCCACTTACCCCAGAAATGAAAGCACATGGCAGCCAGGCTGCTGAGGGGCCTTGTAACATAACCCCATGGATCCCATTTTCTGCTCAGGTTGAGTTCTGCATGCCAGTCTCTGAAGCTGTGCAAAAAGCCAGAGAAAGCCTCACTGATGCTGATGGTTTGAGGTGCCAGATTTAGTGCTAGCATGTGTGCTATTCACAGTTAGAAAAAAAGGGGGAAAAGGCTCAGAAAAATTATAAAGGTTATAAAGCTTGGGGGCATTAAACAACACGGTTCTCAAAGTAGCAGCCTCTCTGGTTTCATTTCAGGCCAATAAACTCAACTAGGTCTCCTCCTTTAAGCTCACAAAAGTGTGTTTAGATTGCTTCCTATCCCCAGGTTCCTGCCCACAATCACTATATTTTGAATCAATGTATTTTGAATATATTCTTCCAAAGGGTTGGAAAAGTTTCTTACCTCACGAGATCATCTATTAAACAGATTTTAGTGGTTTAGCAGCAAATACTTACTCTATTAATGCAACAAACTGCAACCTCCTCAGCTGCAGGATTATAAATTACCCAGTCCCTGATCTCATTAAAAAATTACTCTGTAAAAGTGTTAATGAAACAAAAGAGACATACTAGTTCTCTTTTGTAACTAGTGTTACAAAAGCCAGGCAGTTAGAGTTTGTTCCAGAAGAGGGTCAAATCCAAACAGGGCAAACATTTCATCAGTACAGTGTTCACTTAACTCAGTGATTATAGAAGAGGAAGCAGAAATTGCTTTCACTGTAGAATGAATCAGCAAGCATGAAACAAAAGGGGAGTGGAACTTAAGGTTTCTGTTAATTTGTGCATCTTTGAAACTCAAATGTAAAGGTGCAGCATTTAAAAGGAGGGAATTTTGTCATAAGGATGATAGCCACATAAACAAATCAGATTAAATATAACAAATTAGTGCACCTATAAGGTTTGTAAGAGAATTTTTTTGTTAAGATGAGACTAGAGAACATGCCTAATTCTTACAAACACTTTTACTAAAGACAACTTTATTCATTTTATTGTCCACTGACATGCAAGTCACTTCTAATTAAAGCAAAATTTAGAGCTCTAAAATAAAGCTCGATGATATGTTTTTAAGCAGATGCTATAGGAGTACTCATCAGAAAGCATGAGATTCTGACTCTCATAATGTGTAACTGACATAATTTCTGCACAAGCCCATATGGCTTCCAATTCTGAATTTTGAATATAGAGTATTGTATTCCTATTCAACAGAAACAATAAAACATTTACATGAGGGCTTCTCAGTATTCCTAAAACTACTGGTACTAATACTAGAAATATCTGCAACTGTGTGCTTGTCCCAAGAGTCCCTCACCAACTCAGAGGACAAAACATGACCCAGTAAACCATCATTACCCTGTGTTTTGCAAACTGCCCTGTAGCAAAGTCCTGGGGCACTGCTGCTAGGCTTTGGAGACAAGCTAAGGTGGATTTATTGTGGGCCATTTAATATTACAAGAAAATCTTACCAAAGCAAGAGATGCTAGTGCAGGGACTGTCACACAGCAACAGAATTGAATATATGAATCAATATGCATTAGTCTAGTTTGATATAAATCAATATGCCATGCAGGAAAGTTACATGCTTTATACTTCCTAATCTATAGAAAGCCTTGTTTTAAGCAGCATCAAATAAATTTTATAATAGTGTTTGATTTCCTTAGCTATCAATTGATTACATGTAATTAGCCCTCCACCTCCTCTTCCTTCACTCAGAGAATTCTAAGTAGCAGTTTACTATGGTGTTCCAGTGGGAACAACAAAACCCTTTTTAAAGAGAAAGGATGCTTAACAAAATATTTAAGCTTTAATCACACTTGTTTCAAGTTGTCACACAGAAAAAAATACATGCAATACAATAAAGAAACAATGCAAAACTGTACAAGTGAGACATTGCATTCATCCCTGGCTTTGAATCCCGTGAAAGCTTGAGCATGCACCTCTGGCCTTGAATGCTGCCCAAACTCAGCAACCCTGAAAGATCCTCTCCTTGACAGGACAAGCTGAAACGCAGAATCCTGTAAGGAACTGCCACTCATGAGACAAAGAACACCAGCTCATGGTATGACCTGCACTGCCTGCTGAGAATCCAGCTATAAATATGAGCTTGCTTTGCCAACCCTTCAGGCTGGGAAGAGGCTGCCAGTGGCTGTGCCAGAGGGGCTCCCATCACCCAAACAGGCAGTGTCACCTCCTGCTGCTGGGAGCACCTACTTCCTTCTGCAGCATTGAGAGGGCAGTGATCAGGACCAGAGGCTCAAGCATTTGTTACTCCTCAGTATTATACGGTTCTTCCTTGCTGATCACAAATTATTGTTAATCCCAAGTGAGTGGGTGTGCAGGATGTGGTCTTTTTACTGAGGAACTTATGAACCCAAGTCACAAATCCTTAAAGGTGGCGTGACTGCAAGTCACTGAGAGCCTTGGCCTTCTTACACTAAGCAGCACAGGTGAGGTCCAGCATCCTTTTTAAGTGGTGTGGTGCAGCGCAGGCACTTTCAAGACTCTGAGACATAGCTTCTCCCACAGCATGGGATCACACTTTGGAAAGTGGTCATGTTTGTAGGATAAGCAACCACTGTGACGATAGTAAATGTGACCACTGAAGCTTCATTTACACCAGCCACTTACTGAAGTTCACACACTGCACTTTATCGCTTCAGACATGCAAGAAGTTCTTGCACAAACCTTAACCAGCCAAATTCTCGAAAAGCAATTTAAAGTTGTCTGTTTTGTTCCATACCATTTCCCCACACCTAACGCTTTCCTTTGCCAGGAATTCTAGCTTGCTGGGATTATTTAGTTTTTACTTTATATCAGCAAACATGGCACAAAATGATAAACAGCTGTATTCTACTTTTCCTCCTCTCAGATGGGGTGTATTTCCCACCAGGAAACAAACAGCCCTGTACAGAAACAAAGTAAATCACAGCCTTGTTAACTGAAAAAAATCAATGGCTTTCATACATTTTATGCTTTTTATACATAGTAAATTTAATTTCCTGTTTAATTCAGCAGAATCTGTTTGCTTTCTTCTCAACCAGTTCATCAATCCATGACATTTGCAATGCACCCCAAACTACAATCTGCAGTTTAAAGACAAAAGTAAATTGATGCATATAAAGCACTTTTTAAAATCTAAATTTATACATAATTATAGAAAAGGTATTTCATTTGGTTTTGTGTTTAAATTTGTAATCACATTAAATTCAATTTGCATGTCAGCAAATTGAAAATCTTTGAAGTTCTCTGAGGAGTGCTTTGCATAGGTATGCATGCCCCAGTCCCTTCCAAAATCAATACAGCTGAACATTAAGTTGAGAGACCAGAGAGATCATATTTCTCAAACTGATAAAAATTACACAGAAAGGGACTATTTAAGAAAAGATAATCCACAGCCTGAGACCCTCTGATAAAACTTAGTCTAAAAACAAATACAGAATTATCTGTATATTTCCTATGCTGTAGTGACTTTTGTTTGTCTAACAGTGTTAGTGGTAGGAGATCTTTCCAAAGAACGCCAGCAATGCTACAAGAATACTGTTAGAAGAGGCTTGAGGAAGTAGAAGTTAGATATTTTGTCTTCCCCAGGATGGAGGTGAGACTGATATATGTACAATATATATTTGCAGTTAATATTGCAGCACAACAGAAACAAAAACCCTGTCACTTTTGAAAACTGAAAATATACATTCATTCTCTTTTAATTAACCCACATTAGTGTTATGTGAATAATGAATGAAAACTTTTTCTTTTATCATAGAAAAGCTCTATGATACAGAAACCACAGGAGAAATTCTTACTTATAGGTTCTCTTGCATAAGTACTGTGAAAGACACAGCTTGATTAACTTTTTCCAAGGCTAGAAACCACCACAAAGAATCAGCCCCAACCTTCTCACTTGGTTCCTAGGCCGTTAGATCAACGCCAGCTCTGTCAATAAAACACCAGTGGAAAAGGACTAACCTTACCTAGAATGTTCATAACCACCAAGTATTTCCAGCTAAGACCTTTCCTGTGTGATTCCCCTGAATTTCCCCTGGGTTAGTAAATGTATTAGATTACTAAAGTTACTGTTTTGGTTTTTTTTTTTAACAAGTTAATATTATTATTTATATTTCAACATTTCTTCACAGTAGCTGTTTTCACTTGTGTCCCTGCTAGACTGAGGGACTTGGCCAGGTGGTCACCCAAGCTGAATGAATTCCTTCCCTCCCTGCCAGCGATAACACTACAGCTTCTGGCATGAAGATCAGTAGTTAAGAGTTTCAACTGGAAAGAAGATGATAGGGAACACCAATTTCTCAGACACTTGGAGGCTAGTGGGACAGTGAGCTCTGACGAGCAGCCGAGACAGGTGTCTTCATCGGAAAGAACTGCAACCGCTTGGTGACTAATCTGGTAATGATTCACCGAGTTTGAACGTGTACATAGAAAGAGAAAGAGAGTTTGTAATTTGGCACCTGCTGTGTACACTGATGCCGTTTCTTTACAGAAGCATTCATGAAATATGCATGAGGAGTTGATTTTCAAAAAGTTCAAATTTCACTGATTTTCTAGCAAGTCACCTCAAAGCTGTTGTCCTCAAAGGAGCTAACTGAGCCAAGAAATGATTCTGAAGAAACCACAGACTTTCTTTAGCTTAAAAACACAGAGATAACTTGCTCCTTCTGTCTGTAGCTAAAATTTACTGCAAGAACAAGATTTCTCCTTGGAAAACATTACAAGAGAGTGAAAAGGCAGCAGTGCCCTGGCACCTGTGATTAAAAAGAATGTGGTATTTTACAGAGGGCTGTACATAGGAGGGAGAGAATAACCAGAGCCCTCCTTATGGCTTCTCTTTGTTCCTGCTTCAGAAAAATCTTTTGAAGGCCATCACTTGCCAGACAGTAAAAAAAGTTTTCCTACTAGAAAACAAAAAGCGCAAATTACTTTGGGCAGAAGTTTTTCAAACCAGCAGTTCGAAGTCAAGGGATCATGGAGTCTGAATTAGATGCTGTGAAAGCCTATTTTGCTCACATTTGACTGCAAGCAGACCAGAAGCTATTGCAAGCAGCAAACACTGCCATAGACAAGTACTGGAATGCAATTATATTCATATTTTGACAATACACAATGAATAAATGTACTACTTGTATTCATCATTCATTTCCCACACCAATCTCATGTATGGTAAAACATACAAATCAAGAAAACCATTCTGCAAATTGCATTTCTCGTTCTGTTTTTCATATCCTTAAATTCTTTTGCCTTTCACAGACATCAGGTAGCTGCACGGTGGTGTGCAGGATTAGGAAAACTGCAGAGGAGTTCTCTGCAGCATTTTAAGAGATGCTTCTAAGCAAAACAGCCAGCACAAGAACAAATGTCCTACTGAAGACAAGTGTCTGCATCGCAATCTGAAGTCCCCAACTCCTTAAGTGTTTTTCAATTGCTACAGATGTACACGTTGATGGAAATACAGCACCTAATGAGTTTCCAGCTACTTTGACTGGCCCATCAGCACTGTTAATAGAATTGTGTTTCTTTCTCTTTTTCACACTGCTAATGTGCTAATGGCTAAAATTTATCTTCCTCCAGCACAACTCTGACCAGCTAACCTAACAACTCACAATGTAACCCTAGAGTGGCTTAAAATGCTAAAATATGTAGGCTAGGACAACTCATTTGCTTTCTCTTAATAGTTCAGGGAATGTGCTTCTCCTACTTTTTGCATTGCAAAATCCACATCTTTTTCCCATTCTGAGCAAGGTCAATGGGCAAAGTTGACACAACAGCTTGTGGGAAGTTTTGAGGATTGGAGTGGTTCAGACACCAAATTACTTGCTCCCTACAGAACTGGATATTGCTTAGGTCTCTTTCCAGAGTACCAGCAAAATATTACTAAAGTCAGCAGGGTACACAAAACCAACAATATCTGCATACAGGAGGCTGAGTTACCTACTGACATTACCTCCTGCCTGCTAATATAACATATGTGTACCCACACAACCCTTCTAAAAATAAACTCTACGTTTAACTGATAAACAGAGTTTACAGCTCAATGTCCCTCTTAATAGGCAGTTATAGATTTAAAGAACAATCAATGCACTGTATTTCTTCCCTCTTGTCTTAATTATTGTTCTGCATAGTTATAAATGATGAATAAGGAAGAGGAAAATTAGAAGGCAAATTAATTCCTTATTCTATTCAGAAAACACTGTAGGATTATACAAACGTACACAGAATTACTCATAGAAGAGCTATATATGCATACTGGAAGAGAAGGAAAAATAATTGGTATGCAGGAAAAATAAACGTTAGTAACCAAAAGGAATAGTTTATCTTCTACAATAACAGCAGCCTTAACATTACCAGTTTAGATGGCAGATATCCATATAATCAACGTACTTGACTGTCACTCTGGTTTGAGGCATCAAACACTACAGCATAAAATAAAATGAAACAAAATCTTACAAGGAAGCTTTCATTAAGTTATAAAAATATCCAATGTCCACCAATATAATTTCTTTGTCATGAATAAAAAGAAAATAGTAAGTTTTGGGATTTTTTTTTTCTCACCTTGTTTTTTACATTAGAATGTGGGTCAGTCATGGTTCTGTAACCATTAAATTCTTCAAATAATTATTTTCAATCATTTGTTGAAATAGAAGCCATAGTCCATTTTAAGTAGTGGTGCAAGTAAATTGTCTCTCTGAATATTGCTGGGGGAACAAAATAGTAAAAGCATGTAGTTGCATGTGGCTGTGTAAGTAAATATGTGTATGAACAGTCTAGGAAGAATTCCCACTGCCACACTAAAACATTTTTTATATATGCTGTCATCGCCTTGTCAAGATCTGGCAATACCACCTTAGTTACATATTACAGATCTTATCATTCAGAGGGAACAGAACATTCTGAGTGTGCCTCAGAGTGACATGGAAAAGCTCAAGGCATGGGCTTTTGTTTGTTTGTTTTGAAGCTCCAGATTCTGCTTATCTGCTCAGGATGCCCCAGCTTTTCAATGTTCCCTTATAAATCCTAATAATTGCAAAATAATATTCCGAAGATAGTGACAGAGCCAGAAATGCTCACTGTTGTTCACACAATGAAACTAGATGAATGACTTGCCCAATGTCATGCCAGAATTAGTGGAAATGGCAAAAAAACCACAGGAGTCTCCCAAGTGCAAGTCAAGTGCATTAACTACAGCATTATTCTTACACCTAAAGTGCACTACTAATCTGACCGTGCTTGCTCAGAAAATATTCCTAAAGCCGAAGTTCTACTGTGAGTGCTAACATTTCCTCCTATTAATATTTTAAATAGGATTTGACTAATCCAGCCAGCATAATAAACAATACAAATCTGCCTAAAATGTGAATTCATGCTTAACACTTAGACATACAATTGCTGGGTAACTTTTAAAAAAATCCTGCTTTCACTCAGCCTGGCCGGATACGAAATATTATAAAATTATTCATTATTTTAAAAAGTCTTGCAGATGAAGAATCTGAATGACTTTAAAATAAGCTTTGAAATGCATGAACTTTTCAGAGCTTATTCAAACTTAAACCCTTTAAATATTTGAAGCATACAATATTGCAAACCTGTAGAGTTCAGTGTAAAAATAAAGGAATACACATATGATATGCTTTATACTTGTAACCCTCAGCCACCTGTAAAAGGCAAATACAGATCCAATAGGAAAAGAAAGTTAAGGGGAGTTTGCTGCCCTTAAGAGACACAACTGGAGATACTGACATGTGCACAGTAGGACATCCAGATGAGAAAGATGAATCCCAAATTATAGGAACTCCACACAAATAAGCAGGGCAGTAGGACATACTTCAGAATATGGCAGTGGATGTTTTTGGAATCAGAGAAAGGGTGAAGCTGACCAAGGGGTGGTGCACAATAAGACTATGCAGAGAAAACACTCATCTTGGATGCAGACTGCTCAGTTGAACAATGCATAATTATTGTTTTTCTTCTCTGCTCATGAAATGTGGCTCACCTCTTTTCCTGATACCTAGGTCAGCTTTGAGCAGTGAGCAAGAAAACCAACTGATCGCTAGGCTTGTTTTATCTGCTGTACATATTCTGCAGGCTGCACATCAATTTAGTGGTGCCCCTCTTTCAAAACCATATGTTTGTAGCAAGCTATTCTGTTAACTATTACAGCATCTTAAATTATTATTTCGAATGGAAAAGTTTTTCTCAAAAATACTTTTGTGTTTCAAAACCTCGGTAAGAAGAAAAAAAGACGTGAAAATAAAGGAGCTTTTAAAGCCCACTTGAAGTATAGGCATTAATTCACAAAAAAGATGTGTACTTCTCTGCCCTAACATTTGCTTTTCCTCGTAGAATAAATGACATTGTTTTAGTTAGCCTGTTGCTTGGTGGCTTTACAATGTTGCAATATTATATGTCAGAGAAAAAACAAACAAGCACATAATCCTCTGGTAATTCAGGAAATCATCTACGATTTTCAGGTTCAGGTTTTCAAAGTGGATATTTCAGTTTCTAATTGAAAATAGTGCAGCAAATGCGAAATAGAGCAATTCCTTCAGATAACATGTTTATCTGCAACAACAGATAAGAATACTTAAAAAAAGAAACTGTTTGTTTCCTATTCATGGGGAGATGCATTTAGAGTGCCATTTGAAACACTGTCCTAAGTACCTTTACACAAGCTAGAGCCTGACTGCTTTCATAAATACAGATATATCTTTTTAACTTGCACTA
>VZTN01010678.1:20619-33883 GCA_013400515.1 Erpornis zantholeuca
TAAGATAAACATTTACATACGAGGAGACAAGCAGTGAAAATGGTGTGGGAATGCATCTAGCTTCGTTCTCATGCAGGTCACCATGTGACAGACCCGGCAGAGATTACTCAGCACCCAGTCATGAAAAACAGCGATCCCTTCAAGGGGCAGGTTTATCGACTGATGGCTGCGGGCTGGCCAATTCTATTTTACCAGCCCATTATTCACTGTAAATGTGTGAAAAATCCATCTGGCTTTATTTCTCTGTATACACCAGATATGAAAGGAAACAAAAACCTGTCTAAGCAAAAAGCAAGAGCGTGACAAGAATACTCTTATGGTAAGACCTCCTTCTCACAGTTCAAACACTTTCTGTTCCCTCTGCCTCACACAGATGTTTGCGAACACAATAGAAGGTGGTTCTCTGTACTCCCTCTCTCACATCAGATAAACCAAAACACTCAGTGACAGTACAAGACTATCAGGTTGCTTGAATTGAGTAACAGACAGACAAGAAATCTTTCATGCATCCTGGATTTACAGTTACTTGTAAGTAACAAGTACAAGTAACTTTATGGGTAATCAGCCTGTCTGCATAAAAAACAAGGAAAGTAGTGTGTGTTTCTGAGGGGCATTTTGGAAGAGGCACCTAAAACAAGTGAAAGACCCGACTCCTCAAACACACAGTTAGTTCCAGTTGAACTTCCAGCAAGGAAAAAATAATACAAAATAATACTGCAGCGTAGACCGGGTTTATAATCAAGGAGAATTTGACTTATCCTGTTTTAGCTACATGGACCACATGGTCGTTGTACCAATAGGCCTATGGACATACACACAGTACCTGTACCTCAACAAGAAATGCTGATGAAGATTATTTCAGCTATAAGAATATGATATTTGATCTACTTCTGTGCAGAGCAAGCTAAGAACATTAGTTAGAGTCTATGCAATACTGTGAATAAACAAAACTCAGTGAATCCTTTTTAGGAGGGGGAAGAGAAAGACACAAAAAAACCTTCCACTTGGCCACATTTTCCCTTTTCTTCTCAAATGGAGTTTTTATAAAATTCATCTTTTAACATGGATCTCCAAAATCCTCCCTAAATGAGACAATCCAACAGCTACATATAGTCTGTCATTACTAGATTTCTCTTCCTACTCCCTTTCTTAAATATCGTGCCAAGATTTGGCTGTTTGCTAATATGAGTAAGGTAGCTTTACTACTGTCACAGAAAGCATTTCCTAACAGATACCAGTAAGTTACACTGGCTTTTGGAACAGGTTTAAAACCGGTAAGACCCTCTTCTTACTAGAAGCTGAATTACTTCTGCACACTCAGCTGAGAGAAGTTTAGGGATGGAGATGTTCTGGTACCAAGAACATTTCCAGCCACAGAGCACGCTCTTAAGTGCAGCTCAACTTTCACATGCAGAAAGGGCTGTTTTTAGGTGGTGTTCAAAACCCCATAGGAGCACTGAACAAAGAACTGTTTCTCCAGGTCCACAAAAGTTATAATATAAAGGAATGAAGTTTTTTTACATACCCAGGGGGAGCACACTCCCTTGCTGTTTTACCATGCAAACTGTATTTGTAGTTACCACTGAATTTTTGCTATGATGTGAATGAGAAGTGGTTGTAAATAAAAAGGATTCTGCTTCAAAACTGGGGACCAAGCTGGAAACAGTTAGAAACAGGCACCGTTCTAGTCATATACCACAAATATTTACTCCTTTATGTGAGCTGAGAGTGTGACACAAAACCTCTTGTAGTCAGTGGTCCTCACAAAGAGTTTGCAACTTCCTGAACTAAAATACTAATTTAGAGTTAGACTTTTCTTCATGCCGTGACTCCTCTGCTCTTTCTGGGAATTATGGAGATTTTTAAATAGTACTAATTCTCACTAGCAGATGGTAGTAGCACTTTGTCAGAGCATTATTACATTTAAGTTAACACTTTGGAATTTTAATGCAATGGCTCCAAGACTTACTTCTCAAACCCCTCCATAAAAGGGCCATTTCAAAGCTTACATCTACGACTGCTGCCATCCACTGGCTTCAATCCATTTTAAGAAGTGGCCTTTGAAATAGCAGTATTAAAAAATGATAAAATACTTTCAAATCCAAAATGGTCAGGGGGAATTTGTGAAACGAACAGCAACAAGGAACCTCTGTTGTATTACTAATGCAATGGCAACAACAAAATACATCTTCATGGCCCTTACTCCTGAACCTCTTTCATAAAACCCAAATGTTGGTTATTTCTGAGGAGCAGACGTTTGTTTACTCATTGCAGATGCCTGGAGGTGAGAGCAAAAGAAATCAGCACACGCTTGTTCTGAAGGGAGGATTAGTCAGAATGAAGGGATGAGGGCACCGGGGATGATTCCAACAGCTTCCAAAGCACCAACACCAGCAATTTCAATATTCTATTTGTTACTCCAAGTTTGTGGTGCAAAATGATGCAAGGACCTTGTTTATAGAAAGTTAGCCTCTCCCTCCCTTTCATGTTCTCTATGGAAGTCTGTAAACCTAGTATTTTCAGAAAACACTTGTACTCCTTACTTGACACAACACAAAGAGCCAATTAATTCTAGCCTCGGGAACATTTGGCAGTCTTACAAAAAATGGGGGGGAAAATGCATCCCTTAAAAAAAAAAAAAAGCTAAAAACCTCCAACCCCACAGTACTTTAATGAACAGACTTTTTTTTCCCTTTTTTTTTCTAAATTACTAAATCCTCAGAAGATGATTTTCAGCAATAGCAGTTTCCAAATGCTATCATTATCTACCTTCCCCTGAGGAAGTATTTACCTCCTCCTTCCATATATCATTCCCTGTTGTTAGAAATCCCTGACCTCAAACAGAAGAATATTTTTAAAAACGACTATCTCAATTCTTGAAGTGTCTCATTTATAGGAAACACAAGCCAGTGGCTGTGCCTTTATGACTTGAATGGGGATTGGACAAGGCTGATGTTGACAGAAAACCAGACCAAATGAGGACATATGCCACACTATGAGTGTGAAAGGAGATCCACTCACCACTCTGCTTCTTTCACTGAAGAAAGGTGTAACTTTCAAAGCAAGCTATGCAGCTTTTTGAGATGAGGAGAAAGCTAGCGCTCGCCCCCTCATTCCATGAAAGTCATGGCAGGCTTTGCATCCAGAAGCAGGCGGCATTATTTACCCTTTCCTTCCTTCCTAAATTAGGTCAGAAGTCAATGGAGCAGAAGCTGTGGCTGTGTACATCCCTTCCTCCTACTCACCAGCCACAGAAGCTGAGTTTAAAAGGAGGCATGGTACAGACCAGCCTATGAAATAAAACGCTAAGATAATGCTGAGGCACAGGAAGGCACAACACACTCGAGTTACCCTGGGAGGAGAGGAGTAGAAGATGACATTTCCATACTCATTGCTTGCATCTGTGTACAACAGTATCAAACAATACAAAGGTAAAATGGATCCCATTTTTCTGCCAAGTAACCACGTACAATTATTGGCTAAAAAAACCCAAAAAATTAAGGTCTACCACACAAATCAAATGCTTTATGGTAAAACTGTAGAGGCTAGACAGGGAGAAACAATCCCATTTTCTAATGTATAATTTAGTTTCTTTAAAACTTAGTATTATCTGCTAGCTATACTGTTCTCAAAGCATCATTTGCATTATATTATTAATCTTTTCAGTAATATTTGTGCCATTCCAGTGCCTCGCTCTTTTGGGTTCCCCAACTTTTCTCATATGAAGAGGCATATCAGGTTCTACCTCCCCTACAAGGCCTGTCCCAAATATAAAGCCCAGCCTCCACACCACATAACATTTCCTGCTATCCCTTGAAGCTATCCTGTACTCTTGCAGAGGTAGGCTGCTCATCACTCATGCCAACCTCTCCAAATGTTTCCTGCACCCCTTCACCACCCAGCCAACTCCCACCACTGCTAAGCACAACCCTCCACCTCCTTTCCAAAGCTCCTACATAGAAGGCACCACCAGAACCTTCCCCACAGTGGTCCTGCCCCCAGAGCAGCTCTGTGGCAGAGAATATGTTTTTTTCCTGCCACTCCCCTCAGACATTTTATTTGACATAGGCCCTATACTCTTTGCAACACTGTCAAAAATGGGAGACCTTTTTCAAGTAAATGAGTGTTTCTCATGTATCTCCAGGATGCAATCCAATTCCATAACACGAGAGCTACTTCCAGGAGTTGGAAAATCATGTCTCTAGATTGTTTCAATAATATTTCCATAGCAATACAAAAACTTCACACGACTTCCAAATGAGGCTGCAGATACTTTCAGAATCACTGACTATATTTAAATATCTCCTTTAAAAGAAGTAGGGAATTTTGCAACATATATTGTTCCACTTTCCCAAAAAGGGATTTTCTCCTCCTACCTAGTCTCCCAAAACTGTACTATGAAATATTTGTCCACGTGAGACAGAGAGTGGGAGCGGGAATGTGCATAATCATGCATTATTTCCTGTAGTAACTCCTGTTACTACAGAGAGTAACATAATGGCAGCTGATGAGATAAAGATTGTTTCTATTTGGCCAATTTAATCAATGTTACTGGCAATAACACAGTGTAGGTAATAACTATAAACACATTGCTGCCCTTCATTTCTTGTCAACTCTTTCACCTCACAGCCCTAGATCAGGAAGTTTTAACATCAGCCACACAGCACCCGCCCTGACAGGACATCCCTGTAGACATTTCTACTTCCTTTCATCCCTTTGTACCCAAAGTGATCATTCACAAACATGAATGAGTGAACCTGCCTCTCAAAAGACACACGAGTCTCCAGGTGTACAAACTTAACTGAGTCGCAGAGAGATCCAAGCCTTCTCTTTCACTTCAAATCTTCAAATCTCCTGACAGCCAACTTTTTGTTTCATATTTGTACAGCTTCCAGCACGGTGGGGTGCCATTTCATGATTTGTATTCATGTTAGGCTTCCTGCTTTTTGCAAGCAAAAAGCCTCCCAATGTTCACATTACTTAAGGCGGAAACTAAAGCCATCCCAAGTTAAAGAAAAATCCAGTCAAATATTTTCAATAAGAATAGTTATCCTGATTACTGAAAAAGTGTTTATCTATATACTGTATATGCATATATACCCCAGTGCTTGCTATCAATCTCTAGCATGGAGCTAGAATAGCTCCAGAGTAGCAATTTTTTTAAGATATTGTTATCAAATACATGAGTGGATATACTTCAATACTGCTTCAGCCTATTTATTCACAAAGAGGAGAGCTGAAGGAAGACTACCTTCAAGAATTATAACCAACTATTTGAGGTGTATTTGTCTCCAAAGAGGTCAAGTAAGTGGAATTCCAGGGAGATTTCCAGAGAAAAAACAGTTCTATCTGTGAAAATAACAGATATTTGCATTATGGTGTGTTTAACTCTTTTCTTCCTGGCCATAAAAGCAGATATTTAAGAGCATAGGACATAGTGACCATCACAACTTCTTGTCATGAGCCTGGAATGTCAGAGACAAAGAAACTAATGGAAACAGTGCAAGGGAGAAATTAATGTATTTTAATATGACCTAAAATAGCCATTGCCTTTCCACAGTTCACACTCTACGCTGGCCACACACTGCCACTAATCTACAGTGGCTTCACTGAGCAAAAATATGTCTTTTTTACTGACTTCTTCCTTTTGACAACTCTCTAGTACATGAAATGGTTTTAAAACATTTCTCAAATGCTTAAGTTGAACACTATAGAGATTGCAAGAAGGCAAAGGATATACAAAAAGAAACATCTCTGCTTAATAGCGTTTGGTGCTTTTAGCCCAGGGTACACTGCCAGACAACTTTTAATACTGATTGTAATCAGCGAGGTAACTCTGCAGTAGTGTCTTGGCACCTGAGAAATGCAACTGACAGCTTCAAAACATCCCAAAGGCTCAGGAGCCTGAGCTTGACTGAGATGAGTTCCTGTACGCTTTAAAACCAAAGCAAATTACTGTCTGTTATCCAGTCTGGGTCCCAAACACAGGTCTGCAGTTGGCATCCCAAGGCAGGGAAGCCTGCCCTGTGCAAAGTTTCATATCTCTATTCAAAAATGGGTTTGCAAAATTGTTGTATCTGTGTACATTAAAATTAGGCACAGCAAATCCAGGCCTGGCATTCAGGTCTGCTCTTCTGCCATACTCTGCTCTCTCCAGAGCTCTCATCCGGAGCTCCTTTCCACAGCACTGGAGTGGTGCTATTTGATTTTGATTTATCACAAGTAAATTATTATAATGAAATCACCAACTCGATTTAAGCCTCTGAGAAAGATATGGTTGGACTAACAAAAAAATTGTTCTGCAAAACAAGCAATTATTGTTAGGTTCACTGGATATTGGCCTTAGCAATCCAACTGATTACAGAAAGTTAATGTTTCAAAAAGCAATGAAAAAATAAGGTATTAAATCCTTTAAATCTGCATTAAAGGCTCCAAGAGGAATTTTACAGTTATTTTCACTGCATATTTTATTAGATATGTGATATTTTATTCATGGGTAAAGCAAATATAACAATTAGGAATAATTAGCATTTCAGCACAGAGTGTTATCTAATACATTAAAATACACATATAATTCTTCATTTAAATTCTGTATCCTCACATTTTCCCCTTTCTGGTTCAGAGCTTTTCCATTGAGCATAGCATTTACAGGAACATTACACAGCTCCCAAAGAAATAGAAACAGACAGAACTAGTGGCTTTTGCCTTTGATATCTTATTTTCCTTCCCTCCTTGCATTTTTACTCATTTTCTTTTTCAATTTCCTCTTGATTACAGAACTTGTCAGATAAACCGAGCATAACTTTCAAGAAACTTTTTCCCTTTCATCTTTTCTTTTCCAGCCTACTCCCCCATCATTCCACAACTAATGTGTGTAATGGAAAACTACTTTAAATCTAAACCTGCTCTTACAAATCCATCAGTTTACAGTTGACTAAAAGTAGACTAAAACTAGAGACTAAAACTCTGTACCACCCCTTCCACCATAACTTCAGTGCTTCACAAAATGCTGTACTAACTGTATTATCCTTTCTCATTAAGTGTCACTTTTTATGAGGGCTTTTCTTTTTTTTTTTTTTTTTTTTTTTTTTTTTAATTTAATGCAGCACTTACAGCTCTCAGAATATCCCTTCCTTGAGCTTTTGTGGCTAGTCCCACACCAAAGCAGGAAGAAGTCTCTCCAGCTGAAGTGCACTCTGCGGTACAATACAGAACACAAAATACCTCCTTCTCTGAATTAAGTATATTATCACTGAAACTAGGACATAAATTCTGAACCTTACAAAATTACAGCACTGCACAATATCAAACGTGCTCCCTTGCCAGGTTTCAGAACTGTCATCCAAACACCAGCACATTTCATTTACTAACCTTCAATTTCAGCCTGTGTCCTCCCTGTTAGGGAGATCACTTATGACTCTGCAAGTCACATAAGCCTTTATTAATTATAGTGGTTGCAGACACAAGAGAATCTTTCCTTTACTCCATCAGCTCTCACAACTACTTGGCCAACAATAACCAGAAACCAAAGCCTGACTCCTGTATTGAAGAATAACGGAGGAAACTGCCCTGATAGTGCTCATGGGAAATCCAGAAACATACAGCAAGAAAGACACCTTTTCCTCACCCAATCCTCCTCTAAATGCTTCCATATCAGTCTTGATGTCAGTCTTGATGTTTAAACTACTATGACAAGAACACACAATTACATCCTGCCTCTGTAATGGGTGACAACAGCACTTCCTCTTCTCCACGTGCTGCTTCAAATGCACAAGCCAGCTAAAACCTGTGCCCAGAAGGCTTTGCCCTGGCCTTCCTTACCTGGTGTTGAGGATGGATTAACTAGCACTGCACCAAACTTATCCAACATGCATTTCACACAGACTCCATGCCACATGTCACACTGCTCTCCCTCAGTTTTGCACCTTTTCCAATACATTCTGCTAGCCTAGATGAGCGAGGAAGCCACAGTCAACATTACTCTGAAAAAGGCCAACGAAGCTCATTTTGGTAACTACTGCAAGCAGTAGGACAGCAAAGGACAGCAGCTACTTCCTCACATACATAATACATGGTGCAGGAAATGTATTCCTTCTCCACAGAAGGAGAGGAAGTGCAGGAAGCCCAGTAGGAAGCCAGGGACTACACCACTAGCCTAGAGTACAAAACACCTCAAAGAAACATGAGCTGTCATGACCAGCTCCCAGCCACTCTGTCAGGTTGCCAGCAACCTGCCTGTTATGCTTTACTTTTGGGCTGTGACAGTCATACTTGTCTTTTGGAACTTCTAGGTAGCACAAACTGTATCTGAGGCTCTCATAAATGGGTGTGAGCATGACCAGAGCCATGAACTGGACTGTAAGGTCTATAGGATGCACAGGTGTGGAGCTGCCCAAGTTTTGACACATGTGCCAAGCCTGAATCTGAAATCAAAGTTTTCTTCAAAATTTCACCAGCTTAGATAACAACTTACTTCTTCTGGAATTCAAACCTAAATGAAAAAAGGAAAAAAAAAAGCAGCAACTCAATTTGCAGATGCAGAAAAGTATCTGAACTTGTGTCATTACCAATGTATTACCTGAAATCAACCTTTGGCACATAGCATCATGTATCAAAATATACGTGCAAAATAAGCTTTCAAAATTTGATCATTTTCTTATAATTGCTCAAAATATTGGAATAATATTTCCTTTTCTTACTGGTCACTTGTAAGTTCAAACATCAATGGTAATTGTTTGTCTCTAGTAAGTTTTTAAACACTGAAGATGTAAAACAAAATGTTTGGAGAGTGTGTAGATGGAAAGAGTGTTATCATGTTCCATGTATAACTCAGGTAATTAAGAAAATTAATTAGAAACTGATAGACAAATAGAACTACTCTTGCACATAAACTGTTTTTAAAACCATTTTTTACTGTGCTGAAAAAATAATCGAGCAATGGAGTAGCAGTAACAAAGGATAAAAATATAAACCTCAACTCAAAAGGCAAAAGCCTCCAATAAATTTCAGCCAAAACCAGGCTGTCATGAGAGATTATAGATAGCTATATATCAAATGGAAGAAAATGATGTAAGTTCAAGTCTATATCTAGGGAGTAACCTAATGGCTTACAGAAGTCATCTCTTGCCAATACCACTTGCTTTACAGGGCCAGGGAGTGGAAGAGAACCATACTTAATGCCTTTGTTCATTAAGTTAAATGAACCTTAGTTGGTAGGTTTATGTAGTCACAGTCTTGAAAGATTTTTCTCCAGTGTGTTTTTTCAAAGATGGCATTGTGAGAATAAAGGCTCAGTGCATCCATAAGTAGTCATGTGAAAGCACAGAGCAGCAGCAGTGATTGCCATGTCAGACATTTGTTAGGGCACCACTTGAAAACGGATGGTTGATTTTTTTTTTACTCTGCCTTTATCAAGGACAAAGAACCTGATATAACACTAAGAGTTATTTAAGAACATAAAAAGGAGCTGCCTGCTGCAGTCAGCAATCCACAGGCTCAGTTTAAAATCTTCAGAAGCCAACTAAGCAACTCACCTGGATTACTACAGACTCTGGATCAGGCCCTGAGGATGACTAAGAAACACTCCAGAAAGCAGTGACACCTAATGGCAAACATGCCATTGGATGATGGCAAGCCCTAATCTATGGCATGCAGCGTCACCCCTCTTTAGTGGCAGAGTAACTAACACACATCACAGGGACTGAAACAACAAACCTAAGCACCTGGGAAAGTGTTTCAGAAACAATGCACGTAGAAGCAGAGTTTGTCACGCAGGCTGAGCATTTAAGTAGAACACAGTTACTAACAGCTCAGCCCCAGCACACTGGGTTCCAGGTCCTCACTCGTAGCTGTGTTTAAAATAAGCAAGTAACCTTCGCACACCCTAGAGCAGGGACAACAGGGACCTGAGTGCTCCTCTGTGGACACTACGGGCACACAGAGATTTATTTGTTTCTAATAAATCTGTTTTGCTTGCTTGGCCTGTGCTTTACAAATGTATGTGAGAGTACTGTAATGAACAGCTAGTGGCATACACTACATACCTCCTAATGAGGCTTCACCAATAGCACAGCAAATTAAATTCCCATTACCAATTCACAACACAACCCAAGCTGCATTGTAGCACATCAGCTTACAAGAAGAATGTGGACATGCATACCACCAAGCCTCAAGAATCCCTTTCCCTTACAAAAAAAAAAAATGCATTTTAGTCACCACAAATATCAAGAAGAGAAACAAGCAATAGACCCCATGTTGGAATTGCCTTGATATTATTAACCATGGTACAGAAAAGCTTAAAGGTATGAGCCAAAACTCAGGACCCAGCAATGCTGGGGACTTGTCCAGCACAAGGAATGCAGAAGTCCTGGCCTACAAAGTCTAAAAGCTGAGAGGAGTAAGGTAAGAGCAGAAGTAGTTTTCTCTCTCAGGAAAAAAAAAAAGGTATACATAAATATATATATTAAAAACATATATATAATTATATGTAGAAGCATATCTAATATATATAACTCTATGTGATATATATTTATGAATTATCCATTAAAAAAAAAGTCAAGGGTAGTACACAGCTGACTGTGTATGACTGAAGTTACTGATAAACATGAAAACCTACTTGAAGTAACCAGGGAGGCTGAACTAGATTAATTAGCCTTCAAAAATACTTTAACATATTTTTTCAGCAAAACTTTAGTACCACACAACGTGACTGCTGCCCTAGGTGATTTTGCAGCACCTAATACACACATATCTGCCTATATGTTTCTTTAGGCACATCAGGAAATCCATAGGCATGTCCAGATGTATCACCATGTACATATCAAGGGAAAATAATGAGCACGAAGTACAAGATATAAAAGCAGGAGACTATCAGTAATAGAAGATACAAAGCATACACAAATTGTGCAGTTGACAAGGAATGCCACCTAATCCCTGCTTAATTAAAACACTCTTCTAAACTCCTGTTTGGGGAGTGAGGAGTGTGGGACGACTGATGTATGAAGAAAATATCAGGCAGCGTGGCTAATCTCAAAGACTTGGGAGCTTTCGAGCTACATAAATCAGAGCGACTTTTTGAATAGCCTCATAAAACAGAGAATCATTACCATTCCACTCACGACTTCCAGATTCTTCCTACAGCATACAGATCATTAGGAAACTTCTAAGCAATCAAGTAATGTGGGACTGATGAAATTACTCAATCAATGCATGGGCTAAGAGAAGCAGCGTAACACAGGATTGCACAGTTTTGACATGGTAACCCTGCCCCTTTCTTTTTTATATAAGGGTAAGGAAAATTATAGTGGAGTCAATTCATTTCACCATTTTCACAAGAGTGCTTAATGTAGTCTTTCTGAGCTGCCAGTTCCTATTTATAATAGCAGGGCAGAGAAACATACAGACTATAAGCAGATCTACCGATGTTTAAAATATGATACAGGAAAACCTTTGTTTTTCAAATGTGCACATTTGCATACACACAGACCTGCCCTAATAACCAAAAGCAGAAATTGGGCACAGAAGACAGGAATATGAAAAAGCATTATCATAGATGGATATCAGTCATGGTATCCCTCCCACTGACATCACCAAGTCATTAATGTCTACTTACTAAATTGTAACATTTTTTGGCACTGTCTAAGAGATACCTGATAAAATACTTTGAGACAGAAAGCATCCATTTACAGGAAACACATAAAATAAAACATAGCCAAGTTAAGAGAGTTTGTGCATTACATTGAAAAAAGTATGCACTATTAGGAATAGGGTATGCACAGGTAACATGCTATTTCTTATTACCATCTGCCCTTCTAAAAAATGGGAAAATATTTTCCACTTGAATATCTTAGCACAGCAGAACGACAAAAAAGATAATGCATTTATTTGGTCTGTTGACTAAGGCATCAGTACTTCCTCTGGTATTATTTCCTTTCCCCTGAACTGAGCATTTTAGTTTTTTCTTTGGCTTTAAGAGTTCTTCATAGAGTACCCTGCTACTGGGTTTGCTGACTCATTTAAATAAATACAGTTCATTACTTATGTCTAAATCATTTATGCATAAGTTTATTTAGTACAAGTGGAAGAGAGCAAAAGGGGGTCAGAAGACCAGGTCAAAAAATACAGTGGTGTTACTTGGGGCCAAATTTTCATCTGTGAGCTGTACAAGTTGGAATATTTAGTTGTGTACCCACTTACTGTTAAAACAGTTTTAATTTCAGGTCATTTATTTTCAGAGTATACATTTTAGTAGATTTAAAGCTCTGTGTAACAGTTATATAGTTTACCATTTTCATGGCAACATAAACCAGTCTATAAAAAGAGCTAATCCCTTTTTCAACTGTACTAATTGTTTCTCAAGACAAATTAATTGTGTGAGAAGCAACTACTTTGGTTTTGGTAGTTTGGGTTGGGTTTGTTTTTTGGGTTTCTTTTGCTTTCAATGAGGATTTACTGTGCTGATGTATCTAATCACTAACAGCATTATTAAAAAAGGAAAAAAAGAGTAAAAATGTGTTGCATTTATCATATAAAACAAGTAAACCAAACAAATTTTCATTAACACGAGGGGAAGAAAGCTGCCGTTTCCCCTGATGATAGTGCAAAGGCACACAGCTTGCCCAGCAGCGCTTCTTTAACCAGGAGGATGAGCGACAGTGGATTGCAAAGAAACTCCTCATCTGCTACACAGTCAAAATTTCCCCCCAAATCCTAGGATGGGATCGTTTGTTACAATCTCTTAAGAAAGAAATCCTAAGGCGTAACTGTTTCCCAGTGCCGCTTTAACAGTCTACAACCGGGAAGCATTAAAAAAGTCCTTCTCCCTTTAAAAGGAGGGCATAGAGCTCTACCTCCCCTGTGCGATTTTACTGCTCCAGTCGCACACAGCCAAAAGGATTGACCCCTATAAAGTTGCGGTACCTAGGGGGAGCGGTGCCTTGTGGGCTCGGGGGCAGCTACACGAAGGGCTGGCGCACCGCTGCCTAAATATCGGTGTCCTGCAGGAAAGCTCCTGACGGCCGGGCTTTCCAAACGCTCTACCCGCTTCCCCTTTCACAGAAACCCGCTACGGATCCCCGCGACAAGCACCGGCAGACATATTTATGAAGCCAACCCCGGGGAAAGCGACAGCTGCCCCACAGACGGGGCCGGCACCGCCCCAGGAACCTCCCCAAAACCCCGGCGGGACCCTGCCCCCAAATGCACCTTCCCCGGGGCAGCGCGGCGCCGGCCGCCCGCCCGCCCCCGCTCCGCCTGCGTGCGGTGC
>VZTN01010678.1:33936-58240 GCA_013400515.1 Erpornis zantholeuca
CCGGGGCGGAGGGGAGGCCGCTGCTCTTCCCAGGAGCCGCTGCTCCGGGAGGCGCGCACGGAGCCGGCGGGGTGGTGGCCGGGAAGGGAGTGCCGGACAGCCAGAGCCCCCCGCCCCCGCGGCCGCCCTGCCTGCCCACGGCCGGGGAAGCGCTCACGTTGCCAAACCACCTGTTCCGCCGCGGGAGAGGAAGGCGGGATGGGGGGGGTGAGGGAAGGAAAAGTGAGGGGGGTGGGGGCTTTGCGTGGCTGTCACCGCGGTGTGAGGAACACGGGGAGGCGTGGGGTCTCCCCCGGCCGAGGGCGAGTCGGGACAGGCGGAAGGAAGGCTGGAGCTGAGGGGCCTCGGGGAGGAACCCGGGAAGTACCCGAACCCTGGGGCCCCCCATTATCAGCCTCATCAAAACCTCAAGGTCTAAAGCACACACATACCCCGCCGCCAAGAAACCTTTACACAGCGCGGTAGGGGAAAAAGAGGACGCCTGAGATCCTGGTTGGAAAGCAATTATAAGAGGGGACAAAACAACAGAAAAAAAAGCAAGCGAGTAAGCGATAAAAGAGAGTGGGGGCTGGGGGGAGGGGGGAAGCCGGGGAAGCCTTCCAAGAGGGGGAAGGTTGCAAAGGAGAGCTTGAAAAGTGTCCAGCAGCACCAGCAGGCGCAGCACCCCCTTACCGATATGAATGATTGAATCTGCAATCGTCGCTTTCCAGGTTCGAGTCCAACAGACGGACACGACCAGGATGAGGGAGAAAACTTCCATCTCCTCCGGAGGTCCAGGCTTTATAACAACAGATCTCTTCGCCAAACGGTGCGGCCGTGGAGGACAGTGCAGCGCAGGAAGCCCAAGAGTTTGAGGTGCAGCCGGAGGAGCGTGTAATTCCCGATGGCTGGCGCAGAGCCGCGGCTGGTCAGGGAGTGAGCCCGGGGCTCCGAGCGCTTCTCTCCTCGGCGAAACCCCGCGTCACTTCGCGGGGCTCCTGGGCAGCACCAGAATTGCTGGGAACGCCGGCAGCAAATCCATCCAGCCCGGGCGCCGCCGCGGGCAGCAGACGCCTCTGCTGGTCAGACAATCCCCATCCTTCCGCCGGGTCCAGGGATCCGCTCGGTCCCGCTGCTGCACAGCAACTTCCAGCCCACACCACGCACACGCTCACACACACAGACACACACGCACACACAAGCAGACACGCACACACAAGCAGACACGCACAAACCCTCTTGGCCAGAGAAGCCCCAGGAGCCCGCAGCAAATAGCTCGCCTTCAGCGAGGTGGGAGGAGCGGGCGACCGAGGGAGCAGGCGATCCCGCTCCCAGCAGCCAGATTCCTGCAGGAAAAGCCCCCCCGGAGGCCAAAAAACAAAGTGAACTTCAAGGTAATGCAGATAGTAATGCAGAGATTTCCCCCCACCCTTCGCTTAGAAAAATCGCTTCCCACAACTGGAGGGGAAAAAAAAAAAAATCTGCCAATGGAGCCCAGCGTGCTGTCTCTGTCGCGCAAGGTGGTGGTTGGACAGGGCAGAAGCGAGAGGAGGAGTACCCGGAGCGAGGCAGAGGAAAGCAGATGATGGTCTGCAGGTTGCTTTTGGAGCTTGCTTTGCTGGTGGGATGCAGAGAAAGCTGGCAGCTCCAGCACCAGCCAGCACGTTGCCTAGAAATGGATCACCTAGGAGAAGGAGAGAGAGCGAGAGATAAGTGCTATCAGCCAGAGAGGGAGAAACAGAGAGAACGAGCGAGTGAGAGCGCTTCTCTCTAATAACCACCTCCTCCCCCTATCTGCAATACAAGGGAGAAACAATATAGAGCCCTCGTCTCCCTTGAAATCTTCAACTGGGACTAAGGAACAGACATAGGCAGGAGTGCATACAGCCTAAAAATACATTGGGGGAGGGGAGAGAGAAAATCTTTTTGAAGTGTTATACTCAGTTTAAAATAAGAAACCCAACCCATCCCATTTATTTAACCTTGTAACTCCACTGTGGGGATCAAGTTCAAAGCTAGATGGGCACTTCTGCTTCTCAGTCTGTGACAACTGAGTCAGGGACGTAACTTGAAGGGGAAAAGGGAAAAAAAAAATCAGGGACACCTGGCCTCGAGGGGAAAATGAAGACCTAAAAATCTATTAATATTACTTTAATTATCTGTGTTCTTGATGGAATTTGCACAGTTCTTTAAAGCAATGAATTAGCTTTTTTTCTCTCTCTCTCTTTAGGTAATGGAGAGATTTCTATGGGAAACATTTAGAGCGCACTTTTCATGCTCAGGGTTCTATGAATTCATTAACCGATTAATCCTCAGACTTCTCATGCTGTAGTTAAATACATTATCCCCATTACACAGACAGAGAATTGTACAGAGAGGTTAAGTATGTTCCTATAAAACAGTCTAAATCCCCACTTTATGTCTTACTACACTTTCTTCTGACTTTGATTTTTCTAGTCTCACTAGAGACAGGAAGCAGAAATCAAAGAAGTGCTCATAACGTAGTAGTTATACCCTAAACTCACACAAGCCATTGGTAAGTCCTGGTAGTCAACCAATGAGAGGTTGATCAACCCATTTTCTTCAGAAGGAACCTCTGTTGAAGGCATCTTCTTCGTTATAATAGTTCTAAGTTCATCATACCTGATTTGTATATTTCTCCTGTTTCTCCTGGCTTGCATATGTCTTCTTTCAGCCATGGGACTAGTTGGCAAAAACAACTAGGGTTTTTTTTGTACCTATAAAACTTAAGGTAGAAAACTTAGTTCAAGAGAGAGAAATAAGTTTTTCAAGAAAACCTAAATTAAACCAACAGCAAGAAAATTTGCTCTACTAAAAGAAAAGCAAACAAACAAAAATAACCAACATCGCCAAGAAACAGCACCTGCAGCAATTTCGACTTTGCTGAGGTCCACCTTGCCAGGTGAGAACTTCTCTACAAATAGTAACACTCAAAAGGCTTCAAGCCCAATTCAAAGCACAAGTTAGGGCTCATCTTTTCACAGGCTAGAATGGACTCTCTCTCTTCTAAGAGCTGTAACAAATCACAACTAGAATTGCTTTAGAGATAAAAGAAAAGGTATGTTAAGAGAACGATAGATGAGCAGTGTGAAGCAAAAGTCTCACAAATTATGTCACTCACGTGCTGCATTTGTCCCTATCCTCTGTACAAGTCACAGATCTGTTATCAATAAGGGCAAACAGTAAAAAAGAGGGTTTTTTCTTTCCTACAAATGAAAATTTATGCACAGTATCAGTGAATGTAATGGGCATTAATTTTACAAGTAATAAATTCTGATTCATCTGAGAAACTTTTGGAGCTGCTTGAGTCATTATTACTTCTTCACAAAAGAACAGAGTTCACAAGAAATGTTAATTCACTTCTTTGGGGGGCATGTCAGAGCAGTATTCTTTAATAATGTACAATGCACAGTAGGCAGAATAAGAAATGTAATGGAAACCTTTGGAAAATTATAACTTTTTAATTCTCAGTTTAGATAATACTAAGAATTTTGAGGCCTTATCTAGAAACCAGATATCCTTACTGACTCTTTAAAACTTCTGATGCCCTAAACTGGCCACATTAAATCGAATTTTTGCAGAAGTCTGCAGACACATATAACAGAATACCTGAGAGAGCCAAGACTTTGTAGCTCACAAATACCCTCTAACTAATCATAAAAAAAAAAAAAATTGAGTGGATTTTTGAATAATTCCAGTAGTAAAGAACACTACATAAAAATTTGAGAGGAAAGAGACTGAAGTAAATTTAAAAAATAAATTCAGATAAAATTACATCAAATAAGGAACACATTATTGACTTAGTAGGCATCCACCACAGAGATAAAGTAATTTTCACTTCCTCACTTCCATTCTCTTTAATACTCACTCATTAAAAACAAAAAGTGATGTCACCCATTAAAACAGAGTGAAAAAAATCTTATGCTATGTGGTTAGTTCAAAGTATCATAAAAATATTTAAAAATAATAACTGTCTTTTCTATTCAACAGATACAAAACATTTGCAGAAAGTTAAAGCTAGGGAAAAGAATGAATTTCAGAACCGAGGAGTTACCAGTATTATGAAAATATCCTAAAAAATAATGAGCACATCCAGGGCCCTAAAAAAGCCATAATCACCATTTGCAGGTCTTCAGGAAGCTGAAGTCCCACAGGTTTCAGCCATGCCGCTCTTCCTTCACTGCGGCTCCTCTGCCCACCTGCCCTCAGTTGCCTCACAAGTGCCACCAGCGACCAACCATCGTTTACAACAACAGGGAGAGGTGCTTTGCTTTCCAGTAGTCTGGCTCCAGTGTGCTTAGTGGTTGATGTACCTAATGTTGGCACTGATCAGCTATTACAGTGTTTGCACATCCATGCAGCCCCTGGAGGAGCAGCAGAGAGAGGAGGTGCTTGTAAAACAGATGCAGCGGGGGGAAGAAGTGCTCATCTAAACTTTATTGCCTCACACCCTCGTACAACACACTGCTTCCTGAACCAAGTCAACCTGGGACTTGAGCTTCTGTCTACAGAGGGAGAGAGGGCTAAAACCAAAAGTCTCACCTGCTTTTCAGTCATTTAAAGCCCTAATTGTGATAATATAATGCCCCTTTCCTCATCTGTTTGGCCATACAAATAGCTCCAACCCTGCAGGGGTCAGCTTTTCATTTGTTTAATTCTAAGTCCCAGGAGATCTTTCAGGTATTCAAAGAAATTCAGATAGTGATAAGACACATAAGTGTAGAGAGCCATTTTAATGGGCACAGGATGTCTCCATAAGGACACCATTCCCAGATCATATTGGAATTTATATGAGGTAAAGGAAAAGTTATTAATTCTCACTATTTATAGTTATTATGATGTAGGCCCCGAGAAAGTCTACCTGAATTTAAAACTTGGCATACTCAAGCTGGACAGATTAATATTTCTTGACTGTAAAACAACCTCCAACCCTAATTTATGTAGGGCAACACGTTCTGTTTGACAATACTATTTCAATCTAGATAACACAGTTCCCCCCCCCCCTTTTAAAAACACAAACTGACAAATAACCCTCACCTTTCAATGCTATTTTTTTTAAACTACTTGCATTCTAAAAGTGCTAATGTAAAGCAGCTGACTGACAGACCTACCAGAAACCATGTGCCACAAGCAAATGTTCCTGTGGCACTGAGCTGGTGCCCAGTCTGTCGGGGAACACTGCTCTCTCCAAGAGGTTACTTGAGTTGACACATCCACTCAGTCTTTGCTTTACCTGGCACAGCTTCAAACAAGAAGTCATCTGGGAGGGCTTTAGTTAAGTGGACATCTGTCCATTAGGAAATAGACTTGCTTCAGTGACCGCCAAATAACCTTTAAATTAAAACTTTAGCCTATTGCCAACTTTTAGGTTGTTCTCTGTATTATGAGAGAGGTCCAGGTTAATAGGACCATTCCAATTCCAAGTAGTGGCCCAGACATTGACACCATCTGTCCTGTCACACTTGGAGTGAAACATATAGTCTTGGGCCTCTATCACCCCTCCTGAATAAAGGGGATAATCTTGCCTTGACTTAATGGAATAGTTTTAGGACTAAATACATTCATTTTTTAAAATGCAAACTATTATACCCTTTTTCCAATTTCCTTCACTCAGTTTCTTCATAGTTTAAATATGTGAATGTGTGTATATCTGCAAGTGTGTGTGTGTATATGCACATGCAGATATGTAAATACATGGAAAGTAATTTCATTTAGCCTTTATAGAAATAAACAGAACATTAAATATTTACTGCATTTCAACAGCCAATGCGTTGATATGGCTTTGAATATGTTATTACAAATGAACACATCACAAAACCAGAATCAAGAGTTATTCTGCTGGACTGGAGAATTGGAAAAAGAAAAAGAGTATCAATGCAGTACATAGCTTTCAAAGCTTTCTGCTTTTCAAAAACTACAATATGATTGAGTTTAGTGGAGAGCTTGTGTTTTATCCTTTAGCCTCACTACATAAAACTCGGAAAGTGGTTATGAAGAAAAGTCAACCCTTAGAGCAACATGTGCCATCACGTGATAGCAACCCCTGGAGCAAAGTGTGCAGACTTTGCAGTGACTGCTGCTGAGGTAGATTTATTTTGTCTCCATTTAAACTCGTGTTATAGATCTCCTGTGTTGCCTGAACCATCCTGTTATGCACCTTGCCTAGAAGCTATTAGGCTGCTGGAGGCAGGAGGACACAGAGTCTAAGAGCCATAAGGTTTATTTGGCATGGTCTGAACAGAAAAAAAAAACTTGAGAAAACAAAACAGAAGAAAAGTGGTATCAAGTTATTAATGTCATTGGTACCAGAGCAAATGTGATGCTCTGAGATATATAGATATGTAACATCTTTTCAATCTTATCTATGTTAAAAGGAATCCAGAGAATAAATTCTCCCTTCACTTGCTGCTTCTGTCCAGTGAGTATTAAGATAAAGTCTTCTAATGCCAAATCCTTCCTGTCTCTGTAATCACCCAGCTAGCTCCTCCTCAGCCTCTCAGAGGCTCTCTCACTCAAACTCCCTGTTATTCAGTGCTTTGCAGAGTTGTTGTGCTCCAGGTCTTTCCTGGTTCCTCCCAAAGATGCTTTACTGTACCTTTACATAGTAAATATACAGTTTTGCTTTTCTGTCTTGCTGGCATTCCTGTCCTTCTATTCCTCCTCCTATTATTCCCTACATTTCACAGTCATGGCCTTCATTGCTATTGTCCCTTTGCCCCCTCTTTTCTTTCCCTTCAAGAGCTATAGGAGGGTGAAAGACATGCAAGGTACTCTCTGCCAAAGCCATCTCACCATTATGCTGGGTGAACAGCACGTCACAAATAGAGGAGAAAGCCCTCAGGGGAAGCAAGAGAAGCAGGGAATATGCTGACAGCTGCAGACACAGGTACAGTTTGTACCTGTGGATCTTCTATTGGCAGCAGGAGTGGAGTGACTGTCTGCAAGTACTTGGACAGGTCTGAGAACTTGGGTAGGGTGTGACTGGCAGTGAGAGTGCAGAGACAGCACTCCTAGCAACTGGCCAAGGACATGGGTGAGTTTTCTGCTCCAGTTCTGTGCGTCTTACTCCTAGCTCCTCTCCCAACACCCACTGATGGCTTTAGGCTCATTCTAGGCACAGGCTAGAAGCCACCACGGTGCAGAAGCACCAAGCCAAGTATACCAGTCCCTGGAGAAGGTGTGCACAGGGGAGAAGTCAGGAAGGTTGGGAAACTATCTTTGAGAACACGACATGTTACAGTAGAGAGAAATCTGTAGGAATGCTTTGATGACAGACAGCAGAGTGGTGGCAGAGCACAGCGAAGTCACAGTTCAGATCCAAGTAGCTCTTCATTTAGCCTTTTAGTGTCACACGGCTGAAGGACTCAGACTATTCTGGGTACTACATGGAGTGAAAGAGCCAACCAAGAGCAAGCCATTTTAACTGGTCTCATTCTATTCCTTCGCTGCTGCTGAGAAGAGAGGAGGCAGTTTCAACTGTGACAGTAAAAGAAAGGCCAGTTGGAAGTCATCACTGAACCAGAAATGCCACATGCTGTTTGCTTTGTATAATGCAAGACCAGAATCAGCTCAGTCTTTCCTACCGCAAGTGGTGGAAGAGATAATCAGAAAAACGTAGTATTGGAAAACAGAATTACTGTTGCTCTGTGAGCCTGTGGATCCAGCAGGGGAAAACCTGGCACACTAGTTTTTTTTTACCTGTTTGGAAGCCTGTTAAATCTGGTGATTAAACAAAAATAGGACTCAATTATTTGTGAAAGAAAAATAGTGCAGACATTGCTGGTTATTAAACATGGTAGTCAGGCTGACACCTGCAAAGCTCTACATATTTTTCTATCATATCTTTATTTAGTAATAATCATTAGTGTTATGTTACTGCTATATTGAGAATATTAGCAAGACTAAGATTTCATTGTGGCAGATACAGCACAAAAAGCATAGCAAAATAATCTTCACCACAATACAGTGCATTCCAATTACACAAGAAAAACTAGAGTTGGAAAGAGAAACAAAAACGGCACACATATTCCCAAGATCCTATGTAATAAAGTCTGAAGCAGAATTTGAATTTCCCAAGTTGCAGTATAGGTGCATTGGAACACCCTCTGGTCTCTTTCAAGAAAAAGGAGCAACATGAGAAAAAATTACTTTCGCCTGTAAACTTACACATGTTTTTAACACCAGGATCCCAGAAACACTTGATAAGTTCTTGTAGCACAAGATCTGAACTCGGGTGTGCACTCCTTCCTGCATTCTGACTTTTAACAAAAGAAATTCTCAGTGCGAAATAAATCTCATGCCTTGCCTAAGATTTACTTTCCAGTACAATTATTGGTGCTGGGTTTTTCCAACAAACAAAGCATTATCTGAACGAAATGAAGACCCAAGTAGAAAAAGATGATTGATAAATTTGAGAACTGCATAATTCACTACTCTTTGTGTGAAGAGTCAAACAATTCTGCAGGCCAGAAGGCACCGATTGGTCATTACACTTTGGATATTATTATGTCTAGTAGTCTTTAAAAGAATTCTCCCTTCATAGATGAGAGAAATATGTTTCCATATCTAACAGTCTCTAATCATTCTTTATGATGCATGTTTTCACACTGTTACTTCTGGTACTAATCCCTCACCTTTCCTTCCTTCATTCCCTTCTCCCCAAAAGACATATTAAATCAAGCTAACTGAAATAACCTATTTAAAATTTCTTTCTTTGATGCATTAAACATAATTTCCTTCTCTCTGTGTTTTCATCATAACAAACAGCATCATTATGGTTGACATTTACCTTATTCCACAGAATTTCTGTCATAAATTAAGAAAGAACCATTAGATCTGATGACATGGCAAGGGAAAAAGTACCTAAATAACATGATGAATTATTTGTGGTGATTTTTAAGATAATTCAGCTTTGTCTGTACAGTACCTAAAATTAAAATAAACAACCTATTTTTCTCAGTTGAACTGGCTTCTGCAAGTACTTTTCACATAATATTTACCCTGTATAACCATCCCAACAGGACTGGAAAGGCTATAGAGCTCTCAAGTGCTACTATTTCAATGAAAGCCAGTCAGAAAGACTTAATTTCAAAGAGGCTTTTGAAAACATACAATTCTAATAAAACCCTACAATATATGGGAAAAAAAGGGAACATAAAGTAAAATTACCTTCCTATTAGGACCTACTTTTTATTGATGCCTACTTCATTTGCTGAGAATTAGTAACAAGTGAATTTTGAAAAGCAAAAGCTGCATGTTCTGTTTTGACTAGGTTAAACACTTTCTTCACATTAGTGAAGTCATGCTGATAAATTGAAACAATTCCTATTAGCATGACTGCAAAATGTGTTTTGGATGATTCTAGATATCGAATGTTCATGCACCATCCCCATTACACAGACAAAAATTCTACAATATCTGTTTACATTACAAGCCTGCCAACTATTACTGTTGTCCATGTTCTTCAGTGTCTTTTCTCTTTTCCTCTTTAATGTTTACTCTTCTGTCTCCTTTTCATCAGCTTAAATAACAAAAAATAAGCAGATGGCCAATATACATTTAGGTGACTAATGAAGTGTAAGAGGTTTCTGAGTACCTACCAGTTTGGCGAAACACTGGGAACAAATTCACCACTGGGTGAAGCACCAATCCACTGTCAAACAAAGCACCCCAATCCACTGTCCTTTACAGTGTCCTGTACTTTTCAAGTATGTGGTCTATTCTGAAACGGCAAGTAACAATAATTTAACTCTTTTAAGTGTTATTTTTAATTAAGACTTTCTTCCTTCCAGGAATTAAGAGTATAACCACACTCCTGCCCAAAAAGTTCCTCTACAAAGCCTCATTTTATTCTTTAGAAAATAAGATATTGACAGTAGTGAATGGCTCCATAACATTCAGTACTTCTGTTTGCCGTTTGGCTATGGAAAAAGGGGAGGTGTTCAATAAACAGAATGCTTGCCTATGTTACACTGTAACAAAATAATTCCAATGCCAAGCAAGGTCTAAAAGTAAAAGCTGAGCACTTTATGCACCTTATAAAAACCACATACCTTCTAATTACCTTGTTAGACAATCCTCCAAGTAGAGTAACTGTGCAAATGCATATAAATTATTCTTGTAGATAAGCAACTACATGTTTTATGACCCTCCTTACATGCACAAGACTGAATGGACTTCTACTGACACGTGAGCTACTTACTTGGAAAGCTGCAAACCATTTAGCCTGAATATCTGGCCTGATTGCTTATTTCTCTTGGGCATCACAAAGTTATTCAGGTTCAGTAAGTTCCACTTCACTAAAGATCTGCGGTAAATTCTGTGCTTTTCCCCACTTTGATTCTCATTCACATATGGACATATGTGGACATATGGACATAACCTCTGATGGTGAGACATTTATGTAGATACATGGAGTTCTGGCCCTTTAATATAAATTGCTCCTCGAGTAATTGCAGGGCAGTGCAGTGGGATTGTGTAAGGAGCAAAGGACCGGCAACAGTGGTCTGCAAATGAGATTGTGGCCCTTGACCTGTCCAAGTTAATTGATGAGCTGCAGCCCCAGACTTTAAACTGCCACCCTTGCAAAGCAAATTCCACACAGAGAGAGGAAGGACCCAGTGAGGGGGAAACAATAATTGCATTAAATCTCGTTAGAAACATTTTTGACAGGTGAATCTTGGCACAGAGTGAAAAGCAGTAAGTCACCTCAGGGGTTTAAAACTCTGGATGTATCCGGAAACTTGTGTTAGCATCACGACTTGGTTACCCAACTCCCTTTTAAATCAGTTAAAGTCTCAACTAAATCGAGGCTTAACACATCTGCTCGATTCTCTGCTTCCGCAACTTTCAATCAAGTCAGAGACTTTTCCCATATACAGAAAGATGAACACACAAATACAAGTTTAAAGGACTGGAATTTAAGAGCATGTGATTTGTCTATTAGCTCCCCATAGCATTTTTTTTACCTCTGTTCTTAGAAAAATAAAGCAGAAAAATCAATAATCCATAGGAACTACCATGCCTCCTTTTTGAATGTCCATGTTTAGTGGAGGAAAAAAAAAAATAAGTAAATGACAGAGCATAAGCATCTTTATAATAACCACCTTGTCAGAGATGCTTCGACCCCCAACTTTGGGTGAAACTACCAGGCATGATATGAAGCAGTAGTCATCTGATTCCAGTCTCACTACAAAGAGAAAACAAGCTCTTCCTCCTTTGTAAATGAAAATAATTTTGCAAGAATATATCAAGTTTGGACTTGAGCTTAAATAGAGTCATTAAATGTGTTACAAGTGTCACAAAAGGTGAACTTCAACAGGCTAAAAAGTTAAAACAAACCAAGTAACGAATTAAGCACTTCAGACTAATTATCTCTGTCTTCTATCAAGCTAGGTATAAAATGAGAATTATTTCTATATAAAAAAACAGACTTCCAGTAGAATGAAGTGAGAACTGCATTTTTGGGTCTACTCAGGGGAGCAGAAATAAGGGAATGATCTCTCCTGTTTGTTGGAAAGTCACCTTGAAAGAAAGAAAGAAAGAAAGAAAAGGAAGTTTCTTAGGACTTACCACAAAAGCATCCAGAGAAAGCAAAAGCAGTTTCATATGAAGCAATATGATATCTTTCAAACTTTTTTAATAAGAAGGACGTGGGGGGAAGATCACATGTCCTTCCTCTGGATTAACTTTTGTTATCCAAACCCATGCATAAAATAATACAGGGCTGTGGATAAGGACTGAAGCAGGAAGGGACTTTCATAAACACTACAGGAAGTAATGCTAAACTAAAAGATGGTTGGGACTTTTGAATCCCAAGTTTGTTTTCTGTGGTATTCAAAGCCATAGAAGGGCTCATCCAAGAATGGTGCACATTTGAATAGCTGGTTGGAGTTTTGTCAACAATTAAGTTTCTCTTGAAATCAAAACCAAACAAAAGCAAAACATCAAGTTAAAACCAAAACATTCTATGATACACAGCTATTAAAAAAAAAAAAGAATCCAAAAAACCCAACATCATCACATATTATGCTGTAAGGCAACCCTTACAGCTGGAACCTGAATCTCTGTGCACCAGATGAGCCTCTGAATTAATATGCTATAAATAAGGTCTGGCTGAATGATGCTCAGAGCTCTCAGGTCGTGGTTCTCTGTGTGAGGACCCAGCCAGAACAGACACATTTGCCTTCCCTAGAGAACCAAATCACTGTCAGGACAGAGGCTCTCATACACACCTAGGACTAGAGCCTGACACAGTGAGGGTGAAAATGCAGCACTAGGAGCTCAGTACTCCTTGGTACAGCAATTTAAACAATGCACCTGAGCTTCTCCTGACAGAGCTGTCCCACTTTCTATAAATAATGCTCTAGCTAAGGGAGACTGACTCTCTGCTTAGGCCATTCTCACATACGATTTAATTTGAATTTTCTACTTTTGTTGTGAATGGTCCTGTCCATAAAAGCAACAGCTATAGTAAGATTTCTTTTTTCTTCTTTTTATTTTTTGTGGCTGAGGATACACTTGGTAAGATTTAAGATTAATTACAGGAAGGGGCAGATATAAAAAAATTTGAAAATAACTGTGAAATAGATTGCCTGTATTACACTAGACCCACATATATTTTAAATGGCTCCATGATATTTTTTAAGGTGTTAGACTGAAGTTGCTGTAGCAGAGTGCACCAGTAGCACTGAAACTGTTCTGTTTCCAACTTCCATTTTAAAAGTGCTGGCAGACATAAGGTAAAAGATGAAGATGTGCACCATTCTTTGTTTAAAAAAAACTGCACACAAAACAAGGCATTAAAAAAGTAAAAATGAAGGAGTACAGATGAAAACATCAATGGTATTTTCAGCTGGTCTTCATAAGAGTTTCCAGTAAAAGTCACTACAGGTAGAAGAGCCTATCCCCAACTTGAAGCATTCCCAGCAGGCTGTAACCATGAAAAGGAAAGCCAGCATATAACAGAGACTTCTTCCTGAACTCCAGCCTAATATCAAAGTGACTAACCTTTGTTTCAGCTCCTTTTAGTACATCTAGAGGAGGGATAAGAACGCTTTATGTGTGGGAAATTGCCAGGGAGACAGAGAAACAGGGTCAGTATTTAACAACAAGTAACACTCCCCACTGCTTTTGGCTGTTTGTACAATTTCCCCTCCTTGGTGGAAGTCAGTCTAAAAAACCTTTAGAGAGAAAAACCTGAGAATGGTGCCATTGGCTGAGTTAATAATGTGCTATGAAAAAAAAAAAAGTTGAAAACTATTAATAAAGACTAAGCGTTAATGATGCATAATAGCTCTTGGGAAATTTTTGGATGCTTGATTTTTAACCAAAATAGTATTTTGCATAAGCATCCTCATGCAACTGAACCTCCACACACATTTCCGAAATATGCAACTTGGCCTCAAATAAGGGATGGAAGCATGCTTCCAAAACATCCCATGTGGTTAGCAACATTTTTGATACCACACAATCAGACAGGAGACCTCCAGCTCTCTAGTTTCCTCTTGAGTTTTACTCTGCTTGAGGATTTCTAATGGAGATCTCTAGTCCACCCTGTCTCAGGGTTTCACATACTATATGTGAAAGCCACCTTACAGAATTAGTTTCCTTGCAATTTATAGCAGTGTCATGTTTTTATCACAACAGTACACAACAAGACAGCAAGGTGGCATAAAAGACAATGTAAGTTGCTTGGCTTGTACATTTGTACAGATAATTTCCTTTCCAAGTATGTCATGTTTCATAATTTGATTGTGGAGCAGAGTTATAAAGGAAGCAAAAACGTGCCTATAATTGATAAGCAAATATCCACATGTATTTACTTCAAATTTATATGGACTGTGAGTTTAAATTTACTTGTATACTGATACTGCATATTTGAGAGTGGATTTGAGGAAGAGAAAGAGAAAATCTATTCCCAAAGTGCAAAACTACTCCAGTTTAGAGCACTAGCACTGAACCTTACAAACCTTCTGACATTAAGAAAACTTTACCTGCATTGCTTTCACATACAGTATATAATATAAACATAATTTTTTACTGATTTGTAATTTACCTGGGTCAGTTCTATGGACACTGATGTAGGTTCAGTTCTCCCTAAAACTGTGTTTATACTCTCTATCTTTCTGTGCTTGATGTCTTGGATATTCATATGACAAAATGTTGCCTGACTATTTCCTTTATAGGGGAAAATCTGCAAGTTCCTTGAAAGATGTAATAATTTTGACAATTCATCAAGACCTCTCAAACAAAGCTGCTAACAGTCAAATATGTGCTTATATCAGTTTGACTTAAAGAAGTTAACAAAAAAGACAGGAGGGAAAAACCCTGTTATACCAACAGTGAAGTCCTTCCGCTCAACATTTCAATAACTTTTCCTTACTTTCAATAAGGCATATAAATATTAGTTTTATTGCATATCTTACATACCCCCAAAATAGAAAGAGAGTTAAGAAAAGCAAAGAAAAATATAGAAAAATTCCAGACTGGAAGCTTTAATTTTTCAGGAGTCAATAAAAAAAATAAATTATGACTTTTAAGCACTTAAAACTTCTCAAATTTCAACAAAAATATATATCTATAAAATACATCTCTCTGTATAAATATATATGTGTAGTCATATTTCAGCAATCACATTTGCTTTGTAGACTGCTTTGTTTTCACTGTATGAAACATCTAAATGGGGTCTAGAGACCATGCAAGACTAGACTAAAAATTTTACTTTAAAATTTCACTAATTCCTAGAAAAAATAGACTTAAATTATTCCTTAGAACACCAATTAAATATTTTTCACTAACCAGAAATTGAATGATGGTACTTAAAAAAGAGAACATGATCTCCCTAACCTCAAAAGGAGCATTGCCTATACTGAAAGCTGATGGGATACCCTCTGAAGTATTTCTCTAAAAGAAATGTCTTATCTCAGCTGCTCTTTCATATCATGGAAGTTAATGACCATGCTGAAATAAATGTATAATATCAATCAAACAACATTTAGAAAAAAGTATGATTTCTGCTCCTGGTCTCTTTCTTTCAGTCTAGATATTCTCCTAAAGGTTTTTCCTCTCATTAGACTAAAATTTGCTGAGTTGATCATATACTTCAGTAGACCTCAGTGCTTATAATTTTGGCTGAAACACAAATATACTGTGGTCAACAGCAAATTAGCATCAAGAGCATGGATGAATCATAGGTCTGTAAATCTTTGAGATCACTTTAAAGAGGCAGCTGGGAAGAAGAACAAGCTATTTGATGAAAATAATCAAAGAGATAATTATGAATCAATTATTTTAAAATTTAATGATGATAGGTATGCATTGATTATAGCTCATCAAAATTTAGATCTGCTCAATAGGGTTTAACAGATGAATTTTTAGATATCCTTTAGGTTCATCTTTTAGACTACCAATACTACTTTGATTACTAAGAATACTTATAAGTAAGTTTGGAACTCTGACAATTATGAGGATTCATATTTTGCTAATGTAATACTCTGCTGACATTTTAACAACTCATCTGGATACATCAGACTGTTTCCACATCATTTGTTCTCTTTCAGACATCCGAATTTCTTTCAGCTGATGTATTCATTTCACTCAAAGCTGTCAATTTGTGATGTTCCTTGAGTGCATAAAATTTCTTTAGTAATTGAATCATGTATTTTGCCTTCCATTTTCTAATACATATCTTGAAAGCTTACTCCTCCTCATCTGGCATTCGCTTAGTCTCGGAAAGGTGTATGTCTAAACTTTGTGCTCCTTCCAAATATTAATTCCACGCCTTATTAAAGTATCTCAAGTTGCCACAGTCAGTCAACATTTAAAACAGATTCACCAGCAAAGGAAATTCTTCCTTAATTGCCCCAACAGAGTTTGGAAAATACCTGATTTTTCGGACAGATCTGAGTAATTTAAAGTGTTAACATAGTCATTTATTACAGGTTCCTGATGCCCTCTGGGTTGTGGAGCTCTTGCTAGGGAAGCAGGGCAGACTTTTGCTTTAAAAAGACAGTACTTCTCTAACACATCCCAAGCCTGTCCAAGAAGTTTTCATTTCTGTACATAGGGCCCAATCTCATCTCAAGTTTTTGTCTTTTTTGTCTGAAATATTTCTTTGTAGTCTCTCCCACATGTCCCACAGATGGTGGAGAAAGCTAAGCAGCACTCACAGTAGCGCAGACAGCTTGACCAACTTACTACTTCATTCCTCTCAGTTAAAGTTTCCTTTTTCTTACCCTCAGATGTCCCCTATTGCCTCTTCTTCTATGTAGCTATGTTAATTTTTCAATTTTTCCCCAGTATTCTTCAAGATAAAAAAAAAATGCTTTTCTTTTTTTTGTCTTGTATTGACACAGACACTTAAACATTTTTTCAGTGCTTTGAGAATTGCATGAGAATACTAGCTCTGGCATATCTGAAGATTACCAAGGCTAAAATGTACTCGTGGAATAAATGTGCAAAATTGAATTTCAACATCCAAATTCTTATGTTACACCAAAGGCTTTAAAAACTCTATTTGAAGATGCATTACAAAAATGTTTTGTCTTGGCCATTCTGAGATTCATGGGAGATTTCTGGGAAAGATCAGTTAAACCTACTGATTCTGAACTCAGTTAACATAAGCTCAACTCAGTGAACACAAGACTATATAATGTGGTATTATTGTTATTGCAGCAGTGAGCTCACTTTAAAGGAATCTGGATTTCACTTACACTAATCATGGAATCATAGAACCATAGAATGGTTTGGGTTGGAAGGGACCTTAAAGACTCCTAGTTCCAACTCCCCTGCCATGAGCAGGGACACCTTCCACTAGACAAGGCTGCTTAAAGCCCATCCAACCTGGCCTTGAACACTTCTAGGGGTGAGGCATCCACAACTTTTCTGGGCAACCTGTTCCAGTGCCTCACCAGTATCACTGTAAAGATTTTTTTTCTAATATCCATTCTAAAACTACTCTTTTTCAGTTTGGAGCCATTTGCCCTTGCCCTGTCACTACATGGTCATGTAAAATGTCCCTCTCCACCTTTCTTGTACACTCCCTTCAGGTACTGGAAGGCACAAATAGGTCACCCCAAAGCCTTTTCTTCTCCAGGTCAAACAATCTGAATTCTCCCAGCCTTTCCTCAAATGAGAGATGCTCTATCCCTCTGATCATCTGAACCTGATCCATCAGGTCCGTGTCTTTCCTGTGCTGGGACCCCAGAGCTGATGCAGCTCTGCAGGTGAGGTCTCACCAAAGCAGAGCAGAGGGGCAGAATCCCCTCCCTCTCCCTGCTGGCCAAACTGCTTTGGATGCAGCCCAGGTCGTGTTTGGCTTTCTGGGCTGTGAGTGCACCATTGCTAGGTCATTTCCAGCCTCTCATCCTCTCAGCACCCCCAAATTTTTTTTTTCTCTGAAATATTAATAGCTTTTCTCCTCCCTCACACTGTATATGTATATATAATGTTGAACTTTCAGTGTGGACAGTGACCATTACCAACAGTTCATAGTATATATATCACTTTTTAAGGGATGGTCACCCACAGTTGATGGTTTTGGAAATAATGCAACCTTCAAGTAGTACAGATTCAAACTAAGTTAGGTTAGGACCAAATATTTTCAAGGTGTCTTCAGCAATCTGCATTTATTTCACATTAGAAAGAAAACAGCAACACGACAAATCCTCAAGTAAAACCACTATTCCTATGAAACCATAAAGCTTTCCAGGGAAAAGGAGAGAAGCAGGCAAAGAAACTAACCTGACCAGATTGATAACAATGGGAAAAATGAGTGCTCCAAAAATTTGCTGCAATTTTTCCACTTTAGAGCAGGGTATACAGGAAGAGCCCACTGAAAGACAGCCCCTGCCACGAGGATTAACTGCACAACCAGCTTTGGGCAGTACAGACACAATCAGTTCTGCAACTCACATTAGAGGGGTAAGGTTTGCATTTGTAGAGATGGATCTCAGTACCTTGAATCTCAGATTCCTGGTAGATTTATTTTGTGTTACAAAGTAGTATTTCAGCCTACTACTTAACTCTATCCAAACAGAAGACAGTAAGATCCCCGCTCCTGTGAGGCATGAAGAGTTATGTCTACTGATGCTGCATTAAATTATGTGGTTAATGCTTCAATCTAGTAAGGCTTTGCTGTAAATGCTAGGACACAAAAGCTGTAGAAAAAAAAAAAAATTCTTCAATTATTCTTGGTTTCACTTCTTCTGGCAGTGAAATTTAAATTTATGGAAAATTACATGGAAATTAGAGAATTTCAGATCTTTCCAATCCCTTTGTCACAGATCTTCCAGGAAGAGCAACAGAATCTGACCTTATGTGTGGTTCTTGTGAAAGCAGTTTTGTAGAAACAACACTGGGCATTCCATGGGCAGGGTTTTTACACTGACTTCTCTATAAAATATTTATTGTCTATAAATATGTTGGCACTGTGGACTTATTGGGATCAGATGCTCCTTTTTATCAGCTTCTTCTGTGAAACACACTAACATGGGTAAAAGAGGGACTGCCGACAGACAGGTACATCTGCAAAACCCTCTCTGGCTTCAGGTCATTCACTCAGTTACACATGTAAACACCTATTAGTCTTAAATGGCTTTGGATCTGCAGCTCAAGGGAATAATCCAAAAAGATTTGAGTTGCTCAGGAAAAGTTAGGGGAAGCGACAGGCCTGCAGGCTTTCTCTGACTACAGACAATACATGAAAAGGAAAGAAGTCAGTCTGACTGTTAAATCTTAGATCGGCTTGCAGGGCTGCAAGACAGATTTTGTGTTACAAACGAGTATATATTAAACAGGGAGAATAAAAATAAAACAAAATAAACCCAAAACACAGAATCCTCCAAAAGAAGTATACGAATAGCCCATATTACCTGGAGTGACAATTTAAAAAGACATACTTCTGATACCTTTCCCATCTCCTGAGAAGACCTCACTGTATAAATTTAACATTAAAATGCCTGTAGGATTTTATTTACAGTATTCAGAAGATGACACAAATTCATCCAGCAGTTATATCTTTCAACAATGAAATGATAGGTCACCAAGTTCAAAAGCTTTTATTTATTTTCATGGTTTGTGAAGAGATATTTGAAGATTATTTTGCTCTGAGCATTTCAGTAACAGATTCTGCTTAATACCAGTGTAGTGGGAAACTATGTGAAAAAGAATCTGAGTTCTACTGTTTATGCAAGATACTGGTATTTTCATACATATAGTTTTCTCTTGGTAACAGAGATAGGATTTTCACTGGATTTAAAGAAAACTCCTGTAAACTACTTTTTCTTGCGGGTGCATTCTATGTTTCAAAGTGCAGTCTAGTAACAGACTGTTTTACTCCAAAGCTGAAGCAGTCTTATGGTATATGAAGGATACCATAAGGTATGCACCATTCATCAACACTGAATTTTAAAACTTCAGGAAAGCACATGACTTCAATTTCTTGGTGGCTTTCATGATTGATTTTATGTCAGTCTTACAAGATCTGCCACTAATCCCATGCAGCAAATCCCTTCCTGACATTATTCTATTTTTCTTCAGCTGTACCAAAACCCCCATGGACTGAGCTGCATCAAGAGAGATTGTCTGACACTTAGCATAGACCTTGCTGAAAGGACACCTCAGTGTTCTCAAATCAAGACCTTTTGTTTTCTTGTGCATGCATCTCAGAAAAATATTGTGACCCTGAAAAAATTTAACCAGATACTGCTTTCAGTATTATTGCTGATTATTTGCATTTGAGACATTCAACTGACATGTCAAGGCCAGAGACAAAACCCCTGCCTTGATAAATGTATTAGTGCTTATACAAAATAAGATCCCTGCAATTAGAGCAATGGCATTTGTCCTGCAGCTGAAAAGCACATCTCTGGGGTGGTTCACTTTTTATAGAGTTCTGAAATCAAAAGAAGGGACCTGCCAGGGAATTCTAGTAGTTTTCATGGTAACGTTTGATAGCACCATGTGAAAAGCACACATTAAATTCAAAACCTGCTTCACCCAATGGATGACTGCATAGCCATGCAAGGAGTAGGATCCTACTTGATATTAATCACCTTGTAACTCACAAAAGATTTGAATGTTTTACTTTTCAGCCACATATGTAAACTATTGAATTAAGGGGGCTGAATATCACCTTTTTTCCTCTCCTCTGGAGAGAAAGGAACACACACATTCATCTTGAGGAACATGAAGAGTACGTGGACATGCAAGTAGAGCCCAGTGTAGTGTCCTGAAAGAAATCCACACAGCGGTGAGCTTTCATTTTTCCACTGCTTTCTTTCTCACAGGATGTGCACTGGGTCATCACCATGCCACCAAAAAGAATTGGGGAAATGACCTTTGTAGCCCTCAGTTCCCAAAGTATGAGGGAGGCTGCAGAGTTGCTAAGGTGAATTTTTGAGGAGTCTGTGAAGCATGCTTGGGTTGGGTACTTCTGTTAACAGGAAATTGCCAAGTTGTGTGATTGTGCACCAAATTTTTCCTTCAGAAGCTGATTAAGAACAAAGCATGTGGGCTCTGAACAACCAGAGTTGAAGGTGTCCCTCCTCATTACAGGGGGCTTGGCCTACATGAGCTTTGACGGTCCCTTCTGGCCCAAAATATTCTATGGTTCTGTGAAAGCAGCCATTATATGCAGAAACTTGTAACCTCAAAACTGTGTGACCATAAACAACTGAATAAAGTCCACAACTCCTGTTGTGTCCCCTCCCATTCTCATCCAGTTTTACCTCGTGTCTCTTCACCATCCTAAGGAGCATCCAGCAATAACTCAATGCAAAAATATATGCATCCTGGTCTCCCTTCGCACAGAATGGATTATAGATAATACAGTCCCACCCTTCTGGATTTTAGGCCACGGGCATGGTGTTGGGTTACATCACAGTTATATTCCTGGCACAGCTGCACTTCCAGTTTTAACATGCAGTAAGTTTTTCTACATAGCACTAGACAACCAGAGTCAAACAATCCATTTCTTTTTTAACAGGTATGGTCTTGTATCTCTGTAAGCACTCTCCAGACCTGCACAGCAGACTTCAGCTGGGGCACCTTATCTTTTTCCCCAGAATCACAGAACAGCCATGAGAAAAGCAGAGCTGGCAAACACCTTCCTGACATCCTTAACACCATAGTAAAGTTAACAATGTAATAGCAGTAAACAATCATTCCAGTATCCAAGATTGGTCTTAGACTTAAAAACCTTCCAACCCTTTTTTCCCTCAAATATGAAGATGTAGCAGATATTCAGACAGAGGGATGTCCCTCAGCATGACCTTCCTCTGCACATAGCAAACCTGTTTCTCACACAGCTCTTCTGCACTGCATGTGTGAGCTCCCTCAATGCTGCAAGCACTGTGAGACTCCAACAAGAGAGATTGTCACTGTTAGTTTGATCAATTAAAATTTGTCTGTAATTTTGGGATGAGGGATAAACTGCAGCATTCTGCATATCCTGCCTCCAACAGCTTTTGATAGCCAGGAAGAAAGTTCAGTCAAAACACAGAGCTTTCTTACTTTGCTGGAGAGTACTGACCCAGTCTAAAACTCTCACCATGATCATAAGGATTTAAATTCATAGCAGAAGAATATAGAGTCACACAAGCTGAAAGTTTCAAGATGAACCAGAATGTAATCACTGAGCTCAAACAGTGATTGATGAAAAATTTTAAGTGATGAAAATGAAACAGTAAGTGATTAAAAATTTGCTCTACACCCAGAACAAAAGTTTCCTAAACTTCAAATAGCAGTATCCAATTTCAATTAAAACATTTGTATTCTGGTAGCCCCAAAACCATTCCTTACTGCTGAACATGGTTCATCTAAATCCTGTGTAGAATGGTCTGAACTGTAGCTTGTGTCTTGCTCAGGGCTGCTATCAACAGTTGTCATAAAAAGCCCAAACAAAGTACTCAGAAATCTGAAACCTTGAGTAAAGTGGAGAGAAAAGACGATGACTTCCAACACAAGAACCAGTAATGTAACAGATATTTCTAACCAAAAATCAAAAGAGAGAAAGTGTTTCTGTCTTCAGATACAACATCCAGACTTGTGCAACTACAAAAATTTCAGGAAAATTCTTTATGATTCTGGAACAGGTGATTTTCATCTATTCTGTAGAGACAATTTATGAAGAGTCTGGTAATTTAGGGGATCTGCTAGAAGCCTAAACAGGTCTAAACCTGACAAACTTTAAGATGAAAATTCAGTAACTATTTACTAGAATTCAACCTAGAATAGATAGGAAAAAAAGCCAAAGAATGTTTTTTCTGATAATACACTGTTGGACTTGAGTATAAAACTGTACTTACACTGTTGCTTGCCTTGTCTGTTTGGTGACTAATCAGAATTGTTTAGGTTGGAAAGGACCTCTGGAGATCATTTGCTCCAATCTGGCTCTCAAAACTAGGCTAGTGGCTTATTATTTCTCTAGATTTTAAGTGTTACTTAGACTTTACAGGAGTGAACAGGAGAAGGCAGTCTCAAAACTTCCTTTTCTTAAGAAATGCGTCCCTCATTTTGTCAGTATTAATAGACTAAATATTCTACTGAACTGGAACAACAGACCATAGAGATGTAGCATTTCTGTTTCAAAGAAATACACATTTCTCTTTACTCCCATTGAAGCTAAAAGCAATTCTTATGTCCTGCTTTACACATGAGAACAGATACAGGTCAATGTGAAAGTAAGGTGATCTCTAGACATAAGAAATGTGTCCTCTACTTATAACCATCTCCATGTAGAACAGGGATTCCATTTTTAGTTTACAGCCCATTAATAAAGAGAAGAAACCAACATCTGCTATGCTTTTTAAAATAGTGGCATACCTGGATTTATCTTCACTGTGTAGGAAAATGGGGTCTTATGTCTGACATATGACATTGCCTTAAAACACCTCTACTCATATCCGCTCAAACTGTGATGATGGCCTAGTTAATTAAATGTTTTGGCTTCAGCTGGTGGGGCTGAAAGACCAGCTGAGCTTAAAAGGGGAAAAAAAGAAAAGGTAGGTATTTCTCTGCAAGTTTCCATGTGGCTCATTGTTTTTGTAAATGATGGAGAAAAAGTTATTCATATTTTAGGTTGCAAATAATTGTAGTATTTTCAGCATTGAGACATTTTTCTATTATTTTTCCAGAAAAAAATGTTTGCCAACATCTTATATCTTAAGTTTCTTGTTTTCTGCCCTGTTAATTGGGCTAATGACACTGTTTATTCAGGCAGATAGAATATTGCATATTCTTGGGAAAATCTGAGCCCTTTAACTTACACAAGCAAGTAAATGAGAATCTTCCTTTTAACTACATGTCCTAGTTTTCACAGAATCATAGGATGACTTGGTTTGAAAAGGACCTTAAAGACCCCCTAGTTACAAACACACCCCTGCAACCCCCCCCCAGGCACTTTTGACTGAAATATAATTAATTTTCTTCCTAGTAGCTCATACAGCACTGGGCTTTGGATTTAGCATGACACTAATAATTGATAACACACTTATGTTTCAGTGATTGCTCAGTACTGTTTACCCTAAAACAAGGTTTTTTTTCATTTCCTATGCTCTTTGTGCAGGTACACAAAGGAGCTGTGAGGGAGCATGGCCGGGACAGCTGATCCAAAGGGGCCAAAGGGATATTCCATACCATGGAACACCACACTCAGTGTATAAACCAGGGTGAATTGGCTGGAACCATTGATCACTGCTGGAGGATGGTCTGGGCATTGGTGAGCAGGGAGCGAAATCGGATTGGACATTGTTTCTCTCTCCTCTACACTAAAATTATTATTAGTATTATTAGCATATTTTATTTTGTTTATTAGTTACAGTTAATTAACTGTTCTTATCTCAACCCCCGAGTTTTACTTTATTTTTCTCCCCACAGGACGGTGGGAGTGAATGAGCAGTTGCACAGTCCTTAGTTGCCAGCTGGGGTTAAACCACAACCTTACAGAAAGCTTCTGTTCAAACACCTTATTTGAAAAGCATTTTAGACACAGAACTGACATAATTTAAAAGAGATTGCTAGCTACCCACTCAATGATACACCATGTTACATGCTGCCTTTCACTCTTTTAAAAACAAAAACAAAATACTCAAGAAATACACACCACGCACACCAACATCCACACAAAGAGGAGAAATGAGGACAAAATACACCACACAAATTTGTTCCTGCACTGGTGACTCCAGTATTCTACATAGATAGTGAGAAAAGCTCTCTGCAGGACTTCTGTAGAGGGAATTTTTCTCACAAGGGAATTAAACAAAATGAAGTCACAATGCCACAGGGTTTTGCTGGTCATAATGGA
>VZTN01010679.1:0-34411 GCA_013400515.1 Erpornis zantholeuca
CCAGTCCTTTTCCATTTTCCTTTTCTTCTTTTCTGTCTATTCTAACCCTCTTTCACTCGGGCAACTCCTTTTCCTTCTCCAATTTAGTTACCAATAAATGGTTCTCAGATACAAGGTTTGCCTCGTTTGGTTTCATTTCATTCCTGACCATTTTTAAAATAACTCCTCACAGTTCCCCGCAGTGGAACGCAACATTTTTTAAATTGGTGGCAACAGTGGGATGGTCGTGAACGAAAGCCTTGTATCTTTCTGAACGATTTTGTGTGTGTTTTAGGGTGAGCTTTTCATTTGGGCATTAAAGAAAAAAAGAGAAAAGGTGTGACCCCCCCTGAAACCGCGTGCCCGCAGCAGACCTAAGGTGCGTCCTCTCAGAAAGTGTTTATCTCTCGGGCAATTAGGAAGTCGTTACAGTGTGGCCCTTCCTGAGAAGCATTTCGCACCTTTATCTACGAAGCTAACTAAAGGTGTGTCCTCCCAGAAAGTGTTTCCGTGGGGAAGTTTGTGACTTTTATGGTGTGGTCCTTTCTGGGAAGTATTTTGCCTCCTTACCTGTAATCCATTTGTGTGTAGCTGCCTTTGTGATTTAGGGTGTGTCCTCTCAGGAAGCGATTTGGGGAATTGTTTGGGATTTTTATGGTGTGGCCCTTCCTGGGAAGTACAACGCCCCATTTCTACAGCTAGTTGCCGTGAGGTGTGTTCCCCCAGGAGTGCTTTTTTGGGGCACCTGAGGGTTTTAAGGTGTGACTCTCCTCGGGAAGCTGTTTCGCCCCTTCTTTTGCAGTGTGTGCTTGTAGGCAAACCTTTTGTGTGCTTTCGGAGGTGCTTGGTTCAGGCACTTAGATATTAAAAAGTGTGACCCTCCCCGAAAGTTTTCTGCCCGAGAACTACTAGGAAACAGTTACAATGAATGTAGATGCTGTGCCGGGGGAGTGGGGCCGAGACCCATCCGCTCCCCTTTTGGATTTCTTAGAAGGTTTTAGAGTCAGACCCTCTGTACCTGGACTAGAGAGGGCTAGGGACCACTGGCATAGCGTCCAGAGTATTCTAGACTGGGTCTTGGATCTGAGGGCAAAAGCAAAATCCAAGGCGAGGAAGGAGAAAGCTGCCGTTTGTATGGTGTTAGGCGCAGCTCTGACGGCCGCTATACAGGAGACAAATGCTCAGTGTTGCCGTCAGGAGACGGCAGCGATCCAGTCCTTACAGAGGCTGGTGCAGTGCCTGCAGGTCCGTATCGCAGACCTGAAGGGAAAGTTAGAAGACGAAAGGGCGCAGAATGACAGCTTGCGGCAGGTTTGGGGGGATGTCGTAGGCACAGGACGCCGCCGCGCCACCGGGATGAGTTGCCACGCTGCCGGGAGCCAGTGCGCCGATCCCTGCCGCGGCCGCGCTGATCCTGACAGCCACNCCACGCCGATCCTGACAGCCACGCCGATCCCGGCGGCCACGCCACCACGCGTCGCTGCCGATCCGGGCGATGCCAGCCCGCGCGCCCTCGGCCCGGGAACCGCCGGTGCCGGAACCGCCGCTCCCGTGGCTGCCGGGGCGCTTCTGAATGGGCAGTGCACACGGGCAGTGCCGCCGCTCCCTCCCGAACCCGGGAGTGAGCCCTCGGCAGCACCGAACCGAGCCGATGCCGCGGTTTGCATTCGCCCGCTAATAAAAGCTGAATACAGCCATGAAAACGGCCCAAACCAGGCCTCTCTGATAACAGCTAACGAGATGTCTTTCACGGTTCTAGAGCTGGCTGAACTAAAAAGAGAACTCAGCCGCCAGCCCAAGGAAACCAAAACCGAGTATGTCTGTGTTTTTAAATGGCGGGGATCAGATCTTACTGAGTGAGAAAGAGGCAGAGGGTTACTGGGTGTTTTCCTCCCTCTTGGAGACCACCAGCACCGTGGTCTTTGACTCAGAGAGCTGCTTATTGCGCTGGTGAGAGATCCCAAGGGATCTAGATCCCTTGGAGAGAGGTGATCTAGGGGGGGCCACAGACCAATTACTAGAGAGCATTCATAAGGTAGCCTGTCTCTACAAATGATGCACCATCGTAAACCAGTCACTTTCCAGGAATGCCCCATGATGCTCTCAGCAGATGCCGAAATAATGACTCCTCTTATTCGGGGGCTTCCCAGCTCCTTAAAATTATTTGGTATTACAGGGAAAGTTAGAGGGAAAGTTTTGGCCCCCTTAAAGAGAGTAATTGCTGCTCTGAGGGGTACCACCTCCTCCTCTGCAGGAGATACCTTAGCCCAGGAATGCAAGATGTGGACTTGGAGAGATGTTGTCCAGGAATGAATCAATTTTGGTCAAAAATATGGTCCTATAAAAACAACAGTAAACCCAGAGACTCATGGTGAGACATACCTGGCATAGTCCCCGGCTGTTATCCAGGATTTGTCCCTGCTCCAATTTAGTTGGAAGGGAGTGCCTGCTCACAAGACAGACTATATGGGCACAGGGTTGGCAGAAGGGAATCCCAAAAGGAGTAATGGATGGTTTCTCCACAGACAAACTGGAAAAAGTGGTGACATTTGGTGACTTTGGTATGACCAGACAACATGTCCCACCGACCAAGCATGGGGATGTAATGAGAGCCTTCATTTCTGTCTCTTCAAGCCCTCTTTTACTTGGGCCCTTTTCCTTTTCTTTTTTGTTATCAATAAATGGTTCTCAGACACAAGGTTTGCCTCGCTTGGTTTCATTTTGTTCCCCACCATCCATTTTTAAAAGAAATCCTTGCAGCGTCCACAGTAGGCTATGGAAAGTCATTCAGGTCTCTTTGCTGATCTTCTTATGATACTGAGATCATTAAAATGGTTTCTCTATGAATATATGTAGTATGACATAGTTTATCATCTCAGTTGTTACTTTCTGTCATTCACCATTTTAGGCACATGTTAAATCACTGCCATCACTGTGTACATTTGCAGGTTCAATTCATGCACCAGACATGAATTTTAAATTTCCTGAAATTGGATGTTTCCCTATTTTTACATCCATTTTAGTGATTTTTTTCCTTGCCTGTGAAGTCTAGCTTCATTTGTCCCTTGTTTTTTCTCAGTTAATGTCAGTTAATCAGTGAATTCCTCTTCTAGGCAAGGAGAGCTCTTCACGCCTACTCATGCATTAGCTCATAGACAGGATTTTTACATTTTTTGCTTTCCAAAACAGTGTGACCAACACACCACTCTAAATACTAGATTTTGTAGTACTCCTCACATATTACCTCTTAATCTGTAATAGTATGCCAAATCTACGGGAAGACTGCAGGTACCACTATCCTAATTTTTCAGCGGACTTATTCAAGAGAAAAAACTTTCCTGTTTGAAAATATGTTGGCTCAAATAAGCTACATAATCCAGGATTTCTTCCTCTGTCATTTGTGTTTCCATGCCATCCTTCTATCCTCTGGATTCGATGGCTCTTTTCCTACCTGCCACTGCTCTCCTAATGTTCTGCCTTTCCCTTAAACTCTACTTTGTGCTAATGTCTCCTACAGAACAGCCCTTCTCTCCTCTATCCTCAGTTTTGTGTGTTTTCATCCTCAGTCCCAGAAAAGCATTGAGTCCCCCCACCTGTGGTCCAGTATGAGAGCACCTTCCCAAGATCAGAAGGAGGTGATTTGCAAGAAACAGTGGCTAGGGCAGGGAACTAAGTGCAGGACTGCAAGAAGCCACGGTGCAGGATTTCCCAGGAGCAAGCCCACATTACCAAGCTAGAGTTACGCTCCACTCTTTCCTCACTCACTCTCTGAATGCTTGTTTTGTAGACCTAAATATAGATTTAGCACCCAAGTTTTAAAATTTTGTTCACAATCCTGTAGATCCTATTAAGGATAACATTCTTGAGTGAAATGGGCCATTGCCACCAAGTTGATACTACTTAAAAGCCTGCCTGCTGAAAAAGGATGCCAGGTTATTTTCACTCCACTGATCTGTTGGAAGGAGGTCTTATGCTTGCAACTGGTATATTTTTCTCCATTTTCCTGCAATCTTGCATAATCATCTAAGTAATGTCATGGGCTGAGAAAAACAAACAAACAAATGAAAAAAAAAAGCAACAAAAATTGCCTTTCCCTTCCTGTTTTATACAAACTGAGGCATGCACCCCAGTACTCTGCATTTCTTATTTGATGTAGCAAACAATCCCACTACACTGATAAGTGGATTTTCTTGTTTTGGGCTGGATGGCTTTGCAGTACATGTGAACAAATACATAAGATAAACAGCAATTTTCTCAAAAAGTGGTAGCTCAGATGAAATGGGAAGAGCACCAGGAAAGAAGAAAAGACCTTTAGTGAATTTCTGTGTAAGAAAAGATCTGGGAAAAGATCCCAGCTGCCTATTCCCACAATCCAAATGCTGGATTGTTCAGCTTGTGTTATTATGTACATATAATTAGATATTAATGACTAATACAGTACAGTTCTTGTCTAGATCTGAGAGCCCTAGACATTAGAACATTGTAGATAATAAATCATAACAGAGTTAGGTCAGGAGATAATATTGCAAGGTAATTTTAAGTTATGTATTTTTAGTTCTTGGGCAATTCTTGTTACTTTTCCTGACAAGACTAAACAGAGTGGTTGGGGTTGGAAGGGACCTCTGGAGGTCACCTGGCTCACCTCCTGATCTGGCCACTCAGGACAAAATACTACAAGTGACAAAATGAAAATGTTTATTTCAGGAAGCGTCGAATAATTCTCAAGGGCCTTCTGACTGGATTAACCAAATCTTTGAAATTATGAAGATTGCTGGACACATTGCTTAACTCTAGACATGCAGATTTCTTCAAGTGCAAGCATTTCTTCATTCATGCAAGATGAATCCCACGAAAAAAGGCAGAAATCTGTTTAATCCTGCTCAAGCTGTTTAGAAGTTAGGGTCTGGTCAAGGACAGTCATTCAGGATCCTCTAGTGAATACTTGATACCTCCGAAAGTTGCTGTAAATTCCTTATTTAAAGCTATGTGGAATTTGTCACCCAGCTATCTCTGTCAATCTAAATAAGCTGGTAAGTGCATAGATAACATGCCTACCTTTTAGATGGCAAAAGCATCTTATTGCAATTAAAGTACGGCGTTTCATTACAAAGTATCTCACTTTTCCTCCTACTTTCTATTCCACACAGGAGACATTATCATATACACAATTCCTTAAAGAGGACATAATTAGAAGAAAAAATTTTCCTTTGAAAAAGTTCCAATCTTGTTGCATTAATCTGCAATTAATTCTGATGTTATTTGCAGATGGGAATTTAATTACAGATACTTTTTCTTTAAAAAGTCTTCTGAAGGCAAACGAAACAAGTTTTCAAAGCAGACAAGCCTATAGTTCTGAATGATGAGAAAATAAATTATCTGTTGTTTCAGAAATGCATGAAGGAACCTCTAAAGAAGAACAAAACATCTTTTATTACAATTTCCATTGCTCTATCTTTGGACTTTGTCCTTTTTATTCTCATGCACTAATTGGACCGCTTTAATCCCTGTTTTTAATGAGCACAGACACTAACGATTCCTCCTTGAAGCTCATTACCAACTTTGATTCAAATTCTCCCTTTTTTTTTCTTTTTTTTAAATTCAATGACATTATCATGGTCAGTTTAACTTCTCAAAGATGCAGATAGCTTTCTGTGGCACTACAGTGTTCTCAGAATATGCTCTCAGAGTGTCTGCTCTGTATTCTAAAAACAAAAATGAGTTCTTCATAAGTAAATGAAATGGGGTCTGATCACAAATCTCTTGAGGTTGATGAGGCTTTTTTATTGTATTCAGGAAATTCTGGATTATTTTTTCACTGCACAAAATAACATGTAGTTTTCTCTTTGCCTCAGTTTCTGTTATGCAGTTAAGGATGAAGCAGGCTACAGCTGGATTTCAATATATTCTTTAGTAAGTGTGAATTTTGCCATTTCTTGAGCAGGAAAAATCAGTTCATTTCTGCATATTCCTCTCATAATCTTTGTAAAAATTGCAAACATTCACTTTTCCCAAGTAACTGCTGTTAACTTAGTACAACCTGTATTCAAATGTGTTTATTATTCCACTCTATGTTGATTTCCAAGTAGTAGAAAACAACTGAACTAGACATCTTAATTGCACACTTTGAATCCAAAATATACCACTTAAAATTCATAAAAATATAGACTCTCATGCTAAAGAAACCTATTTTCAGGCCATGTGTTTCAACACAGACCAATGGTGTTCTCTAGATGGACAGTTCTTCTTCTCTAATGGTTTTTATTGATTATCCCAGCTTTTTGTGCACTGCAGCACATGATGTTACATCAGCTGCTTGTTGTGATATTTATGTTGGTCATATAACCAGACAACACAATTTCTTAACAGCCAGCAAATTCATCCTCTCATTTTATACTCATCTGCGTGCTGACTTGAAGTATAGTCCATACAGTTAGCTATAACACAATTGGTTTAATCTGTCAAGTATGGGTTATACTGCACATCTGTCATTGAACCAATAATTACTTCATAATTCAGAAACAAACTTAAAAAAAAAACAAACTGTAGTTGCTATGGTAACAGCCACTTATGATTTCCTCATTAAGCAGTATCTGACTAACATAATGTAAAATCCAGAATAGGAAAGAGCACAGTTAACTTACAGAGGAAAGGTGATTTTTCCAACAAAAAAAGTCATGTTTTGTGATCTAAACCAGATTTACAACATTTTTCCAAGATTGTTTTCAGCCTCTCTTATGTGCTATTGATTCCCATCTTGCAACTGCTGAGTATACTTTGCACTTTGTTTCAAGACAAATATATTCATTTTAACTAGTATTTCTCATATCTGTAGGAAATAATTTTGCTTGGAAAACAAATAAAATTGATGACACTTAAAAAGGGAAATAATGAAACTGAATTGTTCGAATTCCACTGAGGAATGTATAAAATTGGCAGCCAGAAGAGCTGTCTTTTTTTGAATGTTGGCTGACCACATTTGGTGTAGAAATTATTATGGCTAAGAAACACAGACATTTCAACTGCATTTAAGCACTTTTTGGTTTTTTTGGGGTTTTTTTTGTCACACAATCATATTTCAAAGTTGCTTGCAAATAATTTGAAAATCTTGTGTGTGGATACCTTATTCTTTATGAGGTATGCTTTATATGCCTATAATATGTATTTACAGTGTGTTTATCTACACATGTATGTATATTTCTCTGTCTTCTTAGGAAATAAAGTAATGACCAAATCTGTCCAGCCTGCCTCTGTCTTAGTCCCAGTCTGTTGTTATTTTTATGTTTCAAAATTATGCAAAAAGTCTTGCTTTTCCTGTTTTTGTTGAATAATGGCTTGCCTTAGTAAGCTGGTAAAATGGACAGAGAATACCTGTGTCCATCTTAGCAGAAGTATTCTATCCTGAAACCTTTTGTGGTCCAAGAAATGTAAAAGTGCATTAGAGATAGATCAAGCATCCAGTGTATCCTCACAACTACCTGTTTTCAGTCTCTTGACTCGCATATTTTTGTAATTCTCCAGTTGTATTTTCTCAGATTAGATCCCAAGTTAAAAAGTGACCAGAAGAACCATAATATCCTGAAGGGAAGGACTTGGGGGTGTTGGTTGATGAGAAACTCAACATGATCCAGCATCCTGTGTTTGCAGCCCAGAAAGCCAACCACACCCCGGGCTGCATGAAAAGAATAGTGGCCAGTAGTCCAGGGGAGCTGATTCTGCCTCTCTACTCTGCCCTCGTGAGACCCACCTGGAGTGCTGCATCCAGCTCCAGGACCCCCAGTGTAAGAAGGACATGGACTTGTTGCAGTATGTCCAGAAGAGAGAGAAGTTGTGGATGCCCTATGCCTGGAAATGTTCAGGACCAGGCTGGATGGGGCTTTGAGAAACCTGTTCTAGTGGGTGGCATCGCTGCCCATGACACAGGGGTTGGAAATGGATGATATTTAAGGTCTTTTCCATTCCAAACCATTCTATAATTCTGTGATTCTATGGTTCCATGTTTGTAATCTCCCTTAAAGATCAAAGTTCAGAAATGAACATTTGATTGACATATTACAGTTCACTTCCAATAGGTGAGCGTAAATACCAGGTGGCAAAGCATGGAGTAGCATCCCTTTATTTTTGTGTAAATATATGAAAAGAAATTCAAAGACCAAGGAGATGTGGATCCAGGCATATGCTATCATTGCTGACATTTTTGTGAACTGTGGATTATTCACATAAAAGCAAATGCAAATTGCCAGAGGGCATTCTTTGGTGTGTATCACAGATTTACAGTAAGTGATTTTGGGGGCAGAGACCTGCTTAGGCATTTCCTGTTTAGTTTTACTGTTTCTGTTATGTGCAGCTTGTGTCATGTCTTAAACTGAGAGAAAAGACTGCAAGGGAGCATGGGAATGAAAGGGAAGAAAACTGGTATTGACAAGATATCGCTCCCATGGAGCCTGCACTTCTTCTATTAAAAGTAACCATTTTTGTACTTCATATATCCTCATCTACCCTTGATGCCTCTGTCTCTAGTCATTAGAGGCCAGACTCTGACATGTTCACACACATGGTTTCTTACACCAAGTCGTTTTATTACTACCAGCAAGATGGAGAGCTACTCAGCACAATGACAGAGGGAAAATAAAGATACAGGTCATGATTCCCAGTATTATTCCAATTAAAAGATTGTGCTGTCATCTTAAATCACTGTGGATTATTGATGACACTTTGAATAGCAGGGGAAGATAAAGTAATATGGTCTAAACCCGCCTGGGCAGTAGAGGGGGATTAAATATATGTGTGCCACAAACAATTTTTCAGTTGCTGAAGGATTGAGTAAAAGAAGTGTTTTGGTAGTGGAAGAAACCACATAACATCAGCAGTATTTGATTTTATATATCAAATACATGAATTTAGCTTGCATCTAATACATGAAGCACTGATGTGATTTTTTAATGTAAAAGCCTGATGCACTGTTATTCTCAGTTCCAGTCCATCTGCTTCTATTGCATTATAAACTGAAGACAAAGGTATTCTAAAAAAAAATTCCAATATTTGAAGTTGCAAAATTTATGTCAAAAGTATGAACTCTTATATGCAATTTAATATTTATTTCTTCACCATATGCAAAGAATAAAAGGGAAAAACAAATTGGTGGCTTGTACCTTTTATAGGAGCCATATTGATTGTCAGAGCTGTTAAAGCCTTAATTCCCTGAATAATTAAGACTAATATCCTCAGCATTGTTCAGTACACTCTTCTGGCTCTGACCTTCAATGGGTGAAAATTAAAGTGCCAACCACCAGCATTCTGTAAAGAAGTTCTCACTTTTTTATAGATTTTCCTTCCAGTTTTATTACTAAATATTCTTAGCTGAAGACCATGAACATTAATTGGCACTAATAGAATACATCCTACCTTCTGGCATGGAATTATAATAGCTTATAAGAATGTATGAATGGGTAATACTGTACAATAAATAATACATGAGTTTACATTGTTGCAAAGCATTTAAAATAGTTTAGCTTCTTTCACACCATCTGCTAAATTCACACATTCATTTTCTGAAAGGTTTATTGTTATTAGAGGCACTTATAAGAGAGAAAATTAAGTCAAATTGATAACAGAGAGAATGCCTACAATCAGGCCTTGGCTTATTCCTGAGAAAATGCTCTAAGCTAAATTAACTTTAGCTCACACAAAGATAAATTATGCTTTCAGATAGTGTAATTCAAGAAAATTCAATTGAAATTAATTGAGGGATATAAATCTGGAAATATTCCAGTTGAATTCATGGAGTTATTAAGCATTTATAATCTTGTGAGAGGAAAAATGTGTTCTTTAGTCAGCTAAAAAACCCTAATATGTTGGCAAACTCTTAAAACATTTGTTTTAATCTGTAATTTTAACTGTAAATCTCTACTTGCAGTAAATAATTCCTATTCTTTGGATAGTACAAAAGGGAATATTACACTTTGGCGGCAGAAACTCAAGACAATTTGGAAAATATGCATAAAGCATTTGAGGTGAAATTATCTTTACACTTTATTTGCATGCCAATACACAGCTTAGTCTGTTGTCTACATTGTTTCAAATAAATGAATTTAAAATACCTCTAGCTCTACAAAAACCCATCACAATACATTGGCACAAATTATTAATGAATGGAACTTATTTTCAAACAACCAACTGCATCTTCCTTTGGGCTCCTCTTGCGATTATTTTAAAATGCACTGTTTGTAAGTGTGACTGCCATTTTGAAACAATTCCCCTGACTGTTTTGCTTCTAATGAAAGAAGTATTTTTTTATTATTCATATGAGATTTAGTACTCAAAGAGCACACGATTAGCTGCCCCCCTGAGTGAGCAGTGTGGCATGCACAGCCCGGTGCATCTTAGTACTAAATTGATAAATCAAATTCTGAAACATCCTTAAAGTTAAAACACTACTCTTTTTAAAAAAAATCGCGAATCTTATTCACAAACAGCATTTCAATGTCAGTTTTCTGACCTAAAATTGCTGTTGCACATTGGAGTGTTAAGCACCAAACTGTTTCAGTTTGACAGATAAAAATACAAACCAAGAAATAAAATATAGTCCAGAATTGACATGATACAGAAAACAACACAGAAATCCTTCCTAACTGGTAGACTACAAGCAGAAGTGAAAACTTTGTCTTTACTGATTGTTAATTGAGTAAATAACAAGGCACTTACCTCTATAAAATCAAGGAATAGCAGAAAATTTTGCTGAAACAATTTATAGCAGCTGATGTGTTTGTCCCAGGAATGTGCTCCTCCTAATGAATGGGCTTCTAACTAATGAGAAACTGAGGGCATTTGAAGATGAGGGCAGAATTTTACCTAAACACTCACTCATCATGTAATTGAAAAATAAGTAAATAAATTAATTTTAAAAGTAGATGTATTGCTTGTAAGCATCTGGGCATTTTCTGTAATAATTTTGAATTGCCTGTTTTTATGACCTGATAAGGGATCGACCAGAGTGGTGTTTGAGAGGAATTAAGTTGTGTTTTGAGAGTTACACACGCTGGACTCAGCAGCGACAGGCATTTGCAGAAGGGACATCTAGGTCACTGCGGCACGGGGAGAAGCAGGGGTGCTGGCAAAACCAAGCAAACAAAATAGTTCAGGAAGAGTTATTTTAAAAACTGACTGGATGGCTGAGTCCAAAGATTGGTGGTGAATGGACTCAAATCTCCAATAGCAGCTAGTCACTGGTGGTGTTCCCCAGGGCTCAGTATTGGGGCCGGTCCTGTTTAATGTCTTTATCAATAACATGAACAGGGTGATTGAGGTGATTGAGTTTGCAGACAACACCAAGGTGAGCAGAAGTGTTGATCTGTTGGAGTGTAGGAAGGCTCTGCAGAGGGCTTTGGACAGGCTGGACTGATGGCCAAGGCCAGGTGTGTGAGGCTCAACAAGGTGAAGTGCACTTGGGTCACAACAACCCCATGCAGCGCTACAGGCTGGGGCAGAGTGGCTGGAAAGTGACCCCGTGGAAAACAACCTGGCAGTGCTGGTCAACAGCAGCTGAACATGAGCCAGAGTGAGCTCAGATGGCCAATGGCATGCTGGCTTGGATCAGAAATGTGGCCAACAGGACAAGGGCAGTGATAATCCCCCAGTACTTGGCACTGGTGAAGCTGCACCTCAAATCCTGCATTCAGTTTTGGGCCCCTCACTGCAAGAGATATAATGAGGTGCTGGAGCATGTCCAGGGAAGGACAGCAAAACTGGAGAAGGATCTGGAGAACAAGTCTGATTACGAGTGGATGAGGGAACTGAGGTTGCTGGGCCTGGAGAAAAGGAAAATGAGCAGGGACCTTATTGCTCTCCACAGCTACCTGAAAGATTTCTTCATGGAAAGAGTTGTCAAGATTAGAATAGCCTGCCTAGGGAAGTGGTTGAGTCACCATCCCTGGAGATATTTATGACATATGTACACGTGGCACTTAGGGACATGATTTAGTGCTGGACTTTGGTCAGGAATTCAATAACCTTAATGGTCTTTTCCAAACTGATTCCATGATTCTATCATTTCTTCATAATTTTCTCTAAAACTACATACAGAGTGCTCAATCTTTGTTATTCCTTGAACACAACACCTGCAAGCAGACCCCAGGGACCACGATTTCCTGATCCCAGTGTCTGCATGCCATGGGATGGTGTGAGTGACTGAAGAAGGGCAGAAGGCACCAGTGATATCACAGCTCCATAAAGAGGCTTTTAAAGTGGTTCAGTGTGACAACTACATGCCACCTCCGTGTCCAGTCAAACCCCCATCAGATGTATAGGAATGGATAGAAGGAGTCCCTATGAACATACGGAGCTATGATGGTTGAGGGCATTTGTGTATCCTAACAACGCAGACCAAGAGGTCAAAAATGTCCATATTCCCGTGTGGGAACTCTGAAGTGTAAAAGAAGGAAACTCTGGGTTTCCTCCTCTTGTCAAGTATGACTGTTGCCATTTAAGTATTAAATTTGAAACAAATACAGGAAACGAGTACAAAGAATTATTGGAACGAATACAGAGATTTTTGTTACTGTTGTTGCCACATTTGTCTCTGAATCTGCAGAGCTATTTGAATTAAATAGGAAACAAGGAGCTCCCTGAGCCTTGGAAATAATAAAGGCAGGTTTCCTATGGGCCTGTGTCATCCTTGACTGTGCTCCAAACGAAGGTTTCCCAAGGCTGAGGCATGTACAGAAGATCTCTCTTGCACTGGTGCTTCAGCTTGCAGCATGTCTCCCTTTTTTCTTGCCTTTTACTCAGCAGGTTGTTTCCATCAATGAGTAGACCTGAGATGGTTTCTGAAACCTGAGCCACCCTCAAGTGTCTGGCTGACATTTGCTGTCAGGGAGGGACATGCAATAGCACAGACAGACAGACAGGGTTTTGCTCATATCTGTAGGGTCAGCAAGGGCTTGAACATCACTCCTACAATGGGAAATGCTGAAATAACTTCTGATTACTGGCTGTAACCCACTATTATGGGTAGTTCTGCTAAAGGGTGCATTTGGCAGCTGTCCCAGCCGTGCCACAGCCCCGCAGCCCTGCTGGGGTAGGTGCCCCTCAGCCCTGCAGCAGCCTGGCAGCGCTGTGCCACAGCCCTGGGCTCAGGGCCCCCTCTCACAGCACAGCCAGCAGCACCAGCCGGCAAGCACTGCCCCTCCCCAGCACCTGCCAGAGCTCAGCAACACCTCATGCAGAACAAAGGGTGATCTGCCTGCCTAAAATAGATTATAGGACAAAGGGTAAAACGAAACAGATAGCTTTTCATATTTGGCCTTACATCCATCCCTTTTCTTAAGCCAAATTATCTCAGCCTGTTGGCTTGGGAGTGGAGGCCAATCTGACACGTGTTTGAAATGCCTCTTTCTCCATGTGTTTCTAGATAAATTTTTCCTTTGGAGAGTGGTTGATAATGCAGGTACTGCCCACTTCCTCCTTAATGCACACTTACCCTTTTTACAAGGGTTAGCATCCCCTTGGACCCTCAGCTCTGTGCAGCTCAGCCTTCCCAGATCTGCACTGAACCCACTCCTTTACTTTCATTCTTCTTCTGGGTCTCATTTCACTTCACTTTCCTTTTTTCTTATTTGCATTCAGAATATGAAGCAAACGGAGGCATAATTTGTGAGAATTTTTTTCCCATTAATCTCTTTGTTCTATCTGTTCAAAAATACCATGCAAAGAATAGCTTCCCAATTAAATGTTAATAAAAATGTCAGTATGTAAGAGTAAAATATGCACATTCTGTTCACATGTATTTAGGTTATATACATATGTAGGTAAAATCCTTGCTATAGTCAAAGAATAGAGCTGAACACATTGAAAATAGAGTGGATGGGTGGAAGAAATGACTGACTAAAGTGGTAAAGAACAGCAAATTTGAAATATTGTTTGTTTTTCTCGATATTGCAGTTTCACTTGGTATTTGGGAAATGGAGATCAAGGGAGAGGTGCAACAATTGCCATGAATCAGAAGCTATTGTTTCCCAGCATCTGACAAAGGATGCCTGTGTGTGTATATATATATAATGCTGACGGAGAGGAGAATGACACCAGGATTTGCAGTCTAGCTCCTGCCAACCTCCTCCTGTGCCACACAAAACTTCTGCTAAAAATAAAAGCCCAGAGCAGCCTTGCTTTGTCACACTGAGCTCAGGGAGTGAGCATCTACATCAGGAGCCTTGCCAGGTCCTGCTCCTTCTTGGCAGCCAGGCTGCATCCCCAGCCAGGCAGAAAGCGTTCTGGGGGACTGAAGGAATGATGGGCTTCATCAGAAGAGGGGGAACTATGAGGAGACACATTTGGGTAAATAATTCAGAGAGACACTTGTGCTTGGGTTTTATTTGAATTAAAAATTAAACCAAGTTCTTTGTAGGAATTTGAGGGACAGTACTGTATTTTATGTAAAGCAGCATTTGTTGAGAGGTGGAGACAAAACTGTCTCCAGCTTCTTATTACGCATCTGAGAATAACCATTTTATTTAAAATTTAATTCCTGATAAATATAATTCAGCTTCCAATGCATCAAGAAAGAAATGTCGCAGGAAAACCCAACAGGTACAAGTGGCTTGCTACTTGAATAAAATGTAGTATGTTCTCAAATACAGAACTGATCTGATCTGGGATTTAGTTTCAAACTATTGACAAAATAATTAGGATGCATATTTCCTAATTAATTCCCAACATTATTAACTTCAGTATTTAAAGACTTTAAGAAAAAGATGAAGTCCTAATATACATTAAAACCCATGTTTTATGCCATGTCACAAATGTATTTGGAACAATAAATGCTTCTAAAAACTTCACATGTTATTTAACAACTGGGGTAGCATAACAATTCTATCCAGAATATGTATTGAATAACTAAATTACTCTTAAGAGTTTTAGGAAAAAAGAATTCAACACTGCCTACAGAATAATTTCTTCTGCTTCATAGCCAGGAAAAAAAGGGTGAGAAAGAGCATGGGAATAATTTAGTATTATTCTGACTTTTAATAACCATATTTAAAATAAATGTTGTCAGGTTAATTAGACTTGTGGACTGTGGGTTTCATTTCAAGTTCATACATGTATCTAGAACTGAATTTTGCTCCTGAGTCAATTTTATTTAAAGTTCATGTGAAGTAAGAGGGCTTATCAGATTTCCAAGTCTCATCATTGCCTAAAAATGCAAACAGGCACTTACTGAGGCTGTTAAAAGCAGTTGAACTGATTTGGCCTCATAGGACTAAGGGTTCATATCTGTAAAATTATTCAAATATTTAATTCTTATTTTTTGGCAATTTCAGTGCAGTGAGGCATCTAGTTATCATTGGGCATAAGACTGATGGCACTGAACCAGGTCTGCTGCTTTAAAAAGTATTAGATAGTTAACTGCACTTTAAGCCCTTATGTACTTCCATTAATCTATCCCTTCAAGGGTTAAAGGATTAGGTCCCTCTCTTGCCTTTCTGAACATGATTAATCATAAATATTAGACATTTGATTTTATGGCTAGATAAACTACAAGTAATACACACCCTGAATGTATCTAGCTAACCATGAGACAGAATAAGCTGCCTCTCCCAGATTTCTGTTTGGACAGGGAGAATTTGGGGGTGCTGGTGCCTATTGTTAGCCGCATTTCTGTCAGTGCTTATCACCAACATCTTTTTGGGGAACAGCACCCTGTTGTGACAGGCTTTTGGTGAAGCTAAGGATGCTCACTTCACCTCTGCCAGAAAAGTGCTTGGCCCCTGTTGCAAGCACTCAGCCTCCAACCCAGAGTCATATGCACCTCCCTCAACCTGCAGGACCAAATCCAACATACCCCACGTATTTTGTTCTGAGACAACTGCCAAGACAACCCCCAGTTGCCAAAGCACACATACATATATATATATATGTGTGTATATATATATAAATATAAACTCTTTCAAGTAGGAGTGTCTCTGAAAAACATATGTACAACCTACATGTGAGTGGCACTTCTGCTATGCAGGAGAGGACAGTGGGCGGGCACAGCTTTACTGTGAAAAAAGATCAGACCTGTGTATACCAGGGCAGTTACAAATCAGTCCACACCAGTGTGAAGTTTGGGCTAGCAATCTGACTTCATCAGGAGAAAGGTCAGGGGTTTAACAGTGTTACAAGGAAATTTTGCAATATGGTTGGAGGTTCTGTCCAAGGAACATCTGATGTTTACTCTTAGTCTAACACAAATCATGAGAAATCCAAGACAACCCCCCTTCACTTTCCTTATGTTTTCTAAAGAACCTTAAAATCCATTTAAGACTGAACCTCTTACATCAATGCCTCTGCATTTCCACAAATGTTTAATTCCATAGGTAAATGTAAAGAGCCTGCCCCTCAGTAATGTTCTCTGGATCTATCCAGTGGTTTGGCCAATATTAGTTTCTAGGTATTCTTGCAAGGAGCTCCTGGGAGCACATTTGGCATGCTGGGCCTTTGCACTCTGGGATCATACTCTGGCAATGGTCATTTACAATGCAAAGACAGAAGATGTGTTTAAACTGTGAAGCCTGCAAACATTTATAAGCTTATCACACTCAGAACACAGTTTTGGAGAAATAAATGTTTTATTAACAACTCTCACAGAATCAGATCTGTGGTGTCCTAGCTCTTTGGACATCTATCAACAGAGAAAAGTTAGGTCTGAACATACTAGTTACCAGGTCTGAGATACTGATACCTGAAGAGACACTTTACTCAAATAACTCTTCCTCTTTTTTTTTTCCTGTTATATTGCCATTATTTTGGCACTGGTTTAGAAAAGATGTGTGAATTCACTTTTTTTATGGACACAGATTAATTTTCCTTGTCACACTAAAGGGAGTTGGTAACCCAATCACACAGGAAGAGAATAAGGAACAGACCTTGCCCCAGTGGAACAGAGGAACAAAGCTATATTTAAAGTGCAAGAAGGAAGAAATGGAATTTATTGTTCAGCTTCATGCAGAGAGGTGGCTGACTCATAGGCCTGTGCAACTGACAGTACTTTCAGGCAACAGCAGGAGATAAATGAATAAGGAGAAAAAAAAGTCAATTTATATTGACTAAAGAGGAAGCTAAAGAACTGCCATGACTTCCCACATACTTCTGCATGGCAACTTTCTTCTGTTTCTATTATATAGCCAGAAAGCAGAAGCTGAGGCCTGTGGCTAAGTCACATCTCACCAATTTTCATGTACTTTCTCACATGATGAGGAAGCAAACAGGATCATTAAAATACCTCAGGAGATCAAGTCATTTCTTAATATTGAAATAGAAGATTTTTAACTGTACCAATAAGTACTTTTGAATGCTAATAGAAAATAATATGGTAGCAGGTAAAGAAAACGCTTTTTTTTTGAAAAGCAAGTTTGCTTTTCTCTCTGTGTGTGTGTGTGCATGTGCATACAGAAGTGACAGTCAGAAATGCACTGCTCACAAAATACACCTCACAATTTAGATTCATTTTCTCAAGTCTGTGATGCTATTTGGGTAAGTAGGGAGGGTAACAGTAACCCACTGTTAAAAACAAGAATTTTGGGTTTTTTAAATTATTCAGTCCTTTTCTTTGTTGAACATTCGCGTTCATGAAATCTTGTCAAAAACTTGTTTTTCAGCTAGTAGAAATATCATAAATATAGATATTTGCAGAAGTTTTCACTTTGGTCATGCCCCCTGGCCTTTTAAAAGCTCTCTGCATAGGAGAACTGAAAGAGGAAGGATTCTAAAAAGTGCTGAAGATGAAACGGGGATGGAGGAACAGAGAACCAGCACCCAGGCCCCACTGGCACTGCACACCTTCGTTACACCACCCTACCACAGAGAGCAGACTGGTGATATTCCTGGCACCCTGGGGTGCTGTGTATGCAGGGTGCAGGGCTCTGCAGCCCTTTGCTCCAAAGAGGCAGCAGCAATCAGTGGTGGAGAAAATGCCACCTCAAGCCTCTGATATAAGCCCTTTCCAATGTATGAACCAGTCTTCTAACGTATGAACTTCCTTTCCAACTTCTTTTCCTTCTCTGCAGTTTTTTTCTTCTAATCCTTTCTGCTTTCTGTCTGATGGAGACTCCATCTTTACCAGACAGATCACCTTAACCCTGCTACATTTAGCTTAGCACAGCAAGATAAAAACTTGTCCCAAACAATCAGATCTAGGTTCAAAAGAAAAAAAAAATTCCATGAATTTTAGAGAGGAAAATAAAAGCAAAAACGCAAATGTTTTTCCTGGCTTGAACATCACAGTTTGGATCATGTTCTCCTAAGGCTATCCAGATACAGGAGCTGTATTTTCCTGCCTTTGCTATGCCTTCCTCCTTCCCCTTCCTAACAGAGGGCTTTATTTTTATTTACAAGGAAGTACTATTCAATTGTGAAATACAAAAAAAGTCTCAAATTTTTTTCACAGAACAGGCATTAATTATGACTTTAAAGAATACCAAGAGAGGATATTTCCTCTAAAATATGGTATAATATAAAAAATATGGTATTATAAAATGGAACTATTATAAATATGGTGTACTGAAGTTTTTAATAAGATGTAACTCAAATTAAACTCCATTAAACACTCCTTTTAAAATCTTAATTTTCAAGCTTTTCCTGTTTTCCCTCTCCCTTCCCTCCATTTACCTTCCCTTTGTTGTCATTTTAGTAAAAACAAAATGCAATTTTACTTCTTACATAACCAGTAAAAATCCAAGGGCCTTGCTACATAAGCTCAACTCCAGATTTCAAGGAAGTGGTACAGTCATTTTCCATGAAATGTCATGCCTCATCTTTAAAATGATTTTTGTTTTTCAAGCATAGGCGGCATATGCATGTGGGGAACTCCCTTAAGGAACAGGAGAAACAACCTGCATGACGTAGGCAGGAACACATCCTCAGGCTTGCAGTTTGCCTAAACACATGAGGCACAGAGTCATCGGCTGCTGTGACTCACACGGAATCCCACACTTAGGCAACTTGGATTGAACGATCTCCCCTGACACCCACTGGGATGGTGACATGCTCCAGGGGGTGAATAGCTTGTTCCCTCCAGAACGTGGGGTTACCACACGGATGACACTGCACCACCTGGACAGGGTGCAAGTGCAGAACTACCTTGAGACAATGACTTGCTTCCTGGGTTGGGGGTGGAGTCATGCTTTGTCACTGGGCTGCCCAAATTAGGGTTCCTACATTTCAGAAGGGTTTGTTGGGCAATAAAAATGCTTGAAAGCATTTCAGTTATTCACACTGCTGTTCCTACCCATGTGAAGGGAAACAGTCTTGGGTTACACCCTCAAATAAGTCTCACAAGACTGACTGAGAGATGGAGGAGGATACACGTTTTGACTTTCAGTAGAAATCACTCACACAACTCATTTGAATGAAAGGTTGGGTTTTCCACCTTAAATACAGACTAGAATTTCCATGATAAAATACAACATTACACTTCTGTGCTTAGTAATGTAAAACTTAGTCTCATCAAGCGTTGTACTAGTAATGATGCACATGGTCAAGTTTGTCCAATATTTTTGCATCATTACACACTGTTTTTAGGGCACTTAAACCCCAAATAAACAGGGAGACACTCTATGCTCTTTTGCTCCCCTGAACTTTTCTGGGGTGACCACAGAGGAAGCAGCTACCAAATGAGTGTGAGGGGAAGCAGACAGGGCAAACAACCAGGGAAGCAGGTAGAAGATTCCTAGAGAAGGTGGGGTCAGAGGGCCAGGGCCTCCAGAGGGACCAGTGGGGATGACCAAAGTGGAGCCAAGCATGGAGACAGCTGCCAAGGGACTGCCTCTTTCCCCATTTCCTACTCTTTCGGCATCTGGCTTCAAGATAATTTGTAGCCAAAGTGCTGCACAAACCACATATATTTTTCTTTCTCTTTCAAGTTTCCACCCATACAAGGTATAAAGAATAATAAAACACAGTTACTATCCCAAAAGGTTGTCTTCTGAAATGGCTCTAAAAAGAGTATTGTGAATGGGTCAGATGGGTTCTCAGCCACACACTGGCAGCCCCACTGTTCTTAAATTTCAGTTGTACCTGTGCAGATCACCAATCTTCAGTACACTTCCTTACACTGAAATTTGTTAATAATTGTTTTTATGGTACACAGAAAGAAATAGAGACCCAGTCATATGGAGCACCATGACTTGCTGAAGATCTGGCAGTGACCATATGAGGCTGTTTCTGTCACACAAATTAGCAAATATGTCCCTGAATTCAGGCAGAATGTATCCTGGTCTTGTGCAGAGGGCCAGCACAAGGCCCATATGTCATTTAAATGCTATTTTAAAAGCACTCATAGGAATTCTCTGCTCCTTCACTCTTTCCATAAGGATTAATTTGGTAAATGTCTTTTTTATACCGTTTTCAAAGGAAAATTGTACTTTAAATTGAGGGAGTGGCACCATCTTGTGGGTGAAAATGAAACTGTAGTTTCTTTAGTAAATGGAGTTGGTTTTCGCTTTTATTTCCCTCCCCCTCTTTTTTTTTTNTTCTCATAATTCTACAGAGCAGCCCTTTGAGTCTGAAAGATAATCATCGTTTCAGAAGACTAGCTCAAAGCTGAGATCTATTATGCAAAAAAATGCACAATATTATGATTACCTACCATGCTACACAGATTCCTGACACATTGGCTAATGTCATAAAAAGATTTTTGAAAAATCCTTTTGAGGCCAGGTCCATAAAATTAGGAAAAAAAATATTAGCTAAAAATTTTCATCAAGAAAATCATGGCTACATTTGCAGTGGCAATGTCTTACTCCAAGAAGTGAGTCAAAATTCTTCAAATCCACATACAGAAGACTTGTTTACAGATTTGGGCATATAATTTAAGCCTCAGTTAAATTATCCAAACTAGATTTAAACATAATGTGTGGGTTTGCCTTTACTCATGTGTTTTCAGGACTATTAATAAAGTTCCTGAATGTTTAAAGATAATAATATAGCTGAATAGCAATTTTCTTAGAAACTGATACCCCTGCCTTCACTCTTAGAATTTACAAACTGCGGACTTTTTTTTAATACCTAAATTTCTTCTTTTAAAGGACTAGGCAGAATCATCAGCAATCTACTGTGAAGATAGAAAAAAAAGGATATTGTGGAAGCTGAGTATCACCAGGTTCTTTAATATGCAAACAGCTGTAGAGCTAAGAGTAAACATGTAGTGCTCAAACTCATTTTTAAAGGCTTGTTCATAATTACTGTCAGTCACCTCAGTGGGATTCATCTCTCTTTAGATATCCCCAGTGGAAATGTCTATAGATGAACTGGTCGCCAAAGTGGGTTTTGAAGTCTCTAGGGAGTTAGAGTTGCTTTTAAGGTGCAGTTCATCTCATCCTGTACCAGATATCAGAAGTAGATCAGCTGACTCATACTTATTTCTCTTCTTTGGTTATAAAGGGAAAATGATGTAATTAGCATAGGTGCGGATAACTCCTGCAGTGATCTGCACACAGTCAAAAGAATCCTACCCCTTGTGGCTCATAGAAACAACATTATCAAGATTTTTTGAGCCCTGTGGATGACATTTTATTCAGAACTCTAAATGACTTTAAACAGAGAACCTTAAATACATATTTCAAGAACAAGTTCTAAAAATAAAAAACAAATTAAGAGCCATTAAAATAGCTTAATAGAGGGCTACACATGCTGTATCAGGAGGTTGGCATGATCCTTTGTGGTGAACCTATAAGGGGAACTGTACATTATACCACCAGTTGCTTTGCATTTAGAGGTACTTTCAGTTTATTTTGCCTTTGCTAAGTGTATGTAGAAAGCAGCATTTAACAGAAGTAACAGTAAGGGCACTTTTTAATCACTGAAATACAAGCACCATTTAAAAATGAAGCAGCAAAAAATATAAAGAGATATACATATAGATCTATAGATATACATATATATGTATAAAGTTGTAAAGGCAAATCATAAGGCAATGCTTCACAAAAACTTATTTAGCAAGGCCATAATTACCTAGAATGGAGGCAACCCAGATTAAAAGTGTTTATTGCAAACCAGACCAATTATTCAACTGATGAAAAAAGATATCAGAACTTGGTGCAATAAACATAATTTGAGAATATAAACTTTGTAATTACATGCCCAGTGTTTAAGGAAAGGAGAATTCCTAGCCCAGTGCAAAGCCCTCTAAGAATTAAGAAGTTTGCCTAGGCTCCCTTGCTCCATGTTTGTATGGAAGCAATTGCATAGACCAAAACCATCATGGAAATACTGCCTTAGGCAAGGCGAGAATCTGGTTGACTCTTTGGCCAGTTACTGAACTGGAACTCTTTTGCTGTTAGAAGCAGTCTGGCTCATCTAAATGCCAGCCACTCCACCCACCTTTTCATCTCCTGCTGTGCTTCTTCGGAAAATGTCACCAAGATTAGAATCTGTTCCTGCACTATCCTGGGCCTGACAGCAAGTGTGATGCCTTTCCCCAAAATTCTGCTCCTGGCATTGGCATCCCATCCTCACAGAATTAAGACAAGGGCATAATTTCAGTGGAAAATTCTCTTAAAATTAAACTTTGCCTCATCAATTTGAACAGAATTTCAAGTGAGCCTGAAAGAACCCAGAGCCAGGTCTGTAACTGCAGAAAGCATTGCCACCATCAGTTGATATATTGATTGCCATGCTAATTGTCACATTCTCTGCACTTCCTTGATGTGCCTGTACTAGAATGGGCAATACCTTATTATAGTTTCTCTTTCTCAGTATTTTTGTTGGGGCAAAGTGAGAGATCACTAGAAACACTGGAAATAAACATTATTATGAAAGGGAAGCCGTTAAAAGATTTCTTCAGATTTATTTTCATCAAGATTTATCAATCAAGAAATATTTTGTTAGCATTCTGATAATAATATGGCACAAGAAAAAGCAGAATAATTTGAAATTTCTTCATTTAATAATCATACATTTTTTAACATCTTAATACTAATAATCAAGTCTCTGTACCTTCACTGTCTGTAATTAATATCAAGAGAGGCATAAGTCTTCTTGCAAATAAACTAAAAACAGATTTCATAGAATAATTTAGGATTTTAAGTCAGCAGTGGCTGAAAAGAGAATACAAAGGAGTTGAGTGCTGAGCTGTGGCTGGTTTGGGGTCTGGAAATATTCACACACCTTTTCTTAGTAAAAATCTCATCTACCTCACTGCAGGTAAGACTACACACTGGAGAACCAGCCATGTTTGCAGTGCCTTTGAACTCTCATACATCTGCTGAACACAACATTCACCCACTACACATCTCTGATTCATTGTAAATGTTTACCATAGGAAGAGATTTACATTTGTAGGCCAACTGTTTACAAAATTTGCAAATTTGGACTTTGAGACTTGGAGTTTTTCCACATGACTTTGGATTCAAATTATCTTGAATGACCGGCAGTGATTTCAAATATCAGTGTGAAGAAGCAGAGCTATTCAAAACTTTCCAATAAAATGCATCTTGGAAATCCTGCCTGTCCTGAGGCCCCAGGCTATAAAACCACATTAAAGGTTCAGTTACAGCCTTTGCTGCTGTAGAGGTTCCATCATAAAATGCATTGGAAAGGCCAAAGACAAATGATGCTCTACAAGATTGTTGAAGTAAGTGGTTCTTCTCTCATGAGAGTTTTCCTTTATCCAAATGGTCAGGATGCATCTTCGTTGGAATAGAAGTGCAGGACAAAAAAAAATCAGTGATTATATATTTACAAATAATACATATATACATAAAATACATACACACATATATATGCATGAATGGTCCAATCTCTGCAACACATGGCAATTTTAATGAAACCAACTGTAAATAACTGTGCTGCTTTCTGGATTGTGGGCTGGCATGAGACATGGAGTGATACAGACCTGTAAAGTGCCTGTTTTGCTGGAGGGAGAGAGGTTATGGCTGGTGGGAAATTACTGCTAATCTTAGAGAGTATATTATGGCTGATTAACTTTATGGACTGCAGTGGCATTTTAATGAATGGTTTTGTTTCCAAATACTTTAAATCTCTGATTGCTGGCTCAGAAGAATATGTTGAAAGACAACTCAGTTGTGTAGATTGTTTACTAGGTTTTGTTCAAATGTTTGGCATAACTTTAGCTATTCAGTTTTATCAAGAGAAGGACATGTACAGCAAAGCACAAACTTCGATCTTTTATTAGTTGCTGATTTTCAGGGAGAAGAGAAAGTTAGAGCAGCTGGCCACTAGCAGTAGACAATAATTTGCTTTAAATTAACAAACAAGAAATAACATGTAGAAGCGGATGTTGACAAAAATTATTTCTACGAGACAGAAAATGTTAATAGGAACACTCCTGAACAGTGGCAGGGCCTCACTGCATTTCTCTTTTGGCACTCCTGTCTTCTGAGAAGCATGGTGCTGAGCTGCTTGGGGTTGGTTGCAGCTTGCAATCACCTTGTGATGCCCTTCTCCAGGAAGCTACTACCAGTGCCAGATCTTAAGTTGTAATCTAGAAGTTGTGATAGCAGAAGGCTGAAAACAAGAAATAACTTGCACAGCACCATGTGCCTGACCTGATATCAGAAGGGATTATATTGGGAGTGGTGGTTTCTAAGCCCAAGAAGCATCTGTGTCCAAAAAACTTCACCATGAGCCCAGCACAGCATCTAGGGGCAGCTTCACAAAATTGTGATCACTCACTGGCACTTATGAGTGCTCGTATTCAATCAGAACAGGGATGTTACACATTCCCAAAATACCTGCTGGTGGTGCCTTCTGTGTTGTTCCAGAAAGCTGTCCAACATCTTCACATATCCTCTTTTCAGCATTCTTCCTGTGCATCATCACACTATCATCTCTGATCTCTCTAGTTTTCTCCTTCATGTGTATGCTCAGCATCCCAAGTGGGCTGACTGGCATTGTATGTGTCAATTATTTAAAATATGGGAAACAGTAATTTCCCTTATGGTGTTGTTTTTTGTTTTTGTTTTTGTTTTTTTGTGACAAGAGTGGTGTTTGAAATTTTTAATAATTTTGCCCACATTTACATTTTTCACTTATAGGTTAGCCAGAGGTTATGAGGGTAAAACTCAAAATGAAGCCAAGCTGCTAGTTATGGGAGACAAAGTCAATGAAACCAAACAAGGAGGTTTAGAGGACATTATTTATTGTAAATATTGTACATTCAAAACACAGGTCAAGAAGTATTGTGATACTGAAATACTTGTTTCAAGTAATGTTTGCAAGAGCAATATCCAGCTGTAATGATATACTGAAAGAAACCCAACCATTTTTTATTTATGTGGCCGTTGCTTTATTCCTGTGGGCAAACATCATTTAGATAATTGCTGCTGGCTGATGGGCTCTGTACCATTAGATATCCTGTCCTCCTGATGGGATACTACAGGTGTTCCAGCCAGGAAGTTCCCAACCTTATGGCTTCTCATAGCCACAAAAACTCTCTACAAGCCATTCTCTGAGATATTGCACCTCAGTGCCTCCGCACCTAGTGAAAGAAATTTATCCCTCAGCATTTATAGAAGTGTATTGTTTAATAGGATTGCATTTAAATTTCTATAGAGGTTGTCAGCCCAATGCTTATGACTCACAATGGAAAATTCCTCCCAAGAGACTTTATTTAACCAGACTTCTAGAGTCAGAGAATGAGCAGTATACTACAAAGAGAGGTCATAAACTTTTCTTTCTTTTAAATTAACCAGCAATCAGTTCTGACTTAAGAAGTTTTATTACTTTTTATTAAATGCAGTTGAGATTGTCTGTTATTGGAAAATGCTAACTAGAATGAAAAAGCTTTTTGACAAGACCCATTACACATATTTTATCATGTATTTTATATTCAAAGCAATTTCACTGCTGTAGACTAAACAGAGACTTAAATTAATATTTGACAGATTTGTTTAGAAGCTACTGTTCTTGAACAGAGCCCAAATCATTATTAGTTTTAGACAACTTCAGACAGAAGGATTTCAAATTCCTTCCATAGCAGTGATTGGGTTTATTATTACTGTTTAGACAGCAAGATATCTAAAAGACAAAGATGAACAGAAAAACTAAAGGGAGTTTCTGAATAAATGAGTCCCATCCTTTGGTGCTAAAAGCAACACTGTAAAGAATCCCTTTGTCTTGAGCTCCAGCTTTAAAGCAGTGTAATCCTTTTGTCCCCACTTAATTCTGCTAGAGACACTTTACAGACTCTTCTCATGATTCAGAATCTGTAAATTTCTCCAGAAATGTATCTTATTAATTTCTAAACACTTTTCTGGAACTAACATCACCCTTTATTTAAAAAAATATATTTCTTCCCTATTGTTCATAAAGCGCCTCATCTCCTGAAAAATGACAATGCAATCACTGTTGATTGTTAAGAAATTACATGTAGAAACAGAAATTATATCAAGTCAACAGAAATTATACCTATTCGTTGATCAGTAAGTATACTGTACTTAAACTGTTACATCTTTTTTTTGGTCTTCTGTCATTTTGTTTTGCCATGATACATCATCTCCGCTTTCCTGTTCTCCCAGATAAGCTATCTGTCCTCTGAACCTGTTCCAATCTAAGTTCATCTTCCAGGCAATGGGCAGAGAGAATCATACGCATTACTCCTGATAAGGTGCTTTAGGGTCTTGCACAATGGCACAAATCCCTCCCTGGCTTTAGAGGGAATCTCTCACCAGAAGCCCCAGGGACCTGCACTCACCTTTCCAAGGCCACATTGCCAGGGCAGCTCCCAACAACTCCCAGACCTCCCCTTCAGCAATTCGCAACCCAGACACTTAAGTAGAGCTGTTTTCACTACTCAGTTTCCCCTCATTTCTACAACTCATCCTCAAAGCCACTGTGCTCTTTCTGTCTAATATTCTGATCCTCCTCATATCTGAACACAATAAATAATAGATAAAGACAGCTCATACTGCAAAATTAAGCAGAATGCAGGTTATGGGTTGCCTTATATTTGAAATAAACCACACATGGTTATAGACTTTGGCAAATATCCCGTATATTCAAGAACAATATCAAGACTTGAGTGAGTTATTATTCCATTAAAAAAAATCCCAACAGTGTAAATATGAATTGATTTTTGTCTTCTTTTTTGAAAGTTTAGAGTTCGTGCATTTATTTTAGTCCATCTGCTTTATACTATTCTTAGGCAAACACTAGATTATTTCAGTGTGAAGGAGGTCTCTGCATGACACAGGCCTGGGTAATATTCTCTTTTCAGCCTTGACCTTGCACAAGGAGAGAGCCAGAGAAAGGAGAAGTATAGATTCAGTGCAGCAGTTGAATACACCTAAACCTGCTTTGGAGATTCGAACTATGATTCAGTTATACTTGAATGGAGATCTTGGGTTACAGAACACGATAAAACTTAAAAGACCATTCATATTCCCACAGAGTTATGCTACATTTATAACAATGAGCAACCTAGAAAAGCAAGTTAATTTATTTCCTGTTACATGTTGCTAATCTAGATGACACTGACAAGCAAGAGAACATACAACTAAAGGCTGCCTCTTCTGCCACCAAATGTTTCTCATGTTTTCTTGTTCTGATCACTCTTAATTAGTAGAAATAAAACCACCTATCAAAAATAAGTGTCACAATGTATCTTCATGGGAATAATCTTATATTGCCTATATATGAAATATACCTCAGCCTACCGCAATGTGTAGGCAGAGTTAAAATAGCATAAAAATCTTAGGGAGCCTTATTTCATTTGAATTGAACAAATTACTTTCTACCACTGTTAAAAATGGCTTAGCTTTTAGGAAGTTTAGTGAAAAATTAAACCCCCCCACCTTAAGCAAACACTGCAGGCTATGCTTATGGAAAATTATCCTCACGTTAATCAGCTGTACATGCTGACAAACTTGTTCTTTTCTGGTTGCCTAGCTGTCTACCAACCTCCTCTGGCTCCCCACCATGACCTCTGTGAAAGAGCTGCTATAGCAATAGCAAGTATGCTCTCAAAAGCCTTACTAGCTGTGCTGTAGGGTTCTAATTATTGAACAGCAACTCGTTGTACTTTAATTATTGTGAGAGTATTTTAAATAAAAATGCTATGCTTGGTTTCATCTTTTAAATAGACATGAGAAAATTCAAGGGCAAGAAAGCCAACTGGACAAAACAGGTCAGCGTTACATGTTATGCTGTTGCAGGAAACACTACAAAACCAAATCTACATTTCAAAATGGTAGGTCTGAAGCTGTCTCATATATATATAATTTTAACACATGTAATTATAGGCTTGGAGAACTATGACATCTACAAAAAAAAAGTTGCACATCTTTCAAAATTTACTTGTCACAAAGAAAAAACTGAACTGAATTTCACTACTTCAGGCTGTAGCATACTGAATCAGTATTTATTAAAGATTGGTTAGTTTTAGGAGGGGGACTGCTGTGTATGTTCTTCAAGTTTAACATTTCCTCCCTCCAGATCAGCCACTGGTTTCTCATCCATGTTTAAAAGGCAGTTGGGCACCAAAACTATACAGGGCTTCAAGCAATGCTATGCTACACACATACCAGTATTTTAGTTATAAAAGAAAAAATCGGGTAGGTTTGTTCTTATCGGACAACTTCTCCTTCAGGTAGAGTTGGTGAGCATGAGCAAAGTATATATCCACATAAAGCACTGATATAATTTGTATGTGCTATCCTAACATACCATGGAAAGAGTCCTTAATTGAAAGTAATCATAGGGTAGTCAGGAATGTACCAATTAAAATAACTTGGTTGTCTCTGCTAAATTCCAGATATTCCTAAGGTCTTAAGGAAATTTAACTGTCTTTACTTACTAGAATGCAATCAAAAACAATGAAGTACTTTTAGACCTAATTCTCTCAGAGGTGAAACAACTGGACAGACTACAGATTTTCTTACTGATGGATCATAGGCATTAACATAGTAGTTTTGAAAAAAAAAAATTGATAGTTTTCATCCATCTTCTCAAGCCAATTTTAAGCATGTTCAATTTTATTTTGTTTATATATATATATAAACTCCTACAGTACACATTAGTTAAGCTTTTAGATTTTTAAACTATATTATCTTTTTTCCTATAAAAACAATATAATTCACTGTACCAGTTGCTCTAGTTGGCCTGCAGCTTATGTAAGTAACCTCCTCAAACACAAAAATCAGGCTGATCAAGATATGCATGTTTTCAATCTTGCTTTATGAGGTGGAGCCATACACCTGCAAGAACATTGATGCATAAAGACTGCTCTCTCTTTTCCCCCTCCCCCCCAAATATTTGCATTAAGTGGCAAAAGCAACACAGAAGCAAGACAATTAAAGAAGTACCAGAGAGAGTATGATGCAACAGAGAAGCCCCAGGTCTGGACCCAAATCTGCCCTTTGACAGGATCTCAGTCCTTGACCTCCTGGAGAACAACAGCAGCAGAGCAGGACTGGCAGGACATGGCCAGCCCTGACACACTGCTGGGCTGCAGTAGGGATCTACTGGTGTGAGCCCCAGCACAACCTCAGCAGAGAACAAAGGTGTAGTTCATGCCTATTCCTTAAGGTTCTTATGTGCCAGAGAGAGAATTAAAGAAAAAATGAAAATTTAAAAAAAAAAAAAAAAATAAAAACTATATAAAACTTATTAAGTCATCCATTGGGATCCAAAAATAAATTGTAGATGAGTTGCACTACATATTTGCCAGTTGCTCATTGACCTGTTGGGAGTAAACTATTGACCTCAAGGCAGATTTTAGAGGGTGAGTATGTACTTTGTTCTTCGCACTTACAGTAAAAAGGGTGAATTTTGAATGCACTTGCCTGTGCTTCCCTACTCTCAGTAAAGACGAGGCTTCCTGGTCAGAATCATGCTGATCAGGGTGGGAGGTCAGTCACGCTGCAAATAAGAACTGACATTTCAAAGCCAGAGCAAGATTTTTGTTGTTAAGGAAATGTGCTCTAACAACAGATTTGCAGATCACAGTAAAGGAAAGAACACATTTTTCTTTTGCTTTTTTTAACTGGTGAAATTCTTGAGCTCCATGGTGGCTGACTAATGGCTGAAGGGGGATTTCATTACACTGAATTAGAAAATTGTCAAGAAACTTAAAGGAAGGACTAAATATTCCTTTTAATACCTGTGAATAAAACAAGATTAACTTATTTACTCCACTCATGGTCATTGCTGAGTGTAAAACTCAAGCGGTCATACCTCTGCTGAGGTATAAACCAAAAAAAAAGATAATAAAAAGAGTGTTTCAACAAACCCTGCACCATACAATTTTGAAGATGAGCTCTAATCCAAGGCTAGATGCTACCTGGGCTGGGAAAAGAAAAATGTTTTCCTCCAATTTGCAGAGCAGCTATAGAACTGTTGCACAGTTGCTGCAGGCAATAATCAGTAAAGTAAAAGGAGAGAGGATGCCTCAAATTCCAGTATGTCCATCTTCCTCACAGTCTTGAAAAGGAGAGCAATACAATCTGATGCTTCAGGCCACAAACAAATTGCTGAGGAGCTCTTGAAAAGAGCTAGATCACCCCATAACTCAAAAGTACAATTCTATATCCAAAATAAAATCAACCTTATCCTTTGTTGAGTAAACTGGAAGGGCACAAATTACTTTTCTTCAAGTAAGCAGTCTGATGTCAAAAATGAGGGCTAGAAAAGATACAGCAAACAAAAAGACATATACAATGGGCACTACAGGAAGAGAAAAGTTCTAGCTGGCACCTAAGACAGGATTCGTGCAAGAAATAAAGAACTTATTGTCCCACAGCATTGGTTCCCAGGCTGCAGTCTGCTCACTCTTGTGGCAAGGACACTGCTGCACGGCCTGCCCACCAAGGAGGAGGCTTCTTCCTACATCCATGTGGAATCAGCAGAGGCTTTACTGACCAATTAAAATAAAACCTAACTGTCATCTTTGGCAACTTTTGTTGCTAATTCATGTCCTTCTGTTACTCAAACCTATGACATACAAATTCATGGGTTTGATCTTCTTCCAGACTATTCCACACCTGAAATATATAATGCAAAATCTCTGAGAAAGGAAACGCAGTGACTGAATCTGAAATGAACCCTAGATGATTCAGTTACCTGCAGAGAGGGTACCTCTCAGGGCTGTGATTCCTAAACTTTAAGTTTCAGAACATAGAGGGTAGAAGCGAATGAGGCCATTATCAGTAAAATAACTAATATGTAATTTGACATCGATTCAGTAACAGTGCAAACCAAATCCTCTTCAATGGGGTCTCTGTTGAAAAAAACACAATTTACTCAAAAAAGAGAACTTATGTCTTCACAGCTGCAAACCCACTTCTAACCACAGAGACAGTTCCTCATTTTCAGTTACCACAAGCGGTTTTGCAGTGAGCAGACTGGTGTTTTCCACAGGCCCAACCAAAGAGGGTATTGAGGGAAAGGCAGTTTTCTTCCCTTTTGTTCATTCCCAGGCTGCCCTGTTGACATAGCCCTCCTGTGTGGTCACAGTAATCACAGCTCTCACTCCTGATCTCCCCCAGCCATGCTCTTGTGGTCGCTACAGCATGGTTTGCACTTGTCCCAGACCATTCCACTTGGCACTGCGAATAACGTGAGATGGAAGAGATGGTAGGAATTTTTTTTCCTATGGAAAGGCATATTCTCCATTACCCTTGCTTGTTCTTTGGTGTAATCAAATGTCTCTTCATTTTATGGAAAATAAGAAAACCAAACTATGACCTAAAATTAGGACTGTGACAAGATCAAGATTTGGGAAATTCATTGATGCTACTAAAAAAATAATAAGTCCTTGGATAACTAACTTTTTTTTCATTTATATAGTTCAATCATTAATAAAATCTTTAAGGTATGATTCATAGCACTAGAAAAATGAACTTTAGATAGAAAGCTTTCCTCACATTCTTACTCCATTTTCAATTGTAGAATGTTTCAGAAAATTCTGAAATTGTGTGAAAATTTAAACTGTGAAACTCAAAGTATGAACTATTACTGGAGAGGTTCATATTTAAAGACAAAATTCAATTTTCTGTCAAAAAAACTCTGAGAAGGATAAAAAAATCTATTTATTAAATAAGTATTTATAATATAGATCTTTAAAATCATGACACTTGCTTATATTGATACACATGATGCAATTTCCAATGTATTTCAGTACTTTGGTGCTATGAGCTGGTATCCTAAAATGGAAAAATATGAAAGAAGCTCATAGAGATCAGCAATGATTAACACAATGTTGAACACAATGTTCAATACAATTTGAACCCTAAGGAGCGCAGTGAAAAATTCAGAGGACAGCCTCCAATAAACAGCAGTTGCCCTAAGTCAGCAAGAGCACTCCTATTTCTTCAAAATACAGATGAGTAACTCTACTTGGTGGCTTTCCTTGAGAGAATTTGGCTTCAAACTGGGTGTTTTATGCAGAAATAGCAGATTTTTGCTAAAATTACTGCGAACATAAATATCAAAGGCAAAAATCAATTTTTCAATGGATGCCTTGGATGTATCGAGATATTGGTATTTCCCTTCCCTTCAGGACTCACTGCTTAGCAATCACATAAAAACAGAAACAGCTTTCAAATAATTAATGAAACACGGGCTGAAAATAGACCTCTTTTCTTCCCTTTCCTGCCTACCCTTATTAAAAAAGCAAACAAAATCCTAACAATAGACCCTGAAGGTTAAAAGGCCCTTAAGAATAGTTATCAGCCAGCTGGTCTGAACAGTATGAAGCAAAATGCACCACCTGTAACACCCAGGCAATATGGCAAGATTTACACAGGAACAAACATCAAAAGTTTATAGAGAGAAAAAATAATCAAGGAATACAAGTGACTAGAAGATGAGGACAGTACCAGCATATACCCATTGAAGTTGTACTATAATTTTGGTTATTTACACCACTAGCAAGGGAAGCATGTAAATTTCCTCAAAATGGCTTGGCTATACAATAATTGTTTGTTTTATGGAATAAAAAACCCCTAAACAAACAAACCTCAAGAAACCTCACCAAAAAATCCTACAAAATATCTTCTTGCAAAGTGCTTCCAAGTGTTCTATCTTTTTACGTACATTTGCAATGAAAGAAATGCTGCCAATACTCTAGAGCTAAAATATTTCCTATTCCACTAAAATACACACATTCTTACACAGAAAGTGTGTACTTTACAGAAAGTGTGCAAAACTGAAGAACCCAGGATTGCTGAGAAGTACTTTGGAAGCACTTTTTCTACTGGTTTTCCTTTACAGTAAGACTCAAGTCAGTTCTGATAGACCTGCAGATTGAGGAGTCCTGTAAATGCATGCATTTCAAACTATTTTTATGGTGTAAAATCAGGAATTTCTTCCATAGTCCCCCTTCCTTACACTTTTGGACACAGTTACAAGCTCTTAAGCACAGGCAAAAGGGCCTATAAGTAGAGCAGAAGGGGTTGCCATCTGTCCCCGCCTGATCTTTTGGAAGATACGAAGTCAGTACAGCATCACATAAAGACTTGTGTTCCCAGGTTTTCCTCCAGTCTTCCCTAATTCGTTTCTTTTTGTGCTTCTTCAGTTCTCTACAAAGCACAGTAAATTACAAGGGAGGAATTGCTTTAGCAGCTTCCACATGGACAATTCATCTATCGGATGATAAGACGCCAACACACCTAAAACCACAGAAAACTAGCAAGGTGCTCACTTTGATATCTGTTTTACACCTTTGCACATGAGCAACATGAGCTTTTCTTTTGTACAGCTGAAAGCTGGGTATAAGCAGCAGTGCTCTGGGTCTTTGGGTTTTGAAAGGTCTTCAACCTGCATCGCAGCTAGTTGCTTTCTTCTTTCCAGAGAAGCAGGCGGAAGAGAAATCTGGCTGACAAAAGCTGTTGATTGTATACGTGATTTCTCCTCAGCAGCTGGCCCCAGGAGAGCCTGAAATACCTACTATTCTGAGGTGTTTCACTTCAGACTGTGGCAGGCAGCGTTTGGCCGGGGGCGGGCCTCCCTGCTGGCTGCCTGAGGTCTGCCCGGCCTCCCTGCTGGCTGCGCACAGTGACATCCCGGCTGGGCAATCTGCGAGGCCAACAAGCTTCCTTTCTGCCACAAAACGAGAAAAGACTTGTTACAAATGACGTCGGGTCCCACTGACAGCTGAAGGGCTTCCAGCACAAGCCGGTTCCCGCATCCCCGCGGGCGGCCCGGATACCCCGCGCTCAGGCGATATTGTCGGGGCCCCTTCGCGCTCCGTGGGGGGCGATTACCCCACGGACCCGGGCTCCCCACGACCTCGGCCTGCAGCACCGGGCGGCACTGCCCCTCACGGCACCCTGGCGGTTCCCACGGCGCCAGCAGAGCGGAGACCGCTCCTACTTTTCGTCATCTTGTCTTTTCCTTCGTGCTCTGATCATCCTCCCCCGCCTCCTCTCGCCCCCGCTGCCCAGCACCGCCCGACCCGGCAGGTACCGAGGGGGCGGGCGCGAAAGGCGACGCCCTCCCCTCCCCC
>VZTN01010680.1:1453-19296 GCA_013400515.1 Erpornis zantholeuca
TAGATGAAAAGAAAAAGGATGCCAAACTCCCTTTTCTTGCCAAGTCTGATAAACTTTATTATTGTTTCTTCCTTCATTCTTTACTTTTTATCCTTGGCAAAGAAATATGCTTTATTTCCAAATGTGAGATGGAGCCCAAAATCCCAATAATTGCACTGGTTTGGGGATTGAATGGAACAAACTCAGGACAGTATGCAGCCTAATGGTCCAAACTTGATGGGCTAGAACACATGATTATTATACAGTTCTTCCTTTCTCCAAAATGCATCACTTTTAGCTGACAATCTGCTCTGAGTTTCAATCTAACAAGACATTTTTTCTTCAGTTCTGTGGTTCCAGCCTGCCAAAGCCATGACACTCTCTTGTCTGATCTGACTTTGCAAGGGTAGTGCCACTTATTGGCCATGGCAAGACAGTACTACAAAACAAAACATGATATTTTCAAATTTATCACAGCAATCTCTGCTCTGATAATATGGTTTTGGCCTGCTAAATTTGGGTGTGCCCTTTGAATCTTACATTGAATTTACTGTCTCAAAGTGAAAAAAAAAAAAAATGAAACAAACACGAAGAAAGACATGAGCAACTGGACATTTCTTACTATTTTGTAGGAACTTACAGTCTGTTTATACTAAACTCTTTGCTGAACATGGTTTCTCTAATTTCTAAGTGCAGCTTGTATTGGCATTGAGAGACACAATTACTCTGCATGTACTTGCCTAATTCATATATCACTTGACATCTGCAGATGCATAAACAAAATTATATTCTTAGGTAAGTTGATTTGCAACCCAAGCTATAGCCAAAATTAACTATAGATAGGCATATAAATGGATTCTGAAAAAAACCTCACTTTTCTGTTTCAGGGAAGTAGATTTACGTTTCATTCATAAGTTCTAAAAGTAGAGACAACCATCCCCCAGTCTGAAAGAATTTCCTGTGAGGAGCAAAAACTATTTAAAAACAAACATAGCTTTCTCACAAGAAAACCCTGAAATCTTACAGTGTTCATGACTGTGTTCATGTTCAGCTACCTTAAAATGTGAAGCTTGACCTGGTGCTTTGAAACACCTCTCACAAATGAGACATGAAGATGCTATACTGGGACTAAAAGCTAAATGAAGTGGCGTTGGTGGTCCATTAGTTAGCAGTTTCTTCCCTAAATCTGTACTTATGAGTCAGAATGAAGTACTGGGTTTTAGATGAAAAGTAAAACAGAGGTCCCTGACCATTTTGTTTCATTAAGCATCCAATGACACTTTTAACCAAAGCAGGGGATGTTAAGTTCAATGTTCTTACAAAATTCCTATCTGGATAATTACATCCTGCTCTACTAAACTTCCCTCCAGAGAAAATTTAATTAAAATGATTTGATGTCTCTCTGGCACAGAGTAGACAGGTGTCTGTAACACAAAAGCCACCAGCACAATTGACATAAATTGATGTTCTTCTGTGGCAGGGAGAGCAAGGATAGAAGCATTACTTTCTCGTTACCAGAAATGGACATTCCATTTCAGGCACTGGGTACATCCAAATTATGCTGCTGATAACAAAGTGCTAAATTTTTTTGATACATGCCCAGAACTTCTTTTAAGGAGTAGTAACTGATTTCATAGCTCACAGCCCTTTTGGCAATCAACTAGGTTCTTCTTAGGTTTTATTAATGTTATAAGTAGTGATTAAATAGATATACACAGGAGGGAAGGATGGGGAAGGCACTTTTGCAGTGCAGCTGGGAATCTGCAACACAGACATTGAGAAAGTCTTTTACATTAATAATCAAAGAATCACAGAACCACTGGGGCTGGAGGGTGCCTTTGGAGATCACATAGTTCACATAGATCACCTCTTCTCAAGATCAGCTAAATCAGGTTGGTCAGGACAGTGTCCAGTCATGTTTGAGTATCTTATATGATGGAGAGTCCACAGTGTCTCTGGGCAACCTGTGACAGTGTTTGACTGCTCATACAGTAAAAAACCCCTTTCGGTTTAACAGAATTCCTTCTCCTGTTTAAACAGAATTCCCTGTGCTTTGAGTGGTGTTTGTTACTTCATGTCCTTCCACTGGGCACCACTGGGCCTGTCTCCAGTTTTTTGACTCTCCCATCAGGTGTTTATACACATTGATAAAGTCATCCCTGACTGCTCCAGGCTGAGCCCTCCCAGCTCTTTCAGCCTCCCCTTCTGTCAGGTGCTCCAAGCACCTAACCAAGTTGTGGAGATTTGGTGGGCTTGTTCCAGCACATCCATGTCTCTCTTGCACTGTGGAGCCCAGATCTCAACCCAGTGCTCCAGATGGGTGTCCCTAGGGCTCGGTAAAAGTTGGTAAAGAATCTACTTGTGCTTCTTTCAACTGGGCAGATGACCATCCCCTGTGTTCTAAATATTCTGCAGCAAGTGACAAAAGGCAAATAGTGGTTTTCTGGAGTAAAATGTTGGTAAACTCAAGGAGTAGATGGGCATATTCTCTGGACTTCATATGTCTTGCAAATATTTTGCTAGATCCACTTCCATATGACTGTCATTCTTTACCAGTTCTTAGTAATAGCTTAGCCTTTTAAAGGTTTAATTAAACTGTCTCACTAATGGACAGTTAATGATTTAAAAGGAAACAATTCACCAATGTCATATCCCTCCATTACACAGTACACATTTTAATGGTTTGTACTGATTCAGTTACTTATCAAGACCTTGAATATCTCAACAATCGTAGAACATTTTCTCAAAATAACATAACATGATACAATGTGGTTAAAGCAGAGTGACAGCAAGAGCTGTGGCTTGAATGTAAATACTGCATTATACCATGGCAAAAAAATGCTCCACAAATCTAATGAGTCAGACATAGCCTTGAGTCTGGATGATATTCAGCATAATGACACGGCTCAAAAGTAATTGCTGAACAGCCCCTCATCACTCACAGTGCCTACTCAGTCATCTAGACCCTGTGAAAGCAAAACTCCCAGTGACTTCAACAATGTAATGCCTTAGAAATGAACCCAGGATTATTCAGGAGAAAAAAAGAAGTGAAAGTCAAACAGAAAAACAATCACTTTAGAATGTATACAGCTTCCATCATCATAATACCTCTGCACTTCACAATCTTTTCCCAAAATGTTATTAAGCATTCATAAAGTACCCATTTTATGAATGGGTATTTGATACATCCAAGGTCATGCAAGAGATGTGGCAAACAACAATATAACAACCCACCCTAGGAGAAAAACCTTGTCCCAGAATAGAAGGAATTCCAATAGTTGTCTAATAATTACTAGGGTCTACTAATAGGTAATTTTATGCATCAAATTTTATCATTAAAATGCATCCATTAAAGTCTGAATCAATACCGATATTCAGACTGATTTCCTTATTGTTATTGACAGTAAACTCCATCCTGAGATAAAAACTTTCCTAATAGCCAACTAAAATATGCCCTGGCGCAGTGATAGATCACTTGTGATTCTTTTCTTTTCCAGTTAATTATAATAATTGATTCTATTGATCCCACGCTTTTTCTGAAAATGTTTGCGCACGAATACTTCAACAATGAACAGTCAGAAAAACTCTTCTAAACCAAAGATTATCTGCAGGAGATGACCAAGGATTAAAAATAGATTTATGAATCTAGTGAATAACAAGATGACTCAGGCAAAGTAGCTGTACCAGAGCCTGTTCTCCAGCCAGATGTTTTGGGTTAGTCCCAGGCAGCAGCCAAGAACCACACAACCTCCTGATCACTCCCTGCTTCCTGCAGTGGGACGGGGGAAAAGCAAGACTAAAAGAGCCCCCATGGGTCAAAATAAAATTAGTTTATAAAAGAAAGGGGGAGAGGATGGGAAAGGGGAAGGGGAAGGGGAAAAAGTGCACCAAAAGGCTCTCCCAAGCAGATTGATGGCCAATCAATTTCCAAGCAATGTCCTCCCAAAACCCTATTCCCTATGTTTTTATGGGTGAGCCTGATGTTACATGGCATGGGATATCCTTTTGGTCAGTTTGAGTCAAGTCTCCTGGTTGTGTACCCTCCCAGATTATTGTGTGCTCCTAAGAGACTTGTTGGGGGGGCAGATTTGGAAAAAAGAAGACTTGACACTGTGCAAGTGCTGATCCTCCATGGCCAAGTGTGTTACAAGCACTTAGTCACAAAATCAAAGCACAGCACCACACAGAAGAAAATTATCACAACCATACCCAGCACACTACAGGATCTCATCCAAGTCTGTAGATTGTCCTAAGATTTAAACAAGAATGGCCACTGGAAACAGCCAGTCAGCTGACCTGTGTCAACTCCTGTCACTGTTTTGGTTTTGTGGGGTTTTTTTTGGTTTTGTTTCTTTTGGTTTTAGTTTTGATTTTAGTTTTGGTTTTTTTAATGGAGATACCTTTATCTGCCCACATCTTTATTTCCTTTTAAATTAAGAGTTCATGGCATTCTTTATTTAGCATTTCCCTTTTTTAATTTTAAATTATAGGGAGAGGAAGTAAGATTTTATAATTTAACAAAATATAATAATATTTCACTACGAATTGCTAGGATTTAATTTGTCCTCTTCCTGCTATAAATGTTTCTAAGCTTTATCACAGGCCTTTATCTTAAATTCTAAGCTTTATGACTTTAAGCCATTGCTGGAAAGGGACTTTATTACAGGGTGGTCACATCCCCTACTTTGTAAACAAATTGACTTTCTTCCTCGTTTCTGTTTTGTTTGGCTGAGTAATTGTCTGTTATTTTCTTGCAACAGTTCTCCTGGTTGAAAACCTTTGTTGCACTATTTTAAATAAAATTGGTGGATTGACCTTTTTGTCTATGACTACATCTTTATTTCCTTTTAAATTGAGAGTGAACCCTCACATAGAAAAGAGTAATCAGGGAACAGAGTTTTATTTATTAGCATCGATTCTATGAATCATCTGGTGCAGCAAACAAACTGTATGGACAATACAATAATTTAGCAATTCTCTTGAATCTCAGAGTCTGTCTTCTGACCCTTGCCAGGTTTACAAGGAAAACAGACAAAACAATGAGCAGCAATCACTGTTCTTCACCCTTTTTCTCCTTTATGGCACACCACAAAATAATGTAATTTACCACAAGCAGGGAAATCCTCAGGGAACACTTTAAAGAATGGTAACTGGCCTTAGGCTTTTATGGGAATTTTAATGGTTTTTTTTGGGGAGAAAAACTCTATGGTATTATTCTCTTACCCCCTTCTTCTCTGCCTCCTGATATTAAAGCAATAGGCTGGCACCAAAACCACAGCAATTAGCCTCAATTTGTAGACTGTGGGGCAAATTTTAAAAGGCATTGTAACTTTGGTCTTAGGCCCAATGTATTTTAAGATTGGTTCAAATCCTTGTCTGTTGCTGCCCAGGACATTGACCTATTGGTTTGTGTGCTAGGCCAGCTTCTGCAGAATTAGAGGTTGGTCTCTTTAAATGTCTCCTTACTCAGTGGAGAAAGATTAAACTCTTCCAGAGATGTTCAAAAAAAGGAAAAGGCTGTGATGAGGTGAATCTCGGCAGAACCAGAAGTACATAAATTCAAACTGATACTGAATCACACCTTAGCTGTTTCCTTCAGACAGAGCAAAATAAAAGTATTTCTAAAACATGATGCTAAGAGTACAAAAATTTTTCTTTATCAGTCAGGCTGGTGGGATATAAAAGAAATCTACTTCACTTAAGTGTGAAGATGGAGTGTCAGAAAAAACTGCACCAAATAGTCTTCTAGTGAAAAATTATTTCCAGTGCCTACAGCTCTGTAGATCACTAAAGAGATGCTGGGACCATACAAGTGGACCAACTGATATTTGTGATAGGAATGGAAAGAAACCTGGAGAGTTTCAGAAAAGTTTTTATTCTTAAGTGGCAACACTGAATAGCTGCATTATAGTGGGATGTTTTCTATGCTTTGACAGTGAGGATGACAATATGCTGGAGATCCATTTGCTCTCCTCATTTTGACAAGTTGTAGATGAGTTCTTAGCAGCAAGACATGTTCAGGATATTTGATTTCATGCTGGATCCTGTCAGGCTGGATTGACTAAAACCAGGTATTTCAGCACTCCCTTTGGAAAGCAACCCTTTAAAGAGAAATTTTCTGGATGCTTCCTGTGCAAAAGAGATATTCTAGATAAAGGGATAAGAATTGTATGAATAGTTTTTTTAATACCTAGCAGTGCCACAATGAGCATAACTAAAACTGAATAACATTATCATACGAGTAGGAAACACAACCTAAATCTGAATCAGAGCCAAATGTAAATCACTGAAGATAGGGAGATTTAAGCTGGTGACAGATATGATTTGGATATGTGAAAGTGCCAATGCTATATAAAGACAGACCTGCTAGAAAGAGCTAGAAAATGCATCAGAACTGGTGAAGTGTTTTTATCTGTAGACCAGAGTTGGTAGAAGGCCCACTGTTTCTGCAACTGCAACATTGTCAAGAGAAAAAAATGAGTGCATAAAGTGCTCTTTACCCTGAAAACTGAAGATCAGAAAACTGATAAGAGAAAAAATATTATTGAAGAAAATTAATTTTTCTATTGCTTCCACTGAATGCCAATGGTATAATCAGTACATAAGTTTGCACTAAAACAACTGAAAGAATGTAAACATTTACACAACCCCTTGGACAAGATTTTGCTTTTGCCCCAAGTGTAGTGACAACTAATATTTTCAAAAGGCCACTTAAAAACAAAAGTTTGATTTGTTGTGTTTGATTTCTTCTTCATCAGTGCTATTTCGAGAAGGACAAGATTTGCAGAAAGATTTGAAGGGAGAGACACTTTTCCCCATATCATCTATCTATCAGTGGAAAGGAACTGTTCTATTCACAACTGGTGAGGGGAAAAGTAAGATTTGTCAAAGATTTATGTCAAAGTAAGATTTGACATAATATAAGTCTTAACAAAAAATAACAGCAAAATATTTTTACAAGACTCTTTTCACTTTCGTATAAGAGATTTTGGAAATGAGAAGAGTTGATTATGATGAGTTGATTAAAACAATTAATGACAATGGTAATAAGGAAAAGATGAGTAAGAGAAAAGTACAAAAAGGCTGCATTTGGGGAGAAAGAACTTGTACTTATATATTCTGGAGCTGGAGGGCAGCTCTGGAAAAAATGCAGGAGACAAAGCCAAACTTGTTACATTGGAGCATGATATGAGGATGGGAAAGAATAAACATAAACTCTAAAAAGTTCAAATTTTATACAAATTAAAACTTTTTAATATTTTCTGTATTCTTTTCCTTTCTTAACGACTGCCTTGCAGTAGGACATGTTGCCCGGAGAGGCTGTGCAGAGTCTGCCCTTGTGGGTGTTCAATATAAATCCCAGAACAATCTGTTCTGACCTAAGATCTCATCTCCAGAATGTCTCTTCCAAGCCTAATAATCCTGTGATTCCTTGATTTTGTGACTGCAGTACACCTTAATGCAGAAGAATTAATGCTGGCTTTTACATTTTTACTTTCTTTATTGAGAGAAAGTATTGGATTAATGCAAAGTCAGTTCTTTATACATCCTTGCAAATATGTGCTCAGCTGAGGTACAAAAAGCAGGAAATTTTCTGAGAAGCTTTGCTAATCAAAGGCCATTCTGTGTAGGTTTCCTTTTACAGGAAACAGTCCAAGCTGAGGTGATGGAACAGACTGCTCAGGTAATTTAACTGCTCCTGACCTGCTTGAAACTAACAAAACACTGGATAACAGTGTTTTGATCCCATTGGACTTGCTGATGTTAAATCAGGCAAATCCTCTGCCATGCTCTACATGCCATGATAAACACAGTAAATGAGAGGAAAATGTAATGAGGGATTGTTTGGCAAAGCTTAGCATGGATGTTACATCATCATTACACTCACTGTGTTCTAAAATCACAGTTTTCTCTCTCCCAGAGCTGCAGTGTCTTCTGGATTAGATAAGGAAAAATACAGAATATTCTGAAACAGCCTTCATATTTAATAGCCTAGGTAATTTTCTTTTCTCTTTCTGTAGTTAACGGAGGTAACTGTGGTAAGAGGCATTTTGTTGGATAGTTTTTCATTCTGAAAATATTGTGTGTGTGTTAACTGCAATACCTGGCCAAAAACAAGGGCAGAAGGCACAAGAAAGGCACAAAGGAAAGGCTTAGCAGCAGAGGAAAATAAACAGTGGGTAAGGAAAAAGGTGATGAGGGGAAGGAGATCCCAAGGATCTTGTAGGACATGAGGAAATAGGGCCAACGAGCTAAAAAGAGAAGATACACAGTGAGCAACAGGGAGGGCTAAGTGCCCCAAATAAATAATAAATTACAAAATCCCAAACAGATTCACAGACCTTCCACTGTCACACCTGTGCAGAAAGTGAATATGGCAGCAGGTATTTTGCTCGATGTAATTACTGCTGTAAGCCTAGAGCAGTGTTATACAAAAGAGAGAAGTTAAAATTGCTCAAGCTAGCATTTTAAGCACATTTCTTTAAGACACATTTCTAAGCAGTGCCACTAACCTGAGGGCAAGCTAAGTAACGCTAGACCAAAGTTTGCTTGTGATTCACTGCTGACTTAAATCTGGCAAAGTAGCATGCTGAAGGCAGTCTAAAGTATGGCCAGCCACAAACAGGGGTTAAATTAATCTGGTTCAGCTAAAATGCAGTGCATGAAATAGAAGCTGGTCTGGTCAGTGTAAGAAAATATAAACTTTTATGACTTCAACTTGCTGAACCTGAGTATAACTGAAGTGAGGAACCCCCAAGTTATTTTTAAAGCCCTGAGAAAAGTGACAGGAGCATGATGCTTGGGCTTTAGTTGTATTCTTCCTGCTGTCACTTTGAAAATGCAAATACTCTAAGTGTAAAGTTTGCATTTTGACTGTTACTCTCTGACTGACAGCAGGTGAGTTATCCCTTCTTCTCCCTGGGCATCATTTATACCCACATGCTGAGGGAGGCCAGCACAGTGCCTCAGATCCCACGGAGCTGTTCCTTGTTGTGCTGCAGAGTGCCCCACGCAGCACTGACCCACTGCTCTGACCTGTGGCATGACTGCAGGAGTGCAAACACACCACTGGCATCTGCAGGCTTGCCTGGAGCACTCCACCTTCATGAAGAGGTTTCAAATCAGGACAGAAACCTTAGTGGCCCAAAGTTAGCTTTGGGAAAGCGTGTCTCCTTCTGACACCCTCCAGAAAAATCTTTTAGGGAGATGTCCGTGGTCTCCACAAGCCCATGCTGATGATTTTTACTTTCCTGACAGCTTTCCTGGGTTGTTTAATCTGCAAATCCTTGTGGTGGTGTATCCTCTCCCCATCCCCCTGCCCCCACTCCTTTCCAGGCTGCAGTGTGATCTGAGAAAATGCTTGGTAGGCCTGGTCCTGATACTCCTAGGGTAGCAGGACACCACTGCTGAAATTCCAAAGAAATTCCAACATTAAGAAAAAAAGTGAAGAGAGGGCAGAGAAGTATCTGATGTTTGTTCCTCCAGGGAGAGCAAAAAGGATCAGAGGCTTTAAAGCCACAATTATTAATGGAGTGATTATGTAATGGAGTGTGCATGGGTGTTACAAAAGTCAGAGCTACAATTTCACATACAGATTGAACTTCAGAACCAAGGAGAAAGCAACAGACTATGAGAAAGGAGGGACTGAAATGAAAACCAGTTGTTCCATGAACTCCAATTTTACAGTGCTCCAAAATGCTCTGAGCTGTACCAACTGGCATATCATCAAAACTGGGAATAACATAAAACTGCCCACCCTTGAAGCATGACATGAGGAAATTTTGCAATTATGGAATACTGAATATATTCCAACAAAACAAAGTGCCAGGCAGCTCATCTCCACCTACTTCCCATGCTCAGAATATAAATGGAAAAGGGAACATCAGCAAAAGTGGTTGGATGCTTTGTTGCTGAAGGCTTTTTAAGCAACTGAAGATTAATCATCCTTTTAATCAGTAGAAGATTGAGGACTAAGGACTTATCACCAAACAACTTACTTGGGTAAATTACTCAAAGCACCTAATTAAATTGATATACTCTCTTACCAGGATGTAAACTTTAAAGTCTGAAACCCTGTAAACAGTACAAAGGTGCTTACCCATTATCCATGATTCATTTCTCTGTTGGTGGAATGGATAACAATAACTTTCTGAGAGCACCATAAAAATTAATTTAAAGAGTGTAGTAGCCACATAAAGACCCTTTTCTTTCTCTCTTTACATCATAAATTGCCAGATAAGGCACAGGGATTTTTATTAGATATGAAATGGTAAACTAACAGCAATATTTACAGCTTTGTACGTTATCTAAGAAACATGCCTTGAGCTGTTTGAAGCTTTGTTATACAGTTATTATTGCTGAAAAAGTAATTGCATCTGCTCCAAAGTTTGCTCAGTTCTATAAAAAAAATTAGTAGAACATGATTAAGAACAAGATCTGGGTTCATGTCATGTTACTTTATTCTATTCCCCTAGTTGTTGTGTAGGAAGCCTAATCATGATGGTTTCCTTTGCTGCTAATGGATAGCAACTGGTTCCAGATCAATCTTGTTCACTACAGAACAGTACCTAGGGTCCTCTCTCGGGATTTTCAGTGAACAAGTAAATTTGGATGAGATCCTTTACAGACATCTTGAGTAGGGAATGTCAGGGCAGATTATAAGGTTAATACTTCTTCCCATCTTTCTTTGAGAAGGGGCCGAACCTCTGTTACTGAAAAAGATGTCTGATCAGAATACAATCAATATTATTTACCTTTGAACCTGACCATAATTGTACTAAAATACTGTAACAAGAACAAATATGTGAACAACTTTTCCTGCTGGAAGGTATCGCTGCCTGTGGCACCGGGGGGTTGGAATTTGATGATCTTAAAGGTCCCTTCCAACCCAAAACCTTTTATGATTCTACAAGCATTTTGTGTGATGTCACAGTCAGATACAACATATAAACATTTTACATAACTATTTAAGTAGAAATAGTCAAGGCAAGGGAACATGGATGTAGCTGCTGGCAGGAGACATACAAACAGTGATAATTTGCTAGACAAAGGAAAAGGGAAGCTCAAATAATAGCAAACAGATAATCCTGCTGAACACAGGGAAGATGACTGGCAAAACCAAAAACCAAGATAAGAAGTCAGGAGCAGATAAGGCAGATGAGACAGCTCCTTTTGGGAGGGGGGCAGTAGCAGCAATGTCACAGGGTGAAAGAAGATAAGTCTGACTTCTCTAATCAGGAAGCTCTGAAGTCTGATCTCGGCGACCATGCCCATCAGTGGCTGCAGCCATGGGTGCTGAGTGTGCATCTCTGATTTAGGGTATGGCTATCAAAGGCTAACAGCTCTGTATGGTGCTAGTGATCGATAGTGTGTAAGGATTAATCATCAGCATCTGTGCTCTTAAGGAATAAATTAATTCAGCAAAAAGTTGATTTAAACTGGACTGATGTATCAGTCTTCTAAGCACACCCGACTTAGCCAACTCTAATTCCCTAGTGGATCTATATTTATATATGTACATTGCCACACTTGTTTTTCCAGAATTTCCCTACATTATCTCCACCTCTAGCAAATAGCAGGGAATTTCCCAGAGGAAAATCTTGCTGTATTTCCTCAGCATATAATCCAAACAAAAACTGTCAGGGCTCCATCACTTTTTGCTGCCACCCTGCATAGCCAAAGATATGATGACATTTCTTTTCAATATCTCTCTCATACTTATGGTGTTAAACAAATAATAAATATCAACAGCTATTTATAGTTCTAATTCATACTTATCAGTCAGACATAAATGGAAGAAAGACAAGTGTGACCAGACAAGCAGAGCTGAATTGTAGGAATCTCAGACAGTGAATAAAAAGACTTGTGCTTATAACTAGCGTGTTTGATTTTGTTTTTCACTTATTTGCTTTCACATCTGGAAGAATAAAGAAAGGAAAAAAATAAAAGAAAGAAAGAAATAAAATGGACTAGATCAAATAACAACAACAGAAAGAGGAATATCTACTCTAGCAGTGGAAACTTACTGAAGGTTATTGTTTGGAAAAATATCCCAATATTGAGAAAAAGAAAAAACAATAAGATTTTCCTGCCTGTGATATATCCTGGGCTAATAATACATCCCCTACAAGAAATCACAAATAGTCAAAAGCTTTTTACAGCTGGAAAACATGTTAAACAAAATATTCCAGAAAAACTTTGTCTTGGGAGAATGGTTAAGTAGGTTTATTCCATTCTTAACTGGTGAAATATCTATAGTGGTTTACTCCAGCTAGAAAGTAAGAACCACATAACTGCTTGCTCACTCCCCTCCCTCCATTCCTCTGCTGGGGACGAGCATTGGAAAAAAAAGATAAACCTTGTGGATTCAGAGAAGAATGGCTTATTAATTGAAATAAAATAAAATAATTATTAAAACAATAATTATACTATAATAATGATAATTATTATTAAATAATAATCATAATCATCATCATCATTGTAATGAAAAGGAGGCAGTGACATAAAACCCAAGGGAAACAAGTGATTAGCACAAAACTTGGTGACATCATTCTTATATCTTTAATTCCTTATGGTTGATTTTTGGGTTATACTGGTTTTAGGAGTGTGGTCTCTAGGTACAGAGATGGATTCTGATGTTGTTTTACCATGACACAAGGTTTTGCTAGGTTAAACTAACTAGAAACAAGGTGCTATGCATACTTTATGATTTGCTGCTCTCACCTGGGAAATGGAGAGAGGAATATTTATGAGGGAGGAAGAAGACACATTGCCCTGTTGACAAATAAGTATTTTTCCACACAGAGCCAAATTGCTACGATTGCAAGTGGACTCAGGGTTTTGATAACTTGTAAATATGGCATATTCCATCTCTGCATGATTTTTTTTTTGTTTGTTTCAATATGTAAAATGTGATAATATTATAGGAAAAGTGGAGCCTGAGAAAACCAATGAAAGAGTCAAGAGATCTCTCAAAGTGTGTTTACTTTGGCAAAGGAAAGAGAAAAATTAAGTGTAATGACTTCTGACTTCAATCTTAATGCACCAGTACCTGTTCAGACCATTGACTTATTTTATGCAGAAAATGGAACCTTCATGAAATTCATATTGTTCTGTTTGTAAGCTTTGCACTATGTTGCAGCTAATTGTCATTATGAGGCTGAAAATCCAACTCAAAGATCCAATTCATGTCCTGACTGCAGGATAGCTTGCAAAGGAAGAAGTGAGTAGGGAACACCTGAAAAAAAGAGGGACAGATTGTTTTTCTGCAGGTTATTCAGGGTTGCCCTTTGAGAGAAGCTGTATTAATTTCAGTAGAGGAAAAGAAAAGACTGACCTAATTTAATGTAGGGTTAGTTTAGATGGAATGGAAAACGATGTAAGGTGCAGAATATATCCATGGAACTGTGGTAAAAACTGTTCTAATTTTCAAGTTTTACACTTAATGGAAGGAAATAGTTTGGTTTACATCAGATGATATTATGAAGGAAAACCTGCCAAAGAAAACAAAATTTTTGCTGGGTTAGTTGCACTCTTCTGTCGACACCATTTTTTCATTTGTTTTAATAAATAAACACCACAAATCAAAACTGATCTCATCGTTGATTGCAATCTTTGAGGATACAAGGGAAATGCATGTACTGTGTTACTAAGAAGCAGACAAGTTTTAGCTGTTAAAAAAACAGTTACAAGTGTAAATTACCTGCAACAAGTCTAATGTTACAAATTACTTTGTATAACTTTTCTCACTCTTGAAAATATATCACAATATTAAAACATCTGAGCTTCAATGACAAACTCTCCTGTTCTTGCCTTAAAAGAGAAACAACTAAAATACCTATGTATATGCACTAATGAAAGAATATTGTAAAGCAATAGGCCAGTTGATAATTTGTTATTTTTTCTACATAATGACTGTAGATTCCCTACTCACCCAAAACCCCCTAGCCTGTTTATTTTTTTAATGATGAGCTGCTACCCAAAAGAAACAAAGTGGCATTCTGTTGACACCATATGGTGGATGAAAAATGGATTCCATAGTATTCTATTTGTTAGAATGTCTTCTGAGTTTCTGTATCCATAATTTATGTTGGGCCCTTCTCTGATTGCCAAAATATTCAAACAGCTTTCTCTTCACAGGGTAGCCTGCATGGGGGGAAGAAGGTTTTCAAAACAGCAGGACCCGAACAATCTCCTACTGCTCAGAGGAGAAATAATTTCCAAGCTTCTGGCTGCTTTCATTGTAATAATATTTTACATCCTGCGTGAGGAAACTGTTTGAATTTAGAAGAAACCTAAAATAATAAATAAAAAGAAGGGGGAAAAAAATCCAACAGTTTATGTTCTTGCATGCTAATACAAGAATTTGTGAATATTAAGCATCAATTTGAAGTTGCATTGACTCCTAGGCTCTGACGTAAGTAGATAGCTTAGGCTTTCATATCTTAATGGAAAACGATATGCAGAGGTTATTGAACAGTGCAGTTTCCAAATGATTGCCTCTGCAGCTGGCATAGAGAGATCCAGAGTGGTTATGGATGAGCTAAAATAATTAAGACATATTTCTCCTGGTGTCTACTCAGTTATTACTCACTTTTTAAGAGGTCATAATTTAGGCAAAGATTTAAGTATGACTGTGAATTACAAACAGATATTTCATATGGTCTTAATATGGTGCAGGAGGCCACTTGCATTATGCAGCAGGATATGTCTGCTGGAAGCTGCAGGGAACCTAGAGTCACACTAAAAGACTGAGCCAGTCCCTCCTTTCTCACCTTTCTCTCCTCGGTCTATCACAGCTCAGTGCTTGCTGCTGTTTGAACAGTTCTGCTTCCCTCCTGCCTCTGGGGTGTTGGCAGGAGCACGCAGGATGATGAATGGACACCTGAGTGTAGGGGGAGCAAAGACTAGCAGCAGCTGGGTTATTAATGCTTAGCAGAATAGGATTATAGGAGAAGGAGCCCACCTGTTGTGGGGATCTTCTTAAGAAGTAGATTAGACCTATTTGACCCTGAGGTACCCTGGTCTCAGAAGATTATTTATCCTCGAGAGTAAAATTGAATTTTTTGGATGTTTTATTTCATTCCTCAGCCTTGGGAAGCATTCCTTCAGTCTTGATCCTCCAGCCATCCTGGGCACAAAGCTGAAATATTCCATCTAAGGTCTGTAAAGTAATTTAGCCAGTAGCAAACTTGGATCCCATGAAACTGTAGTTTTTATAAAGAAATAGAATGGAAGCTGGATATTCTTCCAGAGCATCTGGCAAAATACTGCTGACAGGTTTGCTTATTCTGAAGATGTACTGGTTTAAAAAATGGCTTCACTGAAATAGAGATTTAGTGATGTGAATACATATTTCTTGTATTAGTCTCTTTAATGATACAGTCTTAGAAGTTCAGTCAATATTTTAATCTGACATATTCTCTTCCAAATCAAAAGAAAGAACTTACTCTCCTATAGGAAATTAAAGTAGAAAACCTGTGACCAAATTAAAATAAATTTTTAGAGAAGCATTATATGTGGAGGAAATCTTGAAATACTAAAAGTAACTGTCTTTAATCTGGGGGGGGAAGGGAAATTTCATTCAAGAANNNNCTACAATACAATTGTTTCTACTACAAATAGTTTCTGGAAGAAAGAAAAGATGGGCCAAAGGTTCTAGCAACAGCAACAACAGATCTAAGTATCTGCAAATTGCTTCACAACTTATTTAAGACAGCCCTCTAGAAAGATTTATCCTGCCCTAGAGAGCAATTCTCCACAACCAGAATTTAGGATATCAGATAAATTTCACTCATGTGAGCAGCTCAGTTCTAGTTATTTATGCTAGGAAAAAGATTGAGTCCCTAGTTTTCACCTGGACAAATGACATTACTAAATGTATTTCCTTTATTTAAGGTTCCATTTACCTTGCAGATATATTGTCTTTTGTGTCACAATTACTAGTCTTTATGTCTATTTTTGTATATTACTGCAGTTGTGGTTCAGCCAGGTTGACTCTCAATGTGAAGACAGAATAATTACTGGAGAGAAGTGTGAGAAGACTGTCTGAAACTGCTTTTATCCCAAGAGCGATGCTTGTGAAAATCCACCACAGAACCTTCCAAAAGCATTAATATTCAGCTTCAGAATCATTTAGCTGTTCACAGTGTTGGTGTTTGGATGTAATCTCTCAGTTTAAGGTTCCAGGTAGTTGTTGGAGTTCTCAGGTGTGTTTCTGCTACCAAATTTGGGTCCCTGCTGCTGGGACTCTGGGGGTTTGAGACATCTACATAGGACTTATAGAATGGCATGGAAACTAGGAGAGATCTTTATCTTCTGGAGCAACCATTGGAGGCTANACAGGATCCCATTCCAGACAAATAACATTAATGGAGGCTAAAGAGCTGGTTATCACTGCATTACAGCAGAGACACAAATTTTACCAGCTGGACTGCTCTCTAGGATTCTCTCCATGGACTGCACTGATGAGCTCTCCATTCAATAAAATGGGAGCTGGGACACACAACTAGTGGGAGAAAATTAGGTCTTGTTCATCTGCTTAAAAATAGTCATCTACTGCCATTCGAGATCCAGAAAGCTTCCTATAGAGTGTGGAAGTACCTCTGGCAGAGTATAATATCTGAAATAGCTCTAGATGCATCTAGGTTTACATAATCAGTTTGAGTTTATGGAATCCAATATGAGAGTTTATGTGTAAACATTTACTGTTTGAATTTTGAAGCTGAATCCCTACCACCCCCATGAGTGCAGATGTCCTTTCATCACAGAAGTAACTTGAATTTTTAACAGTACACCCTTTTTCCCCATTGATGTGGACATTTTCTGTCTTTTGCAGTCATCAGGACTGTACCTGTTTACAGATATTTGCCCTGTCAACAAAGATTCAACAGAGCACAGTTTGGTGCAGGTAATTGCAATTGTTTTTTACTCTCAACCTGTAGATAGATTCAGTGCTGGAGAGAAGATTCAAGGCAAACAAAATGAGGTGATAAGTTTTATCACTAAGTTATTCCAAGTACTATTTGTGTCTCCTCAATCGAACTTTCAGAACTTTTCTCATATACAATATTGATGCTTTTGTTCCCTGGAAAAGCTGCAATAATTTGTTATTAAGGTGTCACGGTACTTCTAATTTTGTTTCTTCATTTTCTGTTCTCCTCTTCTTTAATTCCTTTCGCATGCTGCCCTGAGAATAGATGATGAGATGAGCTGTAACTCCCTTGCAAAACTTTCTTCTTATATGCAGAGTTTCTTTTTTTCAAAGCAGAACCATGTTCTCTAGCTCTAAGCCTATTCCTCCTTTCTCATTCTTAGCTCTCAAGGTCATGTGTTTAAGTATTTCAGTTGCAAGTATTAAAAGTGCTACTTGTTTGAGACAGAACTTTTCCTTCCCTCTCTCCTCTTGAAAAAATCCACCATGATTTCAGGTATTAATGGATTAGGAAATTTAAGTGTTCTTGAATAGGGATTATAGAGATGAGAATGGCAATATCCATGCAGCCTAACAATACATTCTGATCCCGCTATATTGATAAGAGAAGACTTGTAGGACTGAATTTACAAGGTGCAAATGAGAATGCTGGTGTTATGATTTGGATTTAGCTTAAGACTGGAGTGATGCAGGGAGGAGATGTCTACTCCTAACTACTGGGTTTACTACCTAGCTGTGAACACAGAAAGAGGACCAAGGAAAGATTGATATGTTGTTCATTAAAATACTGATCCAAGCTTTGAGTTAATTTAAGGTGCTTTGGACGTGAGATATTTAGATTAGACCAACTGATATGGTTGTGGGAAAAAGACCTGTCTTTCTGGCTATAAAGCCTTTGGCTCAGGAAATTTCATGGGACCCATCTTCGTAG
>VZTN01010681.1:2919-25299 GCA_013400515.1 Erpornis zantholeuca
CTGGATTTACACTGATCTGATCAGGACATATACTGCTAACAATTTATTCTGAACACATTTTCTTTTCAGAGCATTTAGTGTGCTATTAAAGCATTTTTTCACCAGGTTCTGTGTTTGCTGAATAAAAATAAGTAGGAATATGTTACTGTACTAGTTATTTTCTTATATTGCATCATACCCAAGAGGAAAAAACATAAAAATATTTTAACATTTAACCATATACATATAATTATTTCAACAGCACACTGTATTAATTATTTCTTACATGGGAGAAATGTAATTATCCCTTAATGGGAGAATTACTGAAAACAATAAAAAAAATTTCTATCTGCCATAACTCCACTGACTTCAATAGAATTTAAGCATAGTTCAGTCCAGTCTTTGTATCCACATAGAATATTAAAAGCAGAGAAAAATTATGCCAACATTAGCTCTGGAGATGGAAATGAGAAAATTAAATCCTAAAGCTCTAACATTTACAGCATAATACTTCAAATGTGTGCGTGTGAGAGGATAGGGGAACTTCCCTGTGTTCCTGCATGTACTTGCAGAGGTTATTGAAATTTTCTAGATCACAGATGCCAAATTGAATTTCTGGATAGACTGTCAGGCACTTTAGTTTATCAGTAGTGAGTTTGAAATAAATGCATTTACACCCTCTATCTCCTCCCACCAAAGCAGAGCTCTCTTTTCTACCTTTCTTCATGGACTGTTATAAAAAATTATTCCATTTTCCTCCCTATGCCCCTTTGGTGTCTGGCTTTGTAGAGTGGATCTGTAGAGTGGATTGAGAAAGAGACTTGCTGATAAGATCGGAACCACCCAAGTTTTAACTTGAGAAATTTACTTCATAAGTGAAAGAACATGTGGGGTGGAGGCCACATGGTGCTGAAGACTGGTCCAGATTTTTGAAAGCATAATTAGAGTAAACTATACCTGAAACTCCTGTAGAAATGTACATTTAACTTTCCTGCCTCCATGCATTCTCTTCAATGTTTTTGTTAAGATATTTTGTTACAGACCCATAAATACAAAGTAAATCAAAAAATGAAAGAAACGCTTTTGCCACTCAATGTCTAAGGAAACGAGGTTATGAGATTGCACTCTGAGATTGCACATATATACATGTGAATGTGTATATCCTTTCTTCCCTAATATTGTTTCAACACCCAGGGCAATGTCAGGCGGACTTGAAAAAGATAAAGGCTAAAAGGATGTCAGACATTACATATAGCAAGATAAAAGATGGAGTTCCTATTAGTGCCCCTCTGTAGAATAGCCCTCATTGTGGAAGTGCATCTTTAGTTAGAAATCAGAGACTCTAAATAGCCCTCCAGGACCCATCACCGTGGACCATTAATTCCATTGTTCACCAGTCATGAAGCCTTTTTCTCTGTGTATCTTACTAATACGTTATTTTTTGATTGCTTTAGCATTTTTGGCTTCGAGGCAAAGCAAAAAAAGTGTAACAGTTTCCTGAAGACTGCTTTAACTGGATTTTTAAATCCATACTTCACAAAAATTAGTAAGGTGAAGCAAAGCAGAAGTATCTCTTTCACTTCCCTGGCATTTGTTGTTGTTTTCCTGCAACACTGGGCTAGCAGGGAAGATACACAACTTATTTTTAATACTTATAGGCAGGAAATGGGGGAAAACAGAATTTTGAAAATGTGGTTCATGGAAAGAATGGGTAGCACAAATGGGAAGAAAATTTCTTTTGTGGAATTATGATGTGATATATTTTAAATATATTTTACACAAGGCTACTTGTAACCAGATTAAAGTGGGGGTATTTTGAAATTTACCAACCTCAACGCCACATACAAACCTGTCTCACTGACAGGTTTCAAAATAATTAAGATGAAATGCTCCAAAAGTAACTCACATAGAAGGAACCAAGCGTGTCTTTTATTAAAACATTCAGTTAAAAGGAGGAAACAAAAGCCATTCCCTTCAGTTCACAGCAAGTTATTTAATGAATTGCTAGCTCTGGAAATATAGAAGCAAGAGCTCTAAAAACTAATGAAGGTGTCTCAGATAAATATTGATTTGAATGATTTACTGAGCTGCAAAAAAGTCACACTGGAGTGAATTAGTATTTGGAACTGTAATTACACATAAGAATGTGTAAATTTTACTGTCAGCAATAAAAACTCTTAGAGTAATAAAATATATTGCAATTTTAATTACAAAAGTAATTTTCTATTTACACCTAGGTGAATATGCAGAACAAGCTATTCGTGGCCCAACCACCCCATGCAACATTTGCACATCCAACACTCCATGTACATAGTCCTGAGATTTATTTCTAACGTCCCTCTCTCCAGGAATGCTCAATATTATGCCATACTAGAGTGCAGTGCATTAATCTGCTTGAATTAAAGACTTTATTGAATAATTATAGAGGAAGGTTTACAAAATTTCTTTCTTTAAGTGGTTTTTTCTCCATTTATATTCAGTAAATTACTTTTATGGAATTTCTTATACAAAAGTTGTTTCAATTTAATGGAATTCTTTTATGTAATGGAAACCAGCAGCACATAAGGTTTTAAATCTGATTTTCTTATTATCAGCAAATTCTCTTTGCTTTAAAAGTTATGGTAGTTCTGAGAAGGTCATCAAAAGAATTCCAGGTTAAAAGTTTCTGGAGCTACAGCATATTTTGCCATTCTAATTCCCACTGATCATTAATATACACAAGAAACCTCCTTCCCTTTTCAGTCTCAAGCTGATTTACCATTGCAACAAGAGAACAGAGAACATTTTATCTTGTAAATCTTCAAGCCATAAAATGTTTCAGCTGCTAGACAGCGTAACAGGCATTGGACAATGTATTTTCTTTTTTGCAGTATTAGATCTGTCATTTGTTCTATAAAGACAGACTACATTGTCCAGATATTCAATATTTTGTGTTAGCTGCAGTACTTAAATTTAGCTAAATAGCCCAAAGGTTCTTCATCAGATAGTTTACTGAAATTAAACTCACTGAACTGAGAAGACTCTAAACCAACCCTCTACATTGTTTTCTGACAAATAAATGTGTGCAGATACAGTAGCCTTTTGATGGTAAAAAATTGCATTATTATTGCACTGAGGAAAAATTGAGTGTCTGAGCCCACAAATCCACCTGTGGACAAAATTTTGTGCTTCACATTCTGGTAACATGTCCTTAATATACTTTTGAGATTTTTATCCAGAAAGAAAAAAAAAATATAACATGGTCATAACTGTGGCCCTACATTATCAGAAATCTTTTTCATTCTTGGAGAACATCTCTCCTGCTGTTTTCCATTACCTATCCACCACAGAGCCAAGCCTCATGAACAGGGACCAGCTCAAATATGCTGTTATGAATAAATTGCTTCTGCAGTTGAATAAACATAGATTTTCAGTGAAATTACTTTTGTTTTATAATTTCTTTATCATTTTTTCCTTCAGACCATCTTTCAGGATGAAGATGCCTGAATGGGAGGCAAGTCTGGTAATTTGCAGAGTCCCAAAACAGTATCAGAAAAACTATCTGATCTTGCTAGTCTGGGCAAGGTAAGATATTTTGTCTAACTGTTGGATCTGGATGAAGTAGTGGTGGGGATTTGACAAAATAATACTTAAGTAATAGAGTCTCCCAAATTTCCTAGCTATTCTCACCAGGTCTCTATAAGTAAAATAGTCTTCTCAGGTGAGCAGTTTCAGACTCTAAACTCCTGCTCCCATTTGCTTCTGGGAAAGGTTCTTCCTAGAGATACAATTCAGACCAGAGATATTAGCTGCATAATATTTTTATTACAGGTTCAAAATAGAGTGGGAAGGAAATTATGACAAACTTAGATGGGACAGCAGTCCCACTTCCTTTCACTAGTGACAATCCCTCTTAGCTCAGGTCTTTCCAATGAGCAGGTAAAGAGGCTAAAGCAAAATACCTGTCCCCTCTTTTGCCCTTCTCTTGTCTCCACAGTTTAATCTCTTCCTTTATCTAATTAAAAAGCTTTCTGTGCTCACAGAGTGCAGAATCAAAATTAAGAGAGTGAAATTTAGGCAATGCACATTCATTATCTGGGCTGTTTGTCTTCTCTTGACCTTTGTGTGTTGTGTAGGACTGAAGCTGTCTTGTGGACACTTCTAATATGAAGTTGCTGAGGAAATGGGATGTTGGAGACTACTGGAAGGTGTTGGCAGGGTAAGAACTGGGTATTGCATTCAGGAAGTAATGAGATGTAATTCAGAGATGAAAGAAAAACCTCAGGGTTGAAAATAAGTCTACAATTTTCAGTCTTTGTTGTGGTAAAGCAATACATTACAGGGATCTCTGACCCTATCAGAGCCCTCATGTTTCTGTTTAGAGTAAAAGAGCAACTAAATGCCAATTTCTCTCATTAGGCTTTTAGTTGGAGCATTACTGTTGATTAAAAGATACATGGAAAGATTAACCAAACACAAACCATTGTTTGTTTGTTTGTTTGTGATAGATGTTTCATCCAAACATCTATGGAAGACGCTCTTTTTTATGGAAATTCCCAATTCTGTGAAGAGTTATTTTAACCCCAGAAATGCCATGGATCAAAACTTCAGTCCCGGATATATTACCTTGGAGAGGGATGCCAGGTATCAGCAGGAATGGATGAGTGACCACACATTATATAATTCCTTTAATAAGAATCTCAGAGTTGAAAAACTTTCAGTGTAAAAGTTTATGCATTGGTTCTTCATGGGCTGCATGAAGGCAGCATTCGTTGCCATAGCAATATATCAGACCCCTGATCTAGGTTTTCACTTTCCGTATGAGTTATTTGGTTTTGAGTTGGTATTTAATTTTTTTGTGTGTGCCAATATGACAAAAACCATGAATATAAAAGTGAAAACTACTCTGCTTTAAAAATGGACAAAAAACCCCTTTATAAAATATATATCATTAACTCAGTAAATTTAGTAAACAATTTTTTTTTGCTTTTTTCAGTCACATTCTCTCAAAACAATAGGAGATGCTGTGAATTAAAAGCATGATTTCACAATCAATAGACATATATGAAAACAGTAGATTACTACTGAAAATACAGTTTCTGTTCCTCATATTATTCAAATATTCTGTGTACATTTTGGAAAGACCTAAAAAGGCTGAAATATATTGACCAGCAAATTTAAAGGAGTAATCATTAGAAGCAATAATACAGGCAACAGAACAATGCTTTGACTGATTTTTTAAGACTTTTAAAGTACGGAAGTAGTGCTCATTTTCTAAATGTTTTAAATATTACTAGGTGAAATTATCACTCATAACAGAATATTTTATTAAAGTATTTCCTACAAATTTGTGTGAGAAAAGTAGAGATTATTCATTTAATCATGTGTAAATGTGAGTGATAAATTATTACTGACAGGTTGCTGCCAAGGTCAAAAATGTTTTTTGATATGCAGATATAATGATACTGACCCCAAATGGGTGAGCTGGAAAACACAGCAAAATTGTGCAGTTTGTGTCCATCAAAATAATTAATCCATCAGGGTTTCATCATGGTTTAAATTGGGAGTTTAAGTACTGCAGGGTTATGACTATCTAAATGAACTTAAAATTGGGCACAAATATCTCATGGGATCCTCCACACCCAGAACCACTGCACCCCTCCTCTCCTCTACAGAAAACATCATCCTTTTGCCCAAACCTGCTCCTCCAAAAGGGTGCAAGTCCTTCACAAGGATCTGGCCAAGATACAACCAGCCCCTGCAAGCAGCTGGCATCCCAAAATCCCTGTGGAGGGGAGCAGGTGTCCCTGTGGGGCAGCTCTGTTACACCAGCTCCGTGTTAGCCAGCAGTGGTGGGGAGTGACAGAGGTCATTTACCAAAGGAGAGCCACCCAGCATGGGCTGGGTCTACCTGAACTGCAGCTGAGAGGAGGCTGCAGTGCTGTAAAGGAGGGTTCAATGGGAAATTGAGCATGTAAAGAAGCAGCATGGAGAGCCAAACACCACTGGGAAGGAGGCTGAGGTGATGTGAGGCTGCAGTTAAAGCTGAGTTCAGGAGCAGCAGGCTGGGTGTGCAGAAGTTGAAGTCTCAGGAAACAGCAGATTCACAAACTAGAACTTGTCCCATTGTTGGCTGAAAAAGCAGTAACAGCCATGGGAAGAGGTTATGTATGCCCAGGAGTTTTGTGTCTTTGACCATGTTCCCATTTGGATAACCTCACAGAAAGGGTCTTCACTCAAGTATTTCATGTCCTGTTCCCCAGAGAGGTCTGTGCCAAGTCCTCCTGTAAGGTCTCAGTGTGATCCCTGGTCACTCCAGAAACAAATCACAAATTCAGGTAAAGATTTCTTCTAGATGATATTGTCTAGACACAGCTGAATAGGCTGACATATAAATTTTGTCTTCTGCAATTTTGGCTTGTAAGAAATACAGCTTGAATGAATATTTCTTTATATGGTTGTTGTTTTGTTTTTTTTTTTTATTTGGGGGTTTTGGTTGTTTTGAGGACTGAGGGTAAACTGGCTGTTCTGGTTGTGAATTTTATTATTTTATTTTTATCATTAGTTTTTCACAGCTACTGTATGACATGCAAATATTAATAAAAAGTGTAAGCTTCTTTCTGAAGGAAATTAGATTCTTAAAAGCATCTATTTTATGACTACAAGTTGTCTTGCAAGTAGAGCCTATTGTGCACACCACACTTTTTTAGGATATTAAATTTTCAGTCAGTCTTATTTGTTAAGAGCACATTCTATATTTCTATTTTTCAAACTAAGCAAGCCTACTAAAACTTTTCTTTTTACCCTTTTCTTACAAGTAACTTTACATGTATTCCCATGATCTCACAAGTTCAACAGAGTTTACAGGTATTCTTTTCTATAAGAAATATCTCATAACACGATAGATTTCTCAATAGATATTAAAATTTAAGTTATTTCTGTAATATTTATATCTCTTTCAGACTTTCCATGATATGTTCTTGCAAATTTTCACCAGGTTGATAAAAGGTATTTTGGCATTCTGATGATTATGAAAAAAAGTTTTGAACAAAATTATTTCCTGTTCACTTCTACTTTTTAAAGACTGAGGTGCTTTTGTTATGATTACTTCTGGAAATTGGCATGGCAAACTAACAGCTAAATAATATACTTTTTCAGATAATTTCTTCTGGTTAGAGTAAGTTTTATGAATAATCTACTATTATGAAGTGTACTTTTCACTTCAGAGAGAACATAAATTTGACTTCTGCTCTGAAAACTAATATCCTCCCTGCTCTGTAAATATTCCAGGAAGCCTGAAGAATTTATTTCTCTCCTTGTGCATTTGTTTAAACAAGTCTCTTTTATCCAGCAGGATTAGTAATTTTTGCTCATGTAAATGCCAAATTACACATAATTTCTACACTCCTTTTTCTGAGATAAAGGTCCAGCAGGAGCACTTGAGAGTTCACCAAAGTAAAAAACCATAAGAGCAACTGGGTCTCAAGAGATGTTGCCAATGCCTTAGCTGACAAAGAAAGAAAGAAAGATTGCACTTTTTTTTTACTTTTTTTTTTTTGGATGTGTTGAGATGGAGCTTGTCTGAGAGTTTCAGTTCCCGGAGGCACTCTGTAATGTGGTAGACTTCAAATTAGAAGTAAAGTTTTCTTCTAAAACTTCCCATTCCATTTTTCAATACCCGAAGGCAATGTTTACACTGTCCTGCTGTGCTTGCTATGGCTGGGCACTCCTTAGTGATGAGAAGTTGGGTTTGTTCTTTTCCTCATCCCTTGTTTTTCTTTTTATTGTTTTGATTTGTTGGTGGGGCTTTTTTTTCCTTTGCTGTTTTCTTTTCATATTGTTAGTGGTGGTGCTCTTTATTACTAAACTGTCTATACCCCAACCCATGAGTTTTGTCTGTTTTACACTTCCAATTCATTTCCCTATCTCACTGTGGGCTGAAGGAGAGCTGTTGTGGAGCTTACCTGCCTACCAGGCTTACACCAGAACACCTACCAGTGTCCCTTAACCAAAATGTTCCCCACAAAGATATATTTTGAGACTGAATCCAATGGATACAGAAGGTTTTCCAGGGCCCTGACTGAAAAAACAATTAGCTTTCCATGAACAGAAATATCATACCATAACTTCTGCAATACTTTCACACCCAAGGAAGAAAGATGATGTTTAATTGAAGAATTTATAGAGAGATGGCTCCTAAAGAATCTGACAGCCTTGCTATTACACAGTGGGATAAAACATAGATGTAATTAAGTAGGGCAAAATATCTGGAGAACTTTATTTCATTACACTTCTCTTTCCCTGTGAGTTATAAGCTTTTTTTTTTTTAAGTTATACTGGACTACCAAGGACACCAGTCAGTTAAAGAAGTTTGGCACTGATACCTCTTCAATTATCCCCTTTCCCTGTTTTCTCTGCTAGAAGAAGAATACATCACAACATTATCTTACCAGTCACCCCAGGTTTAGTCTGTGTGATTCTTGCCTGGACTCAAAAAATTGGCCTTGACATAGAGGTCATGGTGACAGTACAGAAAAAGTGTGCAAGAGAAAATATTTGGAACCCATGCTTAAGGTGAACATAACTTTAGTTGATGTGTGGAGAGGGAAAGAACACTCATAATTTGGAAACATGCTGTTATTCATTTTATTTCATTTTTTTAACTAGTCTGAAGAGATATAACTGTGTTGTCATTCATTACTTTCTCAGGGGATGCCTTTCATCCCTGTCACTGCCTTGGAGCTAAAATAAAATGTCCTGCTGTTTCATCCCTGTAGCAACATCAGTGTCACACAGATGCAAGATTATTACAGGAGACATGTCTTCAAAGATGGTATTTTGTCAAGCAATCACAGAATCACAGAAAGGGTCAGGCTGGAGGGCACCACAGTGGGGCATCTTCTCCAAACACCCTGCTCAAGCATGGCCATCCCAGAGCACATGGCACAGGATTGTGTCCACAGGGTCCTTGAACATCTCCAGCGAGGGAGACTCCACAGCCTCTCTGGGCAACCTGTTCCAGTGCATGGTCACCCACACAGCTGAGAAGTTCTTCCTCGTGTTCAGGTGGAATGTTTCTGAACTCAGTATTTTGTTTCTGAGGGTGAACATTCAAATCCTGTCTCTCTAAGCTCTCTCCTTCCTGCTCCACTTTCCTTTCTCCCAATCTGACTACAGGTTCCAGTCCTCTCCTCTATCTCTGGCCTTTAACAGGATAGCTGTGCCTTCCAGTCTGTAGGAAAGCCAGGGATGATGGCTGCCATTCATGTTAAAGCTGCTGTGTCTTGAGAAAGATTTATCACTGAGTTTTTTATTTTATTCTGCCTTGTTCTTGGAAGTATATAAGGCCTGGCACACATGAATGATCCCCTAGGAAACATTTTGGACTCAGAACAGAAGGATTTTTCAGGATGATTTTTAAATTTAAACTTAGTTGCAGTTTTCAGACATCCTGCTTCCTTAATATAAATAATGTATGTTACTGAACATCTGTATCTTCTGTCTTCTGTTACTCCAGTGAAAAACTTGTTTGGCAGTGTCCTCCATTGAGTTTCTGTATTCTGGCTCAGCCCTGAGAGGCAACAGAACTAGGAGAATTCCCATTTCTCTTAGTAACATTTTCAGAGCAGAAATTTTATTTCAAAGATGACATCTCACTTCTGAAATAAACACCCAGGACTAGTTCACACTTGCATTGGTGTTATTTTAGCTGGAATACCAGACATGGTCAGCCTTTATGGATGATTAAAGGCAAATGGGAGAGAATAAGAGAGGAAGATAAAGCCAAAGAACACAGAGGGTTATTAGCCTTCTGGAAATGATCAGACCAGAAAAAAAGTAATATTTCCATGCTTCGAGAGAATGAGTATTTGAACTGTTGTTTTTGATTCAAAATGTTCACATCACTGATCATCTCCTGGAGAGAAAAGATGAGATGAGTTACTTGCATTTGGAAATATAACAAGGTTCTTCTAACTGGGTTGCAGACTATTTGTACAAAGAAATCTGTTAAAACGTCTGGGAGATCCTGAGCCTTGCTGTGTACTTCAGCAGGATGAAACTCAGGATATCAGTAACACAACCATTCACACCAAGGTTCACTTAAGGGGCACTTGGTGCTCCAAAAAGACACTCTGCAGCTAAACTGATAATAGCCCCAGAGCGTGACCAGGGCAACCAAGAGGAACTGGGCAGATATACAGAGCATATGAGCTTCTGCACTTTTCATCTCTCAGCAGTTATGCAGCCACATGGCAATCAGAGAAAGCATCTCAGCTGTCAGGTCTCTACATTTTTTTAAATGTAAAAAGGTGTAGAATTTCTATGTTGTCCTGTGCACAGGGATATTTAAAATCTGGAATGTAAATTTGCTGGATTGACTGTTCCCACATTTCATCTGAGTTTTCCTGATAACAGACACTCTCAGATATAGCTACTTAGATTCAAAAAATTATGTTTTGTTTTGCATTAAACAGTGTGGAGGAGCCATGCAAGTTGATTCACATCTACTACAGTATCTTGTCATCCAGACTTTTAATTTCTTCCATTCAATGAAATATCTCTAATTTATAGTAACCATATATTTTTCAGAAAGCCAAGAAATATTCATGTCCTTTAGATGTAATGTCTGTACAATACAACTTATTCACAGCAAGTTAAATTCAAACTAAAAAAATATATAAATTATAAATCTAAGTGTGGTGTGAAATCAAACACAGAAGGTTATTTCCTTATAGCTTTATAATTAATGCTCACTTCTGTGACTCTTTGCAACCTAAAAACTCTCAATTGTTAAGAAATTTAATGGTGTTTCATAATTTACAGCATGCTTATACTGTTAATGTTCACTGATTATTTTACTGGAAAAAGCATAGTTCTAATTTATTTGATTTATCACAATAATTTTTTTAAAAAGGATCCACAATTATCTTTCTTCTGTTTAACATATAACTTTTATGGGATACTACAACCATGGGACAATATGGACATTTTAAAGAGGGCTGTGTCTATAAAATATCTGTGTTTCTGTCTGAGCAACCAGAAAGATTTGTGCCTCAGGTCTAAGTGTCTTCAAATATTCTATTAGTATTTATGGTGAGAGATGGCTGGCAATAGTAGTACCCCACATATACAGAAATTTTTGTGATGTAGTAAAGAATAGTCCTCAAGAAACAATGTGCAACATAGTAGATTTTTCCTGTGTCCTCAGGGATGAAAGCAGAACTGCTTAGAAAAAATTGGCCTAAAACTCTTGTGTCTTTCCCCACTAATCTGGACTCAAACCCAATTAAATTTTGCACTGAATCTGTGAAGAACTTGACATCAATACCAATTTTCAAAGTTTAATCCATAAATTCCCATTATTTTCTGCAGATTTTAAGTGTTTTTTCTATGATTAAAGTGTGGAGTTGCTAATTCACAGGCGCAGGAACAAATTTGGACACAGCTTGTCAAGACCTATTCAGGTCATGAAAGGCAGTTTGGAACAGCATTCTGTGAGACCTAAGGCAGGATGAGAGGGATGGGAAGTTAACAGCTAGAGAGAATATGGCAAAAGAAGAGACTGTGCAGCCTCTTGGCAAAGTGGAAAGCAGTAGCCATTGTAGGACAGACCTTGGAAAGTCTGATGGAGGAAGGAAGAGGAGACTGGAGGGAAGGAGGGAAGGATCTCCTATAAAAGGTAAATACAAAATCAGCAAAATCCTGTCAAAGTTATAAAAGCATACCTAGTGGGGAAAAGCTACCTGAAGATGAAAAATGAGCTGATACATCTCTGACAAGGAAAGGGCATGGCACCTGGAGAAGCTCAGCAATTCCATACTGAGCACAATAAAAAAGCTCAGAGCAGAGATGCCATAAGAACAAAGCGTGTTTCCAAAAGAGCAAATAAGAGGCATGTTTTTCTGTCCCTCCACAGCCTGTGCACCTTGGACATCTCAAAGGGACGATTGCTGAAAACATCCTGGCAGTAGAAGACACAGAGACAGCTGGAGAGAACAGAAGGAAGAGAGAGATGCTGCTGTTTCCACTTTGGAAATGCAGTAGTTTCCTTTAAATGAGCATTAGTGTCACTTAGGAAATGAGCACTGCCAGTGTTGGAGGTGGTATCAAGAGAGCAGTAGAGTTTCTTCCCTGAAAGATAACTGGACTGATATAACCTGCAACTTTCCCAGTGCTCCACTTTGAAGAATTCAGATGCAGCTGCTGGGGTGAGAGCATGCTGCTGCTGAGATAAAATAGTCCACTTGCTGTTGTTCTTTGAAGAGCAGAACTCTGCTGAACAGGGAAGGGTAGTGGTTACTGAGGATCATCTATAATAAAGAAATAAATGCCAGTAATGTACCAAAATTCCAACACATTAATTTTCTCACCACCCTTTTCTTTGACAAATCTGGGGTGATGTTCTCAAGGGCCAATATAGGATAATCTGCTTGTTAGGTCCCTTGTCAGCCTTAGCCCACTCCTCAGCACCCCATACACAAAGGATGTATTTAATGCACATCTCTCGAACCCTCTCTCTCTTTCCAGAGGCAAATCATGCAGGAGAGACTGCAGCAGATACAGTTTTCTGGTTATATACTTTCACTCTCCTCTTCCACAGGGAACTCTGAGAATGAAAAAAATTAAAATTTAACATTTCTTGATTATCAAAGATAATACAAAACACACAGGCCTGTAGCTGGTTGCTATTCCCCAGACACTTAAAACCATTTCAACAACAAAGATGTCCATAAGGTGGTGGGAATGTCTAGACTGGTTTGCTCAGAAGGACATAAGAAAATCATCTCAGCAGATCAAAGCTTAGATCCTGACAAGAACAATATGCAAAACTGGAGGAACTTCTCCCACCAGCGAGCTCCACTTCTAGATACTGGGTAAGAGTGATAGGCAGCTGTGGGGCTGTTCAGGGAAAGAAACTCCAAAAATGTTTGCCTGAAATTGGCATGAGATGCCATGCTGAAAATCATTGTACAGTATCATTCTTTCAGCCAGATATATGTTCAATTTGAAAAAAAAAAAAANACAACACAGAGTCCTATTCTGAGAACCTGAAGCAAGGCCAACAGCATCTCCAAAAGACATTGTCACCAATATTTCTGTCTCAGCTCAAATCTGGAGACAGTGCTGGAGTAACCACACACCCTCCTGACCTTTTAAATCCTCTTGTCATGAGGATAGAAACACAAATGGTCATTCATAGTTTGGGGCAGAAGGTGACATTTTGGTGGAAGTTACAAAAAATATTCAGAGACATGATTTGAAAAGTGAAATATCTCCAGGAAAATTCTGCATATACATTAAGAGTGGTCTGTTCCAGACAGTTGTGTGAATCTGAGGCTAAGAAGGAAGTGTCAGATTTTGAACTGTGAAGTACCACACAAATATGTATTTGCACTCTTAATTTTGTTTACCATACTTATACTACCACTACACTATCAGTTCAGTGGTAGATTAGCAATTTTCCAAGGAAATTGAAGTAATATCCTTTAATTTGTGTAGTATCTCTGTGTATTTCTGTACAACTCAAACGCTGAGCTCACTAATTAATTCCTCCTCCTTGGTACATTCTGTAAACAATAAGTTCTCCAGACAGTTTAAGAATTCAAAAATGTGTTAAGCAGAAACTTTCATTTGGTAGCTTTGGCAGTGTCAGCATTGCAGGTGTAATTCCATGAATTTTCATATTCAAGTTTTATAGCTCATAATTACTGAATAATAAAACAAATGAAATAACAAAACTCTAAGTCAAAACGGTAAATTTTGTTTTTAATATTGCCATGGAAAGCATTTCACTATAGAAGAGTATATTTATAGTGTAGAAAATAATTTTTATTACATAGTATTTACTAGAAAACATTTTTCTATTTGTTATTCAGTTAATCATGTCAAAAAGAAATACACACAAGTCTTTGACCATGGTGGAGAATTACACCTCAAGTGACAAGTTTCCATAACCAAAATCAGAAGAGCTTTTCAGTATTCCAGACATACTAGGAAATGCTATTTGTTAGACATCCAAGGATAAATCAAAGGACTCACACCAAAAGCTCAAACCTGTCCCCACATCTTCACAATACAGCCTCAGGTGTTTCCTCCTGTGCTGCATCCACTTTTGGGATTCTGCTCATCCTAGAACCAAATCAATTCCTAAATATCCTATCTGACCTTTATTTAGTCTCAGCTGTGAAGCTGCTGCCTGTTGATCTGAACTGATGCAATCTCTAAGTGTTCTGTGAAACTACTCTTTTCTCTGGAATTTCAGCATTTGTCTTATTGTTCTACCAATAACTTCTTTTACTGGAACCAGAACTATGAGATGGTTGCAAAATAAATACAGTCAGATAAAGAGAGTGTCCTGAGATGAACTGCACATGGAGTAACATAGAGTCTAAAGAATTTCCAAGTGTTATGCTTAATTATTTCCCCTATCACCTATTTTTAAATAGAAAATGTAATAAATTATTTTACAATGATTGTTATTGTAATGGAAAAAGACTTACATGGTTACAGTCAGTGCAGCACTCTGTCATGCCCCATAGGAAACTAGAAGACAAATTAATTAACCTTGACAAATAATAAGTTGTCTTTGTTAATTCAGAGGCATTTTATTAGTTTCATTGCTTACAGAACTATTTGTAATTATAAAGAACTAATAAATATTTAAGCTTAAGAAATTATGTCAATTGCATTATCCTTTTAATTGCACAAGCTGTTACATTGTTTTAATGAAATGCATGTTTCTTCCAAAAATGGTCTTGCTTAACTGGTGAATTAATGGTTTTGGTAGACAAACAGATAACTGATCTCTGTGACAGAATATTGTGACTCGGGTGTCACCCTCATAGAACATGTGATCTGTGAAACTGAAGAGAAAAAAAAAAAGAGGAAAAAAGACTTTCTGAAAATTTTATAGTTAGATGGTTTTTTGAAAGCTATAACATGTGACAGTAAAATGATAGAAATATTAGCTCTGCTCATTTGAAAAATCCTACACATATATTTTCTGCACACACTGATTAACTCAAAATATTTCATATTAAATTAGGTGCAATATCAAATCAACATAAAACCTGTCTCCTGTATCTTTCTAAGTATTTTTAAAATGTTTCAATTTAAATGGATTTGGTTGATTTCTTCACCTGGTGCAGAATTTCTATATAATGTGACTTTTCTTATCAAATGAAATATCCATTTTCTAACTGATGATTTGGAATCTAGCCTTTACCAACACATGTGTCCCTGTTCCATTTGAAACTAAATGGCCAACTCTTCTCCAGTTAGATAGATAGCCTGGATGTTTATATTTCTTTCCATTTTCCTCCATGACAACCACAGATCACCACTGTAAGTAAAACCTTAATGAAGTAATCAATGTTATAATACAATATGCTTCTCAGATATCAGTTAATTTATTTATGCTCTGTTAATCCTTGAATATACAGAAGTATAGCATTGCATAACAGAACATTTGTCTCTTTGTCACTAACTGGAAACATTTAAAGGATTGCACTCTCATAACTACCAGTTTCACAAAAAATGTAAAATGCTTCTGACATCTATTCTATCATAGTTTCATGGCCATTCCTTTTACAGACTGGTTTTAAAATGTGCATTTATAGGAACAGGTTTTTCCATTTTAAAGCAGCCAGCTGTCATAGGAATACCAGCCTCCTGCATCTGCAGTTTCTTGGTGATGCTTACCCAGTGAAAGAAAACATGAAGTAAATCCTGTTTGATGCCCACATACAACAGACCTTAGGAGGAAAATACAGCTACTTTCTTTAATCCTCAGTTACAGGCAGATGAAAAGTAGGCATAGTTGGGAGAGTGTCTCATGCTACCCCTTACCTAAGGGGTCACACTCCTCCCTCTCAATTGCCATCCTCTTCCCATGAACAAACATAATGAAAAAAAAAATTCTTAAATGCTTGTCTTAAGTGTAAGAAGTGTTGCTCCAGTAAAGCTTCTTCCTCAGCTCTGTTACTAGTATAACTAGAACTAAGGAAATGCTAACCTTGGCCTTGGCTATCTCACCAGTCTGGATGCCTTTCAAAATCTACCAGTCCCGCCCAAAACTCTCTCAGAATGAGAAAGAAACCAATAACTTAACTGGCTTATTTGATCTGGCTCTAAGAGCAAGTCAATATCTGTCTCCCTTTTCAGTGTGGTGTGTTATTGATGTAAGAAACAAAGGAAAGACAGTGAGAGCCAGGCAAGGTCCCTTTGGATGTGCTGACTGCAGAGCGAGAGACAACACTGAGGCATCAGCCTTGTGCTGCCAGGTGTGTCCAAGCCAGCGTGACTTTGTTGAGAAGCCAAGATAGGTGGGTCTTGTCGATCCCAAGCTGGCATTTTTTAGCAGCAAAAAATGTATCNCATTTTTTAGCAGTAAAAAAATGTATCTACACACAGGTGGATGTATTGAACCAGGCACAGTCATGCTGGGAACTCCTACTACATCCCTATTGCCTGGAACCTTATATTGTCTCTTGTTTTCAGACACTAACTCTGAGTCATAATGGGAGTAGAAACAGGATGATAAAATATGCATCCTTCAATGGATACACTCAGCAAATAATTTTTTGACAGAGAATTTTTTATTTCAGGGCCCTCAACAGTAGTGGGAGAGCACAGTCTGCTTTTCATGCCCTTCACTCCAAAGATTACATGACAAACCAGAAAGAAAAATCAGTAAGTGCCAATCAAATATTTGATGGCCAGCAGGTGTTCACATTACCAGTGCAGAGTAGGACTATTTTGAGGTTAAAATATTTTCATGTACTAATATAAAATGAAGATTGTGAATAAAATTAATACGTTTTTATTTCTTGTTCCTCTAAGTATCTCCAATTCAGTGAACACTGCAGTGAAGTTCAGTGCTTTTGTCATAGGAACAGCTGCTTTTTTGATGCCACCTACTCTAGGGCCTCCGAGAGAAGAAAAAAAAGAAAATCAGAGGGAAAAACCCTCAAGGGAGTTCAATTGAGACATTTCATACACAAAATGAAAGGAAGATTTCCTACTGCTTTAATGGGCTATAACATGGAATTGCCATTCTATGAGAATTTTAACATTTTCAACCATCATGTGAAAGAGAAGAAATTATATGTTCTTCCTAGAAGAAAAGGTTTATGAAATGTTATCTGTGCTTTACCAGATCAAGCAACATTTTTGCAAAACTGACTATAATTGTGAGTTTTTCAACCCACCAGTGGAAACTAAGTTAAAGCTGACTAAAAATTTTTTTAAAAACCCCAACCCTCATGAAAATTTAATTTTGCATTTGACATAGTGGACATATTTTGACATCTTCTAATCTTATTTACAAGAAGTTGAATCTTATTCAACTGCCAGTACCTGCCCGCTACTTACAGAAAAGCAAATACAATTTGAAAAATATACAGCAATGTCCAAGCAACACTTGGAATGAAATTGTTTGAAAGAAAAAAGACAATTGAAAACACGATGTCCTTTTAGACCAAATCCTTTACATGGAATATTTTCAATTGCAAATAACAAATAGTAATTTTGGCCTTTCACTGCATCATGTAAAGACACTTTAACAAAGTGAGTCAAAACTCACTTGCAATGACCATCCCACAATGCTGGAGTAACTGGATTTAGATGCTAGAAGAATGAAGTCCAAAATTCCAGCAGTATTACTTTCAGTGGAAAATATTTGATACCATTCCTTTTCAGCATCCTATATTATTTTCTTGTCTTTGCATATTTCACGTTTTTCCTTCCAGGCACTTCTCTACAAGGTCATTGTAAACCCAGAATTCTCTTTAAGTATAAACATTCTCTTCATGCAGGTTCTGCACTTCCATGTGGTCATTCTTCATTTCTCTCCGTGCAGTACATGCTGCTTGCCCCAACCTGTGTGAGAGAATTGTGCCNAGCCACCATATCATATTGTTGGACTGGAAGGTCCACAGGTATCCCTGAAGACAAAGTGCTTTTGGCAGATACAAAACAGCTTTTCAGATTAATGTTTAAGAGCCACTTACAGAAGGTACAGTGAAATTACACAACCCCTCAAATTTTCAGTCCATTTAACAAAGTGCTTCCAATTTCCATTTGATATCAGGTGAAACAATGAATATTGAACAAAATGTTAATCTCTATCTTGAGCTTTTTATTAATCTCTGTATTCAGAGCAGAGCATTTATTAAACAAAGGAGTCAGAAGAATGAAAAGTAATGTAGAGCCTTTGGCTTTGGACAGCTCTTGCCCATTTAATTACTTTTCCCTTCTGAGTATATTTCAAGATGCTGTTAGAAAACCAGTGTTTATCTTCATGTACCCAGTTTTCTCATTTTAGTAGACACTCTTCATCTCCTAAATATAAGTTCCTCTTTTACTACTCATATCTTTTTTATCCCATCATAGAATATAGCTTTACGACTGTTTTTATAAAGAGCTCAAGTAGAAAAAAAAACAAGCAAGATAAAAAAGTGTGGTGAAAGATTCAGGGGGAAGAATCACTGTGGATCTGATTCTGAAGGGAGAGGGGAAGAAAAGTGGACATATGCCATAAAATTTTCTCTTCCTTTTTTCCTGTAGTCTGGGTTTCAACCTGAGGGCTTTTTGCAGCAGAAAACTTGCCCAGTTTGTCAGTAAATGTGATGGTACCTTGTAGCCAGGATGTGGTACCTAAGCCAATCTGACATGCAGGATCAGACTGCCTGCTGCCATGAGCCAGCATTGCTCCAATGGAGCTATGTATTTCTCCAGCTCAACATTTTCTAAAATTTTCTGATTAGAAAAATTTGAACTCCGAGCAAAATTTCAATTCTATATAACAAGGACAATATTTTAAGCTTTGCAAAAGAGTGCAAAGTAGCATCACATAAAGGCTACTTCCAAATAAGAGACCTGATTGCATGACTTAAATATTCTCTGCCTCTTGAGAGGATGAGTCCTGAGCACACATTGGCCTCTCTCTTCACCCACAGCCTGATTTGAGGTAGATGTGTCATACAGAATAGGCAGCTCCCTAGTCTGGATAACTGGGGGAAATCAGGAAGCACTCTAGGGCAAGTCTAAAGCAAATGCTAAAATCTAATCTAGAGCAAAACTTTTGATTTATCCTCAGGGAACCTGTTCTTCCATATAGTTTAAAGTTACAGACTTACTGTAAGTTGGATGTTTTAGGTGGGCCAAGAGATCATGAGAATTTAGAATCTGCCAAATTTTGCTTGTTATCACCATCTTAGAGTATTTGTGGGTTTGTTCATGTTTGATGTTCATTTGCCAGTAAAGTTGCAAAACCAAAGAAATGCTTAGTGTGTCCAGGCATCTTCAGCCAACATTTTGTAACCCATACTAGGCTGCATAAAGTCAGGAAAAAACTGCAAAACAAAAAGAAGGAATAAAAACACATCTTGAAACAAAAGGCTACAGTGCATGCCACTGTGCAAAAAAACACTCACAAAATAAAGCATCACTTTATGAAGCATGTGAACAGTTTTTTGGGGGGGGAGGGGTGTATCTTTTCTTTCTCTTTTATTCAGAAAAAATAAACCTAACCCAGAAAATAAAGATGTTTTCCCTAACTTCTGGTACATATGCACTAGCGCAATGAAACAGGACAGATGCACAAACACCTGAATTAATTGGATAGCAGTGGAATTCCTGAAAATAGCCTTTATGTCATTTTAAGCACTCAGTGCAAGTTCAGACTTAAATGCACACACAGGCACAGGCATATATAAAAATGCAGAAAAAAAAAAAAGAGAAAATTTTTGGAATGGGATTTCTCATTTGTGAAAATGTACTGTCTGCATTTGCCTCCTAATGGGTTTGATTCAGATAATAGGTTTCAGTTCTTTATGTTTATACTAGTAGAGAACTGCTGATTTAAGGAAAGTAAAGGGGAAAAAACTGTAACAGCTGAGAACTTCCCTATATCATAACTGGATTTTCTCAGCTGGCTTTTTCTCCATATAAGCCACTCTACATTATAAAATCTACAATACACATCTGAAGAAATATTTTGTTACAGATTTCCATTTTCTGTTCTTCAGTTTCTAGTTAATATTGCAGAACTTTCTCGAAAGCCAGCTCTTTCTGAGATCTGTCCATAAAGCTCCCATTTTTATTCTTTCTGGACTCACTTTGCAGAAATTTCTTGTGCCAAGCACAACAAGACCTCATTCTTCATTGTTCTTCAAGTCACTATAAATAATTGGAATTATAAATATAATCATCTGTATAGCTCAAGTCTGTAAACACAGTGACAGTGGTGCCTTGCTGAAGCATCTGTCAATAAATATATTTGTTGCGTTTAAAGCTACTTCAAAAGGTAAATGCTGAAAAATATCCCATATTTGGCAGTTTAGAAAATAATTCAATTTTCTGGAGATCCCTCTGGCATTTCTGGAGTCCATTTTGTGTCTCTCCAGTTAAATCTTACTCGTTTTTATATCAATTCCCAAATGATCAAAGCTGGAGGAAAAGCTTTTAGTCCTACAGAGGATAAGGAAGCTCATATTTTATCTGACTCTTCATGATGGAACTCCATGCTCAAACTGATCTAATTTTCTATGATATAGCAAGAAGGAAAATACCTAAGAATCAGAGCTAAGAAGCTGCTGGCATCACTGGAGAGGAAGAAAGTAAAATATGGTTGAGGAAAAAGATTTATTAGTTTGGTATTTATTTCCTTATTTCTTAATATTGTCACCTTGACAGTTTGTAAGAATATGCCATTAATGAGAAACATTTGGGTAAAGAAAATATTCGATATTTTTTAAAAGACTGGGACAAAACAAATTTGGTTTTAGTAGTGCCTAGCTCTGGGAGTTTCTCTTTTAAACTTCATATTAAGTGGAAGTGGAAAAAGAGAGCTCAGATGCCATTTGAAACTGTTTAAAAAAAGAAAAAAATCTGTTATAATCTACTTTAAAAGATTAAAAACTTTTTATTGTGTCAGATGGTATTCATTTGAACAGGAACATATCACTGGTTACGAGCACCATGAAGTACATCACGGCCACTTCTACCATCAACTCCATAAAATGTTTTTCATTGCAGAAGCTTAGCAGGTTGTGATGCCTTAATTGGCTACCTAGAAACTGAGACTAGACAGGAATAAAGGAGGGATTTATTNGATGAAAAGGAATTTCCATTGGTAAATATAAGCTGTCTGTTATTATCTCTCTACCTCACATATACTTGGAAATTAATTCTGTGAAAATGTGCTTTATGATCTTTCCAGAAAGTTAGGTGAGGCTGACTGTCCTTTCTGATTTCATCGAAAGTATCAGAGTAAGGTATGCATATAATCTTTGTTGGTCCTTGTTCCCACCAAATATGCACTTCCACTTTCCTCTTGAATTCAGAATCCTCTGACAAAATTCCTAGTGCTCCTCCAAAACAGGATAAATGTTTTTTAACCTTCAAATCAGTTTTTCTCAAAAAAGAAGCTTTCCAGTGTATTTCTCCCCATGCTGGATTTCCAGGTGGGTATATTCTGTCTAGCAGCGTCCAGAATAGCACAGAGTCTAATATCCCACAGCTCAGAGCCCTAACTCTCCTATTTACCTGCCCAGTTTTCCTCTGGTCCTGAACTCCATCATTTCTGGCTGCTGAAATCTACCCCATCTGTGACCACATTTGTCATTCTTCCTTGGTTGTGAGCACTAGGCAAGCAGAGTTTACTCCTGTTCAACCCCTCTAGCCCCTTTTCATTAGGAATTTCACTAATACAATTCAAAAACTTCTTAGATTGTTGCACAAAGTCACGCTGCACTCTTGGAAGGTGGCAGTGTGGGTGTCTTCTCCCACACAGACACTTCCACTAATTCTTGGTGGAAACCCAGACCCACTTCAGGCAGTTTGCAGCACGTCCTGGTGATGATACCACTGAAATTGCTTCCCTCTAATTTGGTCAGGTCTTGACCCACATATCTCCTATTTGTCACTGGAGCTCAGTGCAGTCAAGTCCTGCCTTTCCAAAGAGGACATCTTCCCTTCCTATGTTTATTGCTCATCCCTTTCAGAGAGCCTCTCTCCACCAAGGTCCCCGTGGCACCTGTGACATCAGAACCCTGTGACTGCACATGGGCTTCCAGATCTTGCTGCCCATGATACAGACACCTCAGACAAGCCTCCCTTTAGAGAAAACACTAAAACTACACAGTGTGGGTTTTTATTTGAAAACACAGCATGTGCATTACTTGTCCGTAGGATGACAACAAAGATGAATTGCACATATCACTCAATGACAATAGTCTTAAAAAATAGCAAAGACAAGATGGACATTATTCTGTTTCCAATTTTATTTAACCCCCCTTCATATTCTAATTCCAATATTTGTTTATAGTATCTATCTTATATCCAGACTATGTGGAACAGGATTAGATATTGAAGAGATCCTGAAAAAAAAAAATATAATTTTGCATATTTTTATTTCAT
>VZTN01010681.1:25319-214776 GCA_013400515.1 Erpornis zantholeuca
CATTTTAAAATATTTTTCTCAGCTTATAAAAAAAATTTTTCAACTTCAATCTAGTATCTGGAAAACATAAGTCATCCACAATCATCTACAACACAGAATATAAGTCAAGAAAGGAAAGGGGAGAAGAAGGGATTCTTAAAGCTTTTATAATGAGTTGCTGGAAAATGTCGTGCCATTGCTAAAGGATGGTGTTTTAAACTAGCTGCACTTACAGTGCTCCAGCTACAAATCAAAGAACACCAAAGGAAGCCAGTCCCTGAGTAGCAGTCCCAGTGCAAGCAAGGAGCAACAACAATTAATCTTGATATTAATTTTTTATATTATAGATGAGATACAAATCTCAAAAGTGGAAAAAATAGTGCTCCATAACCAAAGTAATTTTTCAGATATTCTGGTTTCTTTTCTTCTTGGTATTCATGAGTAGAAGATTGAGTAAATGTACCTGCATGGGTTATTGAGTGAGCATATTTAGAACGGTCGAACGCCATACGTCCTTATTGCTTTTAGCTGCTGTACCTTATTCCTTTCTTCCAATGTCTTGTACTTGATGAAAAGAAACAGAAAGCTAAGGAGATATTCTTAATATCCTCTATTTGAATAGCCCTATGTTTGTAAATAAGATAATTAGTGTTTGCTCTTCATATGTTTTACAATGCAAAGGAGCTATTAATATTTGGAAAATAGTGTATTTAAAATCATTGGCCATTTCCTGTACAGAAGATGCACTAAAGGTGCTACGGACAAAGAAACCTTTCAACTTTTTGAAGTTGAAAAGTCATATGTTTATTTTGCAGCACTGGACACACATGAGGTCATCCTCCAAAAAGCATGTGCGAATCTTTAAAGCATTGACTTTCCTTATATTCACAAAGGTCTTACATATTCATCTAAGTCACCTGAGACGCCTATACATATGCATCACCTATCCCTGCTCCGTATTAAAATGAGCTGAATGTTCATTACGGTTGCGCAGTTCTTCCTTTAATTTGGGTCGGTGGTCTCTTGAAGATGAAGTCAGACGTCTTCCTCTTTACTTTGTCCCACTGCCAGGTCTTCCTGACCCTTGGTCACGATCCAGGCCTTGTCTCTTGGCTCCAACTATCTTGGAGGCCAGGTGTGTTCTTCGGTTCCTGCTCTTTTACAATGCTGAATGTCCTCCCTGTTTCTTCTAAAAACATAACTGAGTCGAACACGATAGATTGTCTTTGCCCCAACTGCTTCAGCTATAGCTGTATGCTAATAATTAAACCTTAGTTTCTTGCTTCTGCCTTGCTAGCTACAACATCAACTTTTAATCCTTTTTAACACTTGATTCACAGATACTATTGATACTAATACTTGACATTAAATTCATTTGCATGGCAGTCAGTTGTTACAGCAATATATTCAGGCAATATAATCTCACAGAGAGAGAACTGGCAAAAGTCCAATCAGCTCCTTTGCAGAGTGCAAAAATTGGTTAAGAAAAATAGCAATTCAGCTTCTTTAATTCTCAGTTATGGAGTGCTAAATGGCATAAATCTTATCAGAAGATATATATATATATGTGTGTGTGTCTGTGTACATCTGAACCATCAGATATCTATGTACAACTGCTCAGGTAGCATAGCCAAAAAGTGACTTCAACGCATTTAACTGTGGCACTGTCAGAAACAGAATCTTAAAGTATAAATTATTTTTTAGATCTAGGAGAAGTATATGTTTTATTTAAATGGAAGCAGAACACAGAGGTATACCCTCAAAACCAATTTTTAATCTGTTTTCAGGTGCCCAAGTGTAGTAAGGAAACAACTGTAAACTGTCACACATCATTTGCTGAAAGTAATTTTCACCAACTCTCTGTACTTAAGGCATTTTGTTCTGCTGTCAATTGACCTGCTCATTCACATAGACTTTTGCCATCCAGACTACATTTGCACATTAAGTTTACATATGAAGTTACAAACCCTACCAAAGCTCTAAGAAATACAGATTTCTTCAGAACAGTGCAGACAGGAGGAGGATCACCAGCTGTTGTCACTCCATCAAGGTTTAAGACATCAGGCTTGGCTTTCAAAGAATTAAACATCATTATATCTGGAGATCCATAAAATTCATCTAGAGTTTTAGGAACCAGATTGTGACTTCTAACTCTCAAGCAGTAAAGAGTTTATGATGCATAAATGGTATGAATGCTACTGCTGTGCTCCAAAAGGGAGCAAAGATGTTTAAACAAGTTAATTACATTTCTTTGATTTGATTCTCTTTCAGAATTTCATTTCTATATGAAGCTGAAATTTGGTTTTAGCATTCTGTTGGTTAACTTATTTATTTAAAGTGTGGTGAGTCCACGGTGATCTTAAAGTAGGAAATGAATAATGAATGAATACAGATCAGTATAATGTATCCTCGCAATGTTATTGATGGAGGTAGCAAAACATTTATACCTTTGTAGGCATAAAATTCTTTTAAAGAACTGTTAATTCTTGCAGATTCTCTTTTTTAACAGTGAAGTTTTGGATAATTTTAGGTATAACTGTTTTACACTCATCCGCTTTTATCAAATGCCCTCCTATCCACTCTTGAAGGTGAGGCACTTATATTTTCATGCGGTAAAGCTGAGCAATCTGCTAGCAATGGTGATGATAGCCAGCAACATGCACTGAATTTTATTAATATGCCAATGAAGAGGTATATCCCTGTTCTGAGGAAAGAAGGTGAGTCCATTGGTAAGTTAAATATTACTCTTTGAAGCTAATCTCTTTCACATAGAACAGTAGCCTAATATCGTGGTAAAAAAAAAAATATCCCTTTCAAAATAGAAAATTTTGTTGGACTGGGAAATCATGGCAATGCACATTAGATTTTACTGCAGTGAGTCCAGCATGCCAATGTTTTTTTTGGAGAAAAGACAAGTAGCCATTGAATTTAATAATCACACCATCTGGAATTACACAATCACGGAATACTCTGAGTTGGAAGGGAGCCACAAGGATTGTTGAAGATGCAGTCCTGGCCCTGCACGAGTTGATCCTCAAGAATCACACCGTGTGCCTGAGGGCATTGCCCAAATGTTTCTTGAATTCTGTGTGGCTTGGTGCTCTGACCACTGCCCTGGGAAGCCTGTTCCAGTGCCCAACTACCCTCTGAGTGGGCACCTTTTCCTGATATCTGACCTAAACCTCCCCTGACACAAATTTGGTCCATTCCCTCAGGTCCTGTCACTGGCTATTGCAGAGAAGAGATCAGTGCCTGCCCCTTCTCTTTCCCTCACAAGGAAGTTGTAACTGCAGTGAGGTCTCCCCTCAGTCTTCTCCAGGCTGAACAGACCAGGTGACCGTAACAGCTCCTCATGCAGCTTACCCTCCCGACCCTTCAACATCACTATGAAATGAAATGAAGATCTACAGCAGAGAAGAGTGGATGGCACAAAAGACTACAAAAAGAGCAGATTTCATCTTGTATATTAACACAATAAAGTCAGTAAAACCCAAAATTTTGGTTCCAATAGCAAATTATATCACGTAAGACATCTATTTCCTCATGCTAGTTTATAATCTCTGTAAATATTTTCTTGCTTTTTTGTTTTGGTTTTTTTTAACTGTCCAAATAACCAATTATTGTCAAGAGGCCAGTTCTGGAAAAATCTCCTTTTCAGGGTTCATTAGGTTTCTTTTCGGTTTCATATTCCATTTTCAAAACCCTTCATCCAACTGAGGAAACACCACCTCTGTGTTCCTTCCATGTATTCAGAATAGAATTTTGTCCAAATCAAAAATGGTTGCAGACTGACATAGCAGTATGGTACTTCACATAAATCTTTTTATTTAATTTTTTAATTATTTAATTATTTTTTTATTTTATTTTTTCAGACTCATTGACTGAGTTCCTGCCAAATATTTGACCAATATCCTGGTCTTCACTTACAAATTCTTTCTCTAATAGAGGAATTCAGTCTTCACTGAACCATCTAAGTCTTTTTCTCAAAGAAAATGTCATGATAAACATTTGTACCAGTGTTTTATAGACTACACTCAAGGTAGCTCTTATTAAACATTGTTACTTGTAGAGCAGCACAAAACACAACAGATTCCCTTCACTGAGCTGTACCAATATGGTATTTAGTTGTGGTCCAGATAAGATAGCATCCCTAGAGCTTTACTACACTTCCTGGATTCAATAGCATGAAAGACATTATTGATCTGGAAACCTGTGCTTCCTTAGAACATTGAATTTGTCCAGGGAGAGCCTCAAGCACTTAAGAGCTGCAGGAGATCTACAAATGTCACAATATAAGCACAGAAGGAATTTTAATGTTCTGCAAAAATGTAGATGCTGAGTTTTCAAGGATATGATGGTGACAATTTCTCCCATACCACAACACTACTGAGAAAGAAAGAACAGTTTTTTCTTTATTTATAAGAGTGGTAAAAGAAGGATCTTTTTCTTTTCATTTGGATAAGTGTCCTCTTTAAAAATGAGCCTGTTTTCCTTTGTAAAATACTAAATTCACTGATCTAATAAAACATGGTTAGAGACAAAACCAAGTTCTAATCAACAGTGAGAAACAATTTAGGAATATGGAATGATCATGTGATCCACCACTTACAAAAACCTCACATGTAAGCCACTAAGTAAGCAGTACAAATAGGTGTGTTGGTCTTTTCACCATCAGAGAGTAGTACAGAACTGTGTGTACATTTCTGACATCAGCAAGGGATACATGAGCTCCCACAGTGATGGACTTCTGACTCTGCTGGCATGTTAAAATGTGGTGATCTCCATGTCTCTCTCTTCTTTTGCCTAGCTTGGACACATGCATACCCTTCAGAAGATGTTATGCAAATATTTAAGCATTCCTGTTGAAAGAAATATATCTGAGTTGCCAGATTAAGACTGTTTAACCCTATGCCCTTGAGTCTATTCAGAATAAAACTTGGTCCACACTCTCCCCCTTTTTTATTTCCTTGTTGTGCTGTCACCCACAACTAAAGACAATGTGCCAGTCACAAATGAGACAAGGTTTGTGCCAAAACCAGGGGATTGGTTTTACATTCTGTGCAACAGCACTTAGGGGTTATGTAATCATTAGGATGTTATCAAAAAATTATCCCTGTTGCCTGTTTTGTGGCTGTGAAAACTTTTGCCAGCCTGCCACAACACAGAGGCAGTCAAGGACATGCACATTAATGTGAGTGCTGCACATCACAGATCTGCATATCAGCCTAAGATGGGAAAGGCAACAGCAGAGAGTATTTGCTCTTTGAGGTTGGCAATTCTAAGAGGAATTTTAAACCCGAGACAAATTTGTCCACGTACTTCAAAGACACTTACAGTTCATTTCAAATGCCACATATGGGCATCTTAATTATACATTTAGGTTGCATAATTATTGTATGGGATATGCAATAGTTCTATATATCTTTTACCTATATTCAATTTTAAATCAGGTCATCTTATTTATGAATTTATCAAAAAACCCCCATATTTCATAAAATAGTATTAATTAATTTTCTGAATTAATTTTCTGCCATTATTTCTGTGCTCATACTCTTGGCCTTTCCTAGCCCTCTTCTAGAATACACACTGGTATATAATCTTCCTTGTATGAAAGGTTGGAACTTGCAAGATCTCTTATTTTTAGGAACCTATCAAGGATTTTAAATTACCAAATCACTCAATAGTGTACAGTTTCTTCTGAAGTCTTTGGATATCTTAATGTTCCATAGCTAGTATTGTATTAATGTTTTAAGGAAATCAAAACTTTGAAAATGTCTGTTGACTGGTTTTTCTACTTTTCAGCTTTATATTTAATAAATTTCAGCTTCTTTTTCAGCAGTTAACAAGTGTCTTGTAAAAATAGTGAGAATAAGAAATTTAAAGAAAAGTTTATTCTAAATATAATAAATTGGTCACTGGTAATTCAAATCCAATGAATGGTTGCAGGACAAAACACTTTTTCATGTTCTTTGGATTGCTTCAGAGGCTCCCCACCTGTGTGAGGTAGAAACCCTCCCCTCTGCCAGGCCAGGTGAGTTGTGAAAGCACATCACCTAAATATGGGCTGAAGCTGTAGTCTGGTGAACCATATCCTGCCCCCTTTCTCCTAAATTCCCTCTGAGGTCTGTTTGATGGACACAGAAATCAGGATGATATTTAACTTACTCCATTTTGATAACCAAGGTTAGGGGTATTTGGGAGCTAGAACTCCTCCCTCTGACCAAGATCATAGCTTAAGAAATTTGTTTCTGATGCCAAGTGATATGCACCATGATGTCATATCTTTTTATTGAGAGATGAGGTAAATTTATATACCAAGATAGTAATAAGGTCCATTAAAAGCATCATTTCTTTTACACTCTGTCCCTCATAAGACTGGTACCAAGTTTATTTGACATGCACTGTTATGATGTCAGAAACCAGATTCCATTATCAGGAGATCCATTCCTGGCCTGTCTCCACTGATACAGACAAACTATAGCTGACTTTCAAACAGTAGGGTCACTGTATATAAATATACCTATTTATATTCTGCAGGCCTACTATTGCTTTAATTACACCTGTGCTTAAAACATTAGGTATCTTATCCTTACAGACTGTCAGTCTGCAGTTCAGAATCTACATATGAACAGGTTCAGTCACACACTCCCTCATTTCAAAGAAATTTAATTTTTTTTTAATTCTCTATCTTTCCAATATTCAAATAACATTTTAAAATTCATGCAAATAGAATCATAGTCTTAATCAGTACCAGACCTATAAAGTTATTAATGTGTTTCATTCTGGGATAGACAGACTGAACATGGGCAATTCACAGAAAACAAAACTCTTTCTCCAACCACCCACTCACACCAACTATAATAAAATAAATAAAATTTTATGAGAGGAAGAAAATATATAGTCTGTAACTTATGAAACTTATAGAAAGCTCCAGCAGCATATTAGTATCAGCTTCTTGTGGCAGGATCCCTGATATTATCAAACTGAGAAGCTGATCAATTTATAGACCTCTGCATGTTTACTCTTTTATCTTATTCCATTACCACCTATTTACTTTTGTAACATGCACATACTCAAGTCTTCCTTAGAACAAGTAGGAATCCTACAGAGCTGTAACACAAAATTACAAAAAGTTTGCATCCCAAGCCATACAAAGGTTTTGCTGCAGACTAAAAGGCGAGTGGCCACACTGCAGAGCTCTGGAGGTCAGCATGCCTGAGCACTGCAAGCTATCGAGTACCACACAGGACAACTGTGTGCTGGGGTTAGGCTTTTACTGAAGGAAATGTTGCATTTGATATTGTACATTTAAACATGACCAGAATACACCTTTTTTTTAAGTCTGTGTTGGGAATTAACTTTTCAACTTATTCCTGCTGACAGGGAGCCATAGGGGCAGGCTGTTGTAGGGGAGGTGGAACAAGGGAGCCCAAGAGCAGATGCACCCACTTCACTTCCCACCCAGGAAAGCCAGCAGAGACTGGGGCTGCTGGAGTTACCCAGGGCCCAGAGCAAGCCCACAATGATGAGGCACATCCCAGGTCAGGCCACATCTGCAGGTCACTTCCAAATCAAAAATGTACCTGGCTAAGAATGGCATAGCTGCACCACAGCTGGAATGTAGCTCTGGTGGGACCTGGGGAGAGACATGCTGCTTAAAAACAGCTCCTAAGTGAAGATGGAGAGCTCCTGCTGACACCTTACCAGCAGAATTTTCTTGAAGTGCAATTTTCACAAAAGTGACTCCCACACCATTATTTAGGTCTGCCCTGAAACTCCTGGAGGGGGCACGTGCTCAGGGCCCTGACTTCTCTCTCTGCTCTGCACAGCTGTGAAAGACAGAAATTCAATGAGTGCTTCTTATTTCCTTCAGCTTTCAAGTTCTTTATGCTTTCCACGCAACAGAGCATGGACTTCAGAAGAGGCTGGTTTTCGATCTCCTGAAATAAAGTGAAAAAGGTGCAACAAATTCTTAAACTGATCTATGCACTACTAGTTTTTGTCACACATATTTTTTCATATAATTTCACTAAGAGAGGACATTCAGAAGTATTTGATGAAAAGACCTAGCACCTTCCTACTCAGAGGGAAATCTTTCTGATTAGGCTTATGAAATAATCAGAAAGGAGATGAGAGAGCAATAGACTTTGGAGAGATTGTTTGGAAAGTTTGTTTCCTAAACTAGAAAAGTTTATCAGTAAATTAGATTCATTTGACGAAGGCAAAGAATGGAATAAAGGTTTAAGGGGTAACTAAAATGATCTACAGGAAATATTTGAAGTAAAATAGTGAAAACTGCAGAGTAAGCAACAAAGGGCATAGAAGCATGTGGATTGTTAACTGGCCCAGGAGGAGGAACGACAGGAAATGATGTGACTCTTCACCCTCAGTAGTGAAGTACCAGGTCCTGCAGTGCAATGCAAGAAGTGTTTTTGCACACAGACAGGCCTGCAGTTGTTTCTCTCCCACAGATAAAAATCTCACACACCTTCAGGTGAGGGAAGACATCTGTGGACAATGCAGAACCTTGAACAATGGCAGAAGGGAAAAGCAGCCAAATAATTAAGCTATAACAGTTATAATAATGGGTCTATATGTGCTGAGCCTCTTAAATCACTCTTGTGTCAGTAGGATCCACAGGCTGATTTTTTTATATGGAACTTCTACAAGAAGCTTTGTTGTGGACTCCAGGCAATCAGGTCCTGTGATTCTTAGTTGGAAGATTTATTGTCCAGCCTTTAAGTAGATCAATTGCTTTTGGAAAGTTTTTCAAGAAGTACAAACACAGGCCCTAGGAATTAGCTATGTGATCATGAAATGAACATCTTCATAATTTTCTTCAGTTATATGAAAAAGGTGTAAAGGGTTTAACCTTAAAACAGTGCATTGCTATACTGGAAATAAAGACCTTTTCTCTCCAGATTTTGTGTGATCTTCATTAGGGTATTTTTCAGAGAATTCAGCAGGCAGTCTATTTTAATGAGAAGGGGTCTAAAATAGTGTTAGCAGAATTAATATAGCTGCAAGCCAAGTTATTAAAGTGCCCAAAACATAGTAGTTTTCTGCAAATGTTTTAAAGCATTTTAAACATAAAAATATTAAAATACATTTTAAAAGGAAAAAAGATTATTTTTTCCTCTATATAGATAGGTATGCTGAAGTCTATAAAAATTCCTAATCCAGCCCTTCAGAAACAGTGTCAGTAGGAATTTTTCAAGGAAAAGGTAAGATAATGTTGTTATACACAGGATTATTAGCAAGAAACTATTTTAAAACAGTTTCATCCTATGTAGCTGCGCATTACATCAGAATAATTCTTTTACTGTAGCAGATAAGGATCTCCTTTGTCTCTTTTTGGGGCACTTCAGTGGTCAGGTCTTGTGACTTTTTTCATTGTGACATGAAGTAGCACAAGAGTGTGCATCACTTGTGTCAGCCAGGGACTCTCTGCTGTGCATTCCCAGCACTTTTACCCAGCAGGTCTGGCTGGAGGGACACCTGTGGTTCTTCCATCATATGGGGTATGCTCAGTTGCACACATACACCACACACCCAAAATATTTGAATGGAGAATATTTTGGTTATTTCAAACTTTGTTTGGATAACAACTTAGACTGTAGCACCTTGCTTTTGGAGCTGTTGGCTATGCAGTCCCCTTTCTTGAGTGGTAAAATTGCAGGTAAATTTATTATAAAGAATTATAATATTCTTGCAGTTTTTGACAAACATCTGCAAGGCAATGCAGTCATCAGTCACAGCCAGCAAAGTCTGTTTGTCAAACAAAGCTACAAGGATAATGAAGGGCATTTAGGGGAAGCCATATGAGTGGCTGCTGTTACTTAGCCAATTCAGCCTGGAGAAGAGGAGAATGAGGGAAGACCTCATTGCAGTTACAACTTCCTCATGAGGGGAAGAGGAGGGGCAAGGCACTGATCTCTTCTCTTTGTGACCAATGACAGGTGACAGGATCAGAGAGAATGGCATTAAGCTGTGATCAGAGCTGCTGATCACAGCTTAATGGCTTAAATGGGTAACTAAAATGGTCTACAGGAGCTACTGATCACAGCTTAACAGCTTAAATGGCATTAAGCTGTGATGGCTACTGATCAGAGAGTAGGAAAAGATTCTTTGACAGTGGTTGGGCACTGGAGCAGCTCCCCAGGGCAGTGGTCACAGCACCAAGTCTGACAGAGCTCAAAAAGTGTTTGGACAATGCTCTCAGGCACACAGTGTGACTCCTGGGGTGTCCTGTGCAGGGCCAGGAGTTGAACTTCAAGGATCCTTATGGCTCCCTTCAAACTCAGGGCATCCTGTGAGTCAATGTTTCTTTCCACCAAGTCATGAAGGATTTTAACAATTCACTTCTCACTGTAATCAAACCTGAGAAAAAGTTATATGCTGTGTAGTAAATATTCAATTTGTAACATACTGACCAGATTCAATAACACCAGAATACTGAACACAAAATACATAGAACAAATTCTGATTTTTTTCCAACCCTCTTTTGGTCAATGACTTTAAATAGATGAGGAGGCATTCTCAGGCCACTGCACAGATCCTTACAGCTGAGTATTCATGCATTGTATCAGGTCTCTTCCCACAGAATGACTAATCTTCAGTAATTGTAAGTGCATGGAAAGAGGAAAATCCACAGATTACAGGGAAGAGGGCTTCTTAAGGGATAGAAGAACTACACAGCAAGAGAACTCATGTCTGAGCATCCCATACTCTTTTCTATCAAGAATAGTATTTGCATCAATGAAATATTTTACCATCAGCAAAAGAGCTTCAGTTTTTGTCCCCTCAGCCTGCCTTTTCCAGCTCCAAACAGACTTTCCAGCTCTGCCAGACTTTCCTGTTACCCCACTGTGTCTATTTCTAGCACTGTGCATCCCAGCTAACACAGAAGGAAATGCAGAGAATGCTCACTGTGCCAGAAGCCTCTCTGCTTGTCCCTTAATGTAAGGGTGAAATGAACCATGATTACCATGCAGGAATCCTTTGGCTCATGGACTCAGTTAATGCTTAGCCAGAATAAAACTAAGTAGTGCTAAGGGCCAAACAAGGAAAAGAACAGAAGATTATGTGATATGTACAGATATTTTACTTTCTTTAGAAAATCATTGCATTACATGGACAGGAAGACCAGTGGGATCCACTAAATCCATTTCTTGTTTAAAAGTAAGGATGAGTTACTTTGATAGCACAGCAAACATCAACTAACTCAGAAAGGATAGAAATTCTCATCATGCAAAGAAGTTAAGTGTATAATAAGCTGTATGTCATGGGCATAAACATAACACTCCCACTGAAAAGTGAGCTTTATGGTGTGACTCTGCAGAGTCATGATAACCTCATAGATATGCACAAATGTCAGTTTGTGACATATGGATTTATGCATTCTGATTTACACAAGAATGGTATAATTTCTCTATATAATTCCTTTATAATTGAGGAATCAAAAGTCAACCTCTGCAAAATGTGGTATCATGTATATTGAAAAGTTTATACATAGCTTTAATTAAAAGCCTGTTTTCTGGAAAAATCAGAAACCAAGTCATTACTTTGAAAAAATTTCCTCTTTCCCAGCTTTCCCCCACAAATAAAGTGTCAGAAGGAATATTTAATTTTTTAACACCAAGCAGGAATAACAATTCCATCACAGTACCTCAACAGTAGACACAGCAGTTTTTCAGATGAACTCTAGGTTAATCAGAATAGGTGTAACATCCAAATTAATTTTGCTAATGCAGAAGTCCTTAATTAGTATGTCCAACTTGATTGAGATACCATGTCACCAAGACAAAAAAAAAAATCTACATTCACATATTGCTAGTCTGTTGTAATGTATTTATATTTTCAGATTTCACTCAGTACAAATCAGTGGGGTACTGGAGAAATTTTTTTGATCTCATGCCCAGTATTAAATTAGATCAAATACTCACTATCTAAATCTATTGCAACAGAAGACATTGTCGGGCATCCAATTATTTTAGTCTTATTTGGCACAATCTAATTAAAAAAAAAAAAAAAAAACAACTTGTATGCAGGACAAGCAGTTAATAATTCCTCAGTAAATTAATCCTTTTCATGCAATACTCAAAACATGAGTATAAAAAAAAGGCATGCTCTTTCGGATCAGCATGACATTGCAGCAAGCAACAGAGTATTTTTTCTTCTGTTGATACCAGTGGCTTCTTTTTTCTTGACACTAACCTTACTGCATAGGAAATTAATTACATTCCTTTTGTACAATGCTGTTGTTAATGCTTAACATCAGCTGTTTGAAACACCAGGCCCCACTTTTCTGTTAAAAATATATATTTAGGCTACCCAGTGGCCTGCACAGTGAGGAAGAAGCCCAGGAGACACTCAGAAATCTCATGCTAGCATGGTCAATGTCTGTACAACTTGCCACGCTCCTCATGCAGCAGGAAGTGAAGTGGCCAAGGCAGCATTTCTGTGGTAAAAAGCCATGCAGCCTACATAAAAAGCTTTATGAACCTGAGAAGCTAAGAGGGGAAAATGTAGAATATAACAGCCCCCACAGAAAAATTCTTGTTTGAAAAACATTGAGTCAGACCTGGCAAAGTCTTCTTAAGCTATCTTAAAAGTAATCAAATGCCTAGTAAGGAAAATAAATTGAAGAAAAACTGACTGTCCTGGGATTTCTATTAAAACAGATCAATAGAGCATATGGACATAAAATAAGTCTTTTCCATTTCAGGATGAAAGCAGAGATTTCTCAAATGCCTTCTGAATAAGACAGCAAGCCTCTCCAGTACCAGAAACCATTTTGCTTGAAGATGTCTGCATGTTTAAAGACATGAACTCTAAATAATCAGGAAGGTGTTTGTGCAAATGACCAAATTTCATCATCTAAAAAATAGATTCTGTAATATCTAGAACACCTGCAGTTGTGACCTTGGCTGTGTGATTCTCCTATTGGAGGATGTCCAATATGTCTCAGCTCTAAGAAAGTATGAAGATGACATCCAAAAAATAGAAATCAAAAGACCTGGTACAGTGATGCATTAAAAATATACCTCTAAAACTTGTGATTAATTATTTTTTTTTTCAGTCTAGAAGAGTTCCACCATAAATTTGGGGAGGGGAATATAATTTTATCATTCATGTCTTGTAGTCGAGTTATATTTGCTGTATCAATTTTAACTGGAAACTACAGACAAAGCTAAAAGTTTGTGATGAAAATTAATAACTGGTGATAAGCATCACAGGCTTCTCCTCCTGGGTAATGACCCAATTAGTTTCTTAATCACTTCCTAACAGTAATTTTGCTCCAATGTGTGAATATGCATGCATGCTTACAGATAGCCACTGAGTCACGTGACTGACACCAGACTAGCCCTAATCAGCACATCAAGAAAGATGTAGTTAGGAGTAGGCTGAAAATTAGTTTATTTTGTACTGTCAAAGTAGGAATATTTGTGTTTATGTCCCATGGTGTTACCCAATGTATTCACCAGGAATTTAGGAATTTATCTTTAGCTCCTGCATTTATTAGAGATGTAAATTCACATCATCAGTTTTGTTTCATGCCCCCCCTGGTTATCCATAGAGAAGCACACATTGAGAAGGATCAGGGAAAATCTGAGTACAGTCCAATTATTCCATGATTTTCTATCAATTTTCTTTCCACCACCTTTACTACTGAAGGGTGTGAGCACTATTTACAGTGTCCAAACTCAGTACTGATCTCTTTCATATAAACACCCACACAGCTGGATTACATATCTCTGTTCTGTGAGAACCAGTTCACCTCCCAAATGGCCTTGTGCTGTGCCATCCAAGTGCTCTGGGTTTGTATCAGGTCACTGTCATTTCTCTTTTTCAAGCCATTGTCATTACACACCACAAATACCAATTGCAGGGAATCAAATTTCTCCTTAGTGTAACAATCTTAACAATCCTAAATCCCTCTTTTTTTCTGCAAGTGCTTTGTAACCATGACAGATTACAAGGGGTAAATCAAACAACATTTCACCAAAGTCTCTTTCCCTTTAGTCAAGTGTCAGAATTCCTCAGGAGGAATCTCAGTTTAAAATGTAGTTACCCATTTTGTTTTACAGTTTGATTGTTCTTCCAGGGGAAAACTAGAAAGTAAAAGTAAAGCAATAGAAAGATTTAAGTTCACCTTAGTGAAATTTTGAATGGTACTAAATTAGTGGGAGTTGCAAAAAAGCAATGAAAACTGACAAATAGCAAGGTAGGTATTACTGAAACTAAGCACATTATTCTTTTTTGAATTATGTTTGTTTTGGCTAAATGTGAGCTACCTCAATGTGACATGAATATTTTCCACTGATTTTACTGTATTGTTATATTTTATCACAGATAAATGTTGCACCATAGATTGCACTACAGCATAGAAATTGCTGATCTATGCATGCTACATAAAATAATTTTAAGTACTTAAAACATAGAAATTTTGAGAGTTGCTGGATCGAAAGGGACCTAGGAATGACATTGGACAAAACCTAGGCATTAGATTTCAATACACTGTGGCTGCCAGAGAAGCCACTTTGGGGCCACTTATGTAAATGTTTCATGCCAGAAACAATGGAAATTAAGTTCTTTTTCTAAATGATTCTGTTATTTGGATTTTCAGCCTAATGATTATAAACAATTGTTAAATAAATAAGCAGGAGATAGCAGCTAGATGTACATATACGTGAGGGGGGTTCTGTATGGAAAGGAAAATAGTGATAGAGGAAAAAAAAAAAAGGAGCATTGTTTTTCATGGATATTTAGATGGAATATTTGCAAAGTGACATTGCCCAAAAAAGAAATTAAATGCAAAGAACGAAAGTAACTGCAGATACTCTAAAATTTACTCTATTATGGAATAATTCTACAAAAGCTAATACTGAACCAATCTACTGAGGGGAGCAGGATTGTTTTAAGATTTCTGGAGAGAAGGCCGAGTTCAGAGCATTATTCAGTGCTGGCCATGGTTGGCCAGGCAGGGTGCCAGCATGTGGCTCTGATGCCAGGGAATCCCAGAGAACCTGTCACGGAGCAGTGTCACCACAGGTCCCATCCTTGGCTCGGGCCAGCACTGCGTGGGGCAGGCAGGGGGAAGGCTGGGCTGAGCATGGCCCAGGCCAGAATGTGTGTCTAAGGCAGAGGGGAGGGTGAGGTGCTCCAGGGAGCACCCTGGGCAGGGCAGGTGTTGCCCTCAGAGCTGGGTGGAAAGCTGCCCAGAGCTGTCAGCCATGACGGATGTCCAAGGGGCTCTGGGGATGTGGTCCAACCTTTCCCTTGTTACGTCTGAGCTCCCTCATCCCCTCTCCCACACATTCCCAGGTCCCTGTGTCTCCCATCCCTGCTGCCCCAGCTGCCTTCTCCCTGCCACCCAGCCCAGCCCTTTCTCTCCTCCTCCTCCAGGCCACGGCTGGGAGCATCACCCAAATCCTGATGGTGCTGAGCATCCTGCACTGAGTACTGGGGGTGGGTGACCAGAAAGAAGATTTAGCATGAGCAGCAAACCCAGGAGATGGCTTGGCTCCTGGAGGAGATGGAGCAGAGGAGACAGGAGTCACCTGGACTCAGCCAGGGAAGCGTGCTCCTCTCTGCCTGCCAGCGCTGGTGGTTCTGGGACTCTGCCAAAATCCTCCTCATGGTCTTTGGGCTCTACTGGCTGCCCAGGCAAAGCAGCGCTGGCTCTGACAGCAGCAGCCAGGGGGGAGCTTCCAGCAGTGCTGAGGAGGAGAGGGAGGAGGAAGAAAATGAACAGCAGGGCACTGTCATCTGGACACTGGAATGGAGCTGCTGAGGAGACGCTCCCACACCCATGCCAGAGAACATGCTGAGATTCCTCCTCCCTCCTGTGACAAACTCAACAAAAGGCTGGTCCCTGCTTCCTGCACAGTGCTCCCAGTTGTGATGCTCCTCCTGCCAGGAGGCACAGGAGTTTACCCTTTGTAAATACATTAATAAATTTGCTTGGTTTTAAAAATCCTGTTTCTGTGAGTGTTTAGGCAAGACTTTATTGGGAAATGTTACCCCTTGGATCCATCTCCCTTCTGTCACAAAGAGATGAAGCGTGTGCCCAAATTTACATTGGCAGTGGTTACACTGATGCTAAGATATTCAGCACCTCCTCCTTATGTTCTCTCTTTTCCCCATTTTTCATGGAAAGTGATATTCCTGGAAGGAGGATCTTTGTTGAAGTGAAAGTGAATTTTCACTTTCTTGACCTTTTCGTGCTTCATCATTATGAGTAGCTGTTTAATTTTGTAACATATGCAATATAAATTTAGAACTATTTGCAATTACAAAATCCAAAAGTTTTGCAATCCTTGGAAATTATCAAGAGTCCATTCATGCTCAGATTTCCATACAGGTGAGCAGAACACTTTCTTGACTACAGGACAGCTATCAATTTTTTATAAAAGAGATGACGATGCAGCATGTCTGCAGAGCATAGGCAAGAAACCAATAAAGAGATGACATTGCCTCAGGAGAAAACTGTTTCTTTCAAAGCAGCAGGAGTGGTATCTTTACAGGTGAGGAGTTCAGTGCACTGCTCCTGCTGAGGGCAGAGAGAATGGCCCAGCCCCAAGAGCTGCAGGGCTGCAGCCAGGTCACCAGACTGTTCTCACTGCCCCACTGCCCCTCCTGTCACTGCCTCTAGGCAGCAGCACCACAGGGTCTGGCTGCCATCCCCAGCAGCAGTCACAGCCTGGCTCCATCCCAGGGATCCAGTAGCAGGCTGAAGGAGAGAGCATCCCCTGGGCTCGGGCCAGCCTGCTGGCCTCCTGCTGAACTAGGCTGGTTAAGGAATAATGAATAGCAAGGAAAAAAAAAAAAATTAAACCAGATTTAAATATTGTGTCCTGGTTTTTGTAGAATCTCTCCAAGCTAGAGAGGAAGGAAAAGGTGATTGATAGGCAGTGCAGTCTGTTCACAGGGAACTTCTGACATCAAATTTGTCTTTTAGGGTAAGAGACCTTTGCTTTCCTGAAGTCATCCTGAAGTGGGTTTGGAGACCTATCTAGTCAAGCATTATTTTTCTGCCTGGTTTAAGTAGCCAAGGACTATTATTGTCCTGCTGCTATTTACCTGACTTTTTTGAGGTTGCACTTCTATGTCAAAGGTTATCTCAGCTTATTTCTTCTGCTGACTCCTTTTATTGAGTACTATGTCTCATGACATTAAGTGAAAAGCCATGCAGGAGAAGGAACATCAGCAATTGTACAGAGTATTAACTTCTAATATGGCATTGAGCAGCTTTTATAAAATACAGGCAGCTGATTCCAGTGTTAATTATTCTTGTTTCAGATAAAATTAAAGCTAACAAAGTAACAATGTCATTTTATAGCTGTAACAAGTAGCATGAAAAGATCACTTTTTCGTAAAAGATAACGAATAAAGTGAACATGTGCAGCAGGCAAACAGCAGTGCTGAAGGAAACCTATTTAACCACTTTTCTTTAAAAGTCACCTTTCATTTACTCCCAATTCACAGTGCTTAGATTTTTTTTAATCCAGCATGTATGTGCTATTTTGATTTTCTCTACATTTTCCATTCCTGTTGCCTCAAGTTTGTCATTGCTAAAGTAACCTCTCTGTAGAAAATCTGCTTTTGTCGGGTTATAGCATAAATCCTGTTCTATTCAACTATAAAATAGCCTTGCATGTCACAGGATCAGTAGTCACTGAAATATTGTCAGAACATGGAAGAGGCCTAATAATTATGTTACATGGAGGAAGAGGAGAGGGAGAAAGAAAAGAAAACAAAATGGCATCTGAAAATTTTACAGAAAAATGTTTTTGTAAAGACTGAAAATATTAACTAGAATTAAAGTTTATTGTATAAAAATAATAGACTACCCTACTTAACAATATTTAGTAATTCCTTTGGTTTTCATTACATGGTATTAATTTAATTGGAAATGAGTGTGAATATAGCATGCATAACATGATTCAAAATATTTTGCTGTAACTAAGCATTTTTGAATATTCTTTTTGAATGTTAATTTTTGGAAACTATTAATTTCTGCTTCTCACAAAAATATATTATATTATACTTTTATGATGCAATTTTTTTTTTCTCCCATTGGAAGTTTTCAGTATGCAAAATAAAAGAAAATCTTTTTTCTAAACTACAAAAATTGGGGGAAAAGTTTGTTTCCTGCAAAAGATATATCCTCAGTTTTGATGTAACTGAAAGATAGTTCCTTGTTCTGAGTGACCACAGACTCTAAAGCTATAGCTATAATGACAAAGCTGCATATCATGACAGTGTATAAACATAGGGAATAATAAACATTACTGTTTAATTTAAAAAAACAAACAGCAGAGTACTACAGAAATAGCTATGTACTGCATCAATTGCAATATATTACTTTTTCTTCCAGTTCTATTGTGCTGTCAGTGGGTACCATGAGTATTTCAGGAGTTTCTTAAATTAAGTGACTGTGGTTTAATGACTGCCTTTTTGAAAGTCCCATTTTGAAAACTGTGGTCTACAGCTTTAAAGCAGATGTCTGTTACCTTTGAGCAGGTAACAAGGAAAACAATACATCCAGGTCATTTGATTCAGTGAATTAGGGCACTGTTCTTAATGATAACATATCATAACATGGAGAGGAACTTTTTTACAAGAGAAGATGGTAATAAGGGTGAATGACTTAAAACTGCGAGTGTTTGGATTAGATATTGAGAAGAAACTCTTTTCTTTGAGGATGGTGAGGCACATGAAGAGGTTGCACAGGGAAGCTGTGGATGTGCCATCCCTGGAAGTGTTCCAGGCCAGGCTGGGTGAAGCTCTGAACAACCTGGTCTAGTGAAAGTTGTCCCTGTCCATGTCAGCACTGTTGGAACTAAATGGTCTTTAAGGTTTCTTCTAACCCAAATAATTCTATGCTTTTATTATATATTCATATGAATTTAAAAAATCCTCCTCTGATGGGAAACATTTAATAGTCTTCAAGAACTAATTCTGTAATAAAATACTATACAATATACTATAGAGTAGTCAGTGATATAAATCTAACTATTAATGATGAAATCTGGCATGACAGGACAAAATACTTGTGGGGAAAAAAAGAAACAAAAGAAAATGCCACCTTTAGGAGACCTTTTATGGTATATAGTACACCACGTAGTAAGTACACATTAATGTTACTGCTATGGATTTATATTTTTTAGCAAGTGCTAAAATGCTGCGTGGAGATTTAAAACATCAATAAGAAATAAAATGGCTTGTGGAGGACATTTACAGCTCATTTTAAGATCCGATCCAAATAACTTTTTTCAATAATATATTTTCCTGGAGCAAGTGTTCCAGTCTCTTGCTATTAATTTTATCCTTACATTCTTTTAGTTTATGGGATTTTTATTGAAAAGCTTGGTTTGACGATCCAAACATATAATATTTTATTTTTGAATAACCATAACATGGAATGAAAAAAATCTTGATGCAACAGTTTCATTTTAAGATCTTTTGACTATGTATTATCTAAGTACAGTATATCTTTTGGGGTTGAATTTGCTCGTTTAATACAAGAAAGGATCTGGCTTGAAAATTAGTGCAAGGAATCCAATTTGTTTGACTTTTTATGATCGGGTGCATCAGATTTTCAGGAACTCTAAGACTACCCTGATCTCAACGAATGTACCATAGGAGTGAATTAAGCTTGCAGCCAGGATTTTTCCACCATGAGCCATGAATCTGTAGAAATGGATTTGAAGTGCTTAACAAAGGAAAGTCCAAGCAGGCCATAAGACATTATCAGCCTCTTTGATACATTGGTTTAACAACAAATTGGGGGGGAAAGGAGGAAGTCAACACAGCTATTGGAGGTTATCAGAAATTACTTGATGTGACCTCACAGAGTAGTAATGCCAGTTCTCCTCAGATTTGTTTGGCTTTGTTTTTATTCAGTTCCAGTTACTAACAGCTTCAAGATGATAAACTGTTCTAGAAGGCTCAGATAACATTTCTCTCTGTTCTTCCTTCTTGCATGCATATTTTAATGTAGCTGAGGTTATAGTAGTAGTAGTAGTAGAAGTAGTAGTAGCAGTAGCAGTAGTAATAAATAGTGGAATTTTTATTCAAAAATTCTTTTCCAGGGCTTCAAAACTTGAAGGGATTCTCTTTTTGCCTGAAAGCAGTTCATCTCCTCTCAGAAGAGTTTTTCTTCCTTTTTTTTTTAATTATAATGATCAGTTCAACCTTTCTTGCCCTGTGTATTTCTTAGAAAGTAACACAACCCTTCCTTTTCATGTGTCTGTCAGTAATTATAAAATACAAGTATATGCAATTACTATATATTCTGATAAAATTACACATAATTTCTGTATGCTTTTAGAATATATTAAGATTCTCTCTTTGTATCCTTTGATGTTTTGAAGAAAATGCAGTAAGTCCCTTACATTATCTCCATGTGTATGACGAGAGGATACCTACTCTGCTGAAAAAAGTGAAATGCTCACCATGTCCCAGGTGAGTGTCTATTTGATTCTCAAGCAAAAGGCCAAGTCTGCTGCAGAGGCAGTAAATTTTCCACATTAAAACTTTGGGCTTAGGGGCAAATATAAAGTGTAGGTCCTGAAATGGCAACTCAGACAGCCCAAACATATGAGTACATATAAAAGAGGTTATGATGAGCCAGGGTATTCAGAAACAGAATAACAAACACAGAGAAAACACACAACTGGGTGAGTTCAAATCTGGCTTGTGCCAAACAAAAAAGTGTTCTTACTATTAATTTTGGTCAGCTCCTCTGTCATGTTTCTGTCTCATGGTTGCATGTAGTGGAGAACAATTCTTTGCCCTTAAGGGTAATGTCATTGATGTTAAATATCTGTCATGAATCACAGTGGCATTATACTTTCTTCTACAGCCCTAAGACCCAAGGTTATATTTTACTGCCAGGGATCAATAGGATATGCAATGCCATGAGTTTGTACTTAATGAGCTTTCAGTGTCCTTCCTTTTCTTCTGGTGCATGCATTAGGGAATCATTAAACTTCCCAAACCACTGGCCCAGAATTTCATATGGAGAAAGCATCCCAACTTCAAAAACTCTGGAGGCACTTTACAAGCACTGTACTGGAGAGAAAATCAGTGTGAGCTCTGTGCAGACTGCACAAGAAAATCCTGTAAACCTGTGTACAAGTTGTGCACTACCTGGGTTTGTTGTTTCCATGCTGCTAAAAATGGCTGATTTTACATTATCTTTACTAACTAGTTATTCAAGGTTCCACTTCCAAAATTGATATTCCTTCCTACGTGAAACAGTCAGTTGTTAACCAAGGAAAAAATTGTCACAATTCTTCTCTGTAACTAATTAGAATTTTTTGAATAATTAAAATTTTAATTAGAGGAGTCTCAGGTGCTTCAATATCTTTGCCTCTTTGAGGAGAGAGGGGAGAGAGAGAGAAAGAGAGAGAGATGTTTCTACTACTTAAAAACTAAGAAAGTGGGTTTGAGGAAAAGAAACTTCAAAGTGTGCAACCCAGCCCAAAGACCCAGTTCTGATTTGTCAAAATAAAATTAGCAGAGAACATGTTACATTTAAATTTAATACTTTTTGGGGTCAATATATCCAAGTTTGCCTCTGCAGTGAGAAAGCACCTGTGGCATTCCTATCAGGGCTCAACACTGCTCCTTACTCATCCATCTCTCTGGAAATGCTTTCTTTTCCTGAAAGAAAGCTTTAAAATATATTTGCAGTAACATAACCTACACATAATTTTTATATCTGCAGTTGCCTTTCTTTATAGATTACTAGTCCTCCAGGGCAACCCTTCTACATATTGCAGTCAAATCCAACAGTGTATCTGTAATGTCACTGCCTCTTTCACAGATATTCTAGGTTCTCCTGTGCTTCTTCCATTATTGCTCAGCCTTAAAGTTACTTCAACACCAGAATGAATTTATCCTTATATTGTTACACAAAATTGCTGCTATTCTTTCTATTATTTGAACAGCTATGGAGCTGCACAAATGTCATCAACTATGGTTCAACCAATAAATCACAATTTTGAAGATATTCAGCACTGCTAAATATAGTCTGGTACATTTGAAGGTACTGTTTCAGTAGTTCTGCCTTATTAAGCATGAGAGCACCTTTTTATTGTTGCCTTGAATTTCTAGCAAATGTATAATCTCAGTCCATCCAAGGCTCTTCGTTTGGGATTTATTTCTAGAAAATCTTCAGAGCTAAATCCATCGATATGAGAATCAGTATTTATTTAATTTTGTTATCCACTGACTGCTTTAAAACCTAAACTTTCAATTTCTTGAGCACATTCACAAGTGCTAAAATAGTTATTTAGAAAGGTAAGTCCACAATCTGCTGCTGAAAAGTGACCTTTTCAACATCAGTCCAAATTGTCCACTTTCCTTCATCAGATCCCGGACACAGATGACTAAAATTTTAACAAAAGTAGACAAATATGAAAGAAACCCTTGAAAGGATTATTCTTGACCTTAGCCTAAATCTGAAAATCTGTATTTAATATTAGTGCCACTCTTCATCCTTTGTTATTTTCCCTATATTTTTCACTCACTATATTCATTAGAGAAGCTGTTTGGTCTAAGTGTTTCAGAAGCAGCAGTGAACATGATATACCACTTTTCAAAGACCAAATTTAGATCTTCTCATGGGAAAATTCTTGCTAAAGGATGCATGAATAAGATGCTTAATACAAAAATGGGGGTGTTCTTTTTTAAACTACAGATAAATAATCAAAAAAATTTTAAAAATATTTTAAGAAAAAACCAACAGCAGAAGCAACTTCTGTAGCTGTTAGTTCTTATTACAGTGTTCTGAATTGGGCCATATTACAGAAGTAGTTAATGCTACCCACACACAAAGGTATCTGTACAGACCTGAGGCTGTGTGAGTAGAAGTGGTGGTGGGTATGGGCAGCACAGACAGGCACAGATTCCAGGCAGCCTTGGGCTGCTTCTGCCATTTGAAGACCCAATTCTGCTCAACCTTCTCTCCTTTCATTTGGCATCAAGTCCATCAGCCAGCTGGGGAGTGGGGCAGACAAGTTCAGTTCTGCTGGGTGGTGTTTCAAGAAAGTCCTGTGCTTCAGAGTAATTTCTTAGAGTGGAAATTTTACACAACTAAAGACAGCAAGAGAGAGAGATCTCCACTCGCAGTGTTACCACTCTGCTCACCACCCTGCCAGAGATCCCTTCTCCACCACCACAGCAAAATGGAATCTTGTTCTCATCAGTCAAGAAACCAAAAGGCATTTTGTTCCTCCTATTTTGTTTCTTTAATAGCAAAATCTGGGACAGGTAATTTCAGGTTTGTCCAGCCTTTTAATAGGTTCCCTGTGTCTCATGTTCTCTAAATTTTCTTCCTCCACAGAATACTTTGATAGAAAAGGTCAGCAGTGACATTATCAATCAAGTTTCCTCAATGTGATCTTAGGATGGAATTAGAAACTCTTGAATTATCCTACAAGGAGACCCAATGATCACTGATATAAGGATCCTACCTTTTTAGGCATAATTTTATTTAAAAGCCAAAATGTTCATTCTTATTCCAAGGCTAATTTTTATATCCAGTTTATAAAAAGTTCCCATATATTGTTAGATCATTTCTCAAGCTTCATAGCAAATAACTTTTTTCCCAAGCCAAATAAGCATGAAATGAGACGATTGTAAATGTTCAGACTTATATTTAAGTGTAAGTTGACATTTAAGTATTCTCCAATTATGCTGCTGAAAGGGCAAGGAAAAAAATATATTGAACATCAAATGTAACTTTTGATTTGCCAGACACCATAAATCATATCAGCTATGAACCATTCATTTCTCATCAAGAACTGATCAAATCAAAATACCTGTTTCTTTCATGTAAAGCATTTTAAAAGGTCTGCACTGAGTGATCAATGTGTTTAATATTAGAATTGAAACTTGCCTTACACAGACATCCACACCCAGTTCGTTAGCACAGCTGCCTTCATTGTCTGTCATGTCCTTTAGGTCTGGGTGTCATAATGATGTGGCACTATAAGAACTGCAGTATAGCAATGCTTTCCTGCTCTGTTTCTCATCTAAAGGAAGTTCATCTCTCCATCTCATGAATAATCTGATCTAGGTTGTATGGCATTCTTCTACCAGTCATAAGCATAAGATGAGAATTCTGAACCTTCAGCAAATTTTTGATGTAAATCTGTGGTCACAAGAGAACTAAGTAGGAGTCAGAGGAAGAGTAAATTAATGGAACGATCAGCTTATCAAAAAACCCTCTTTTCAAAACCAGCTAACTTTTAGCAAAGGACTTCCTAATTCAACTGTCAAGCGTCAGCATTTATCAAAGGATACATAAGAACATTTAAAATTGCTGTGTGTGATAATTAATACATATTTGAAATAGAGAGGTATTATTACTAGATAACTATTATTTCAGGATAACTAAAATTCATTTAGGAAGGGTATTTGTACAGAACATTTCCAGCTGGACTAAATATATTTAAAATATAAATGTGTCCTTTTTTCCTTTTGGATTGTACCAAGACTAGAACAGAATTTGGTTTTCTGATCTTCATTATAGATGAATACAGGGACCATGGACAAATCCTGCAGCATGTTTCCATATAAAAGTTTTCTCAAAAGAGAATAAATTAGGGAAATTTTTTTGCTAGTCTTAAGAATTTTTGAGTCCTTGTTTTCTTATATCATATGACCTCAGATAATTTGGATAAAAAAGGACAATAAAACAACTGCAAGTTCAGAGATATAAATTTTATGTGAGAATGATTAATAGCACTAAATTATACAAAGTGTTGGAACCAATAATGATTGGAAAAACTATTTTTGGTCCTCCCAAAACTAGCTTTAGAGATCTTACCTCAACATGGAGTCTTCACTATAAGCAGCATCCAAAAAAAGTAGTCCAATCAACATTCAAAATCCTCTCACATATATATATATCTGAATATACTGAAAATTGCTTTGTCTGAATTCTAGATTTTCTATAATGTATGCATTTTTTGTATAAACTTTTTTATAATATTTTTTCTCTTGTTCAGATATTTCAACATTATAATACTTGAGGTCAGTGAAGTATTTAAATAAAGGACAATGCATATTGATTAAAATTAAGCCACACTTGTGTACTTCTCAAATACCATGAGCTGAGCATGTCCTATTCTATGTTTGACTAACACCTTTGTTTTAGTCAATCAGACAATGCAGAATCTTATCAATCACATCATCTACCTGGACTTCTGATCCAGGTGAAAGGTGTCCCCACCCATGGGTTTGGACTGCAGGACCTTAAAATGTCCCTTCCACCCAAAGCATTCTATAATTTTATGATCCTGTCAGGCCCTTGATAAGTGCCCTGCTCTTCCTGTCTCATTCTGTTCCACTCCCCTCCATGCCCTTTGTCATTGACAAAGATGTTAAACAGGACCGGCCTCAGTGCTGAGCCTGGGGAACACCGCTGGTGACACGTCAGCAGCTGGATTAACTCCATCCTCACCACTCTCTAGGCCTGGCCATCCAGACAGGTTTTGACCATGTGAAGAGTGCACCTGTCAAAGCCACGAGCAGCCAATTTCTCCAGGAGGATGCTGTAGGAGACATTCTCAAAGCTTTACTGAGCTCCAGGCAGACCTCACCCACACTGCCTCCTTCATCCACTCAGTGGGTCAGCCTGTAGTAGATCAGATTAGTCAGTCAGGACTTTCATTAAGTACCTCACTTCTTCTTCCATCTCCTTTGTCACTATGTTTTCTGTTACATTCAATAAAGGATGAAGATTCTTCTTAACCATCCTTCTGTTTCTATAATATTTATATAAATATTTTTATCATCTTTACAGCACTCATCAGCTGAATTTCTATTTGGACTTCAGCCCCTCTGATTTTCTCCCTACATAAGCTCATGACACTGTTTTAGTCCTCTTGAGTTGCATGCACCTTTTCCCAAAGATCATATACTCTTCTTTATCCTGAGTTCCAGTCAAAACTCTCAGATCAGCTGGACCAGTGCTCCCCAACATTTTGTCATCCAGACTGTGGGGATGGACTGCTCCCAAGCCGTTAAAATTTCCTTCTTGGAGAATATCCAGCCTTCCTGGACTCTTTTCTCTGAGACTGATCAGGAAGGTTGGATCTCAAATAATGAAGGTGAGAACATAAAATATACTTACCAGTAAAAGTAGGAAGTGGAACAAATTTAAATAAATACAATAAAACTGATCAAGTATATTTGTGATACAGATTACAAACAAAAACAATATACCAACAAACAATATAAAATATCTTATTCATGAGACATTAATAGCAAGCTAACATCACATTCATTATATTTTAATCAAGCTTGTTTGGGATAATGGATGTAATATGCCATAATGCGGTGTAATGCAGATTGAATTGCCTTTGTCTCCTTTGTCCAGAATACCAAAGGGAAGAATAATTATTCTGCTGAAGCATGCCAGCTTCTATTTATGGACTGTCATTTTATTTTTCTAGCAGTTCATCTAAAGATGTGTCATGTGAGACCTTCCCAGATGCATACTCACTCTTTCAAAAAATGTGTTGTCTCTTCCACAACGTTGTTTCAAAAAGATGTGGAGTGGTCCTAAATAACATAAAATATAAAAAAAATTTTATCTGATTTTTACTTAAACTGGCAGTAAAGCCCAGTGCTTGCAGACTAAGATTTTCATTTGTTGACTTCAGTGTGCACTTAATCAGTCCTTTTACCATTCTAAATTAGAATTGAGTGTTTCATAAAGAATGTATTTATATATTAAGAATGAAATACTGTAGTTATGATTAAATTGCAGGTTGGCTCTTGCAAAAATATCTTTGCTGTAAAATACTACAACTTAATGATATAGTGCACCATGCAGGTCATATGTATTTTGTAGGAACTTATCCAAAACACACCACTGAAATAAACCTAAAGATTTCTTTTGCCCATGAGTTCTTGAGACAACAAGAAGAGACATCCAGTATTTTAATCCCTCCTGCATCTTTTTCAAGACTGTAATTGCCTGTGTTCAGACCTGACTTTGCAGAAATAACTAGATCACTCCTTTTATATATTTTATATTTTTTACTATTTTCATACTCTATAACTTTTTAAATAATGTTAAATATTTCATAAAATATATTCTTTTGTCACAAGGTTTCAGTGTAAATAGAAATATGACTTAAGTCTTCATGGCATGTGTCAAAATACTTAGTTTTAGGAACAAGCCTTAAATGAAAACAAAGGAGGGGTGGAGCACTCATCGTAGCCCCATTGAAATAAGCCTTAAAAAAACAAAGAAAAAAAGGGATGGAGACATCATAGAATGATTAACGTAGGGAAAGACCTCCAAGATTACAAAGTCCAACCTTTGGCCAAACACCTCCATGTCAACTAAACCATAGCACTGAGTGACACGTCCACTTTCTTGAACACTTCTAGGAGCAGTAGCTCTACCACTTTCCAGGGCAGCCCATTCCAGTGCCTAACCACCCTTTCAGTGAATAAATTATTTCTGATGTCTAACCTGAGCTCCCCCCGTGTATCTTGAGGTTATTTCCTCTTGTCCTGTACCAGTTTCCTGGAAGAAGGGGCCAATCCCTTCCTTGCTGCTGTTGCCTGGATTCAGAAGACAAAATTGGCAACAGTGGTAAAGTGGTAAGATAAAAGCACAATTTTTTAATAAAAGCTTTCAGATGCACAAATATATCTCTGCACATGCATGAAAAAGGATTTTTACAATTTTTATAAGGTTAATTAATTAGTATATCTGGCAGGTACACCCCACAGGAGGTCATTTGCCCCAGTAACCCACCCTTGGGTCTGCCCTTTGGAGTGCGTCCAGGGGCTTCTTTGCCCTATTTCTCACTCTTAAGTCCTTGGTGGAAAACAAGATGTCCTTGTCAGGAGCTCTCTTCTTAAGAATAAGACTAAACAGAATGTCCTGGGTTGAAGTATATTCTGTTACCATCTTCGTGGGCTGTTGAAACCAGGTAAAGCTATGTTCCCTGCCTCCTCCCCCTGGACTATCTCCTGTTAATGGCCCATCAGTGCCCTGCCCATGGCTCACAGATAACTCTGGGCTATCTCCTGTTAATGGCCCTCAGTGCTTTATCTCATGACTCACCATCCATTGTGAGATGCTCCACCCAGAGGGAGGAACCAACTATTCCATCCTGGATATAAACTGAGATTCTGAACACCACACCAGCACTTGCCTACTGGACTCCCAGAGGAAAAGAGCTACTGCTGGACTTTCAGACCCTTCTTTCTACAGGATCACTGTGAACTTCTTTGCTTGGACTGCTACCACCATAGAGTGTCAGGTTGTATTCTGACTTTGTCAGTGTTCTTGTACTACTGCATTTATTCATTTCTTTTAATTTTTTCTTATTAAATTTTAATTCTGACTTAAGATCTCCCACTGGTTTGATTTCAAACTAGTACACAGAATTCCACAAGAATGTGTTAGGAAGGGTTAGCTTATTATAAGAAAGGGCAGTAAAAGCACTATAAACCATAAAATTATATATTAAAAATCTACAGGGCTACAAATATATGAAAAATATATAAAAAGCAAAAAATACCTTTAGGCATCACTACCACCCCCTTTTGAGTAGTTGTAGAGGATGATTAAGTCTTCCTTGAGTCTCCTTACCCCCGGCTAAACACTCCCAGTTCCCTCATCTGCTCCTTATAGTGAGAAGTTTCTGACCTAAAGTAGCTTCGGAAATATTTTTCTTTTATTTATCTTGTTTTTCTAAACTGGAAGCTGGTTATCTTACATAAGATACCATTACATTTATGGTTTGTCATAAAATATATGACATTGCTGACTATCTTCCTGGTACTCCTGTTCACATTCTAACTGACCATATTTCCCACTGGGAATGAATTCCCATCAGGAACCAGCTGTGATCTGTGACAGGAAATGTGTACATCTGCAGGGCATGGCCTTTTCATTTCCATTGGGTCTGAAACATGTATTTTGAAGGACTAAATTCCCTGTCTGAAACCCCTCTCTGTTTCTCAACAGTCTCCATTTCCCTTTCCCATGGCTCACGGTTGGCATATGCAGTAAAATAAAATTGTGTTTCATACTGCTCTGTGTTCTGCCTGGCTTTGCTGCTCACTCTCTGACACACACACACAGAAGGAGCTTTGTTCACAAAAGTAAGCAGGTTTCATACCTCTGGTTTTTCTATCTCTTGACCTCCTAAAGCATTTAACATTTGGCCTTTTGCAACCTGAGTAAATGCCTTTAAGCACATTCATTGAAGCTTGGGCTTTCCTCTTTTACTTGTAACTACTGTACAGCTAGGTCTGGGGTGGAAGAGGAAAGAAAGTTCTTTGAAGAGGAAGGTAATTCGGGTCCCATTGGGGAAACAGGAAAGGAGGAGGCATACTCCAGCCCAAAACTAGGAACCAGAAGGGAAAAGAACTCCAGAACTTCTTTCCCCACCTTCCTAAGGCAAGAAGGTTGGCTTTTGTTTTCACTCTGCATTCAGTAAGTATGTCTTTCTCTGGCAGGTAGTCTCCAGACAGTCTGGTCTTTGATTATTTCTAAAAAAATCAGAACAAGATAAAAAAGACCCTGCCACGAGGATGAGGAAAAATATATTGATGAAACTGAATAAAGGTAATGTAATTTCTGATGTCTGTAAAACTAATTCAGGGCATTTTTCTGTAACAGACTATACAGGAAAATTACAGGGAATATCAGGTAGGAAAAACAGGAGCCCTTTCAAACAAGAAGAAAGAAAAACAAAATTCAAAATAGCAGGAAAATCGTTAACATAAAAAATGTATAACAGAAAAAAAGAATCCTACAGAATACAGACATTACCCATCTTAACCCCTTTACATAAGTTTTTCATCTTCTTTATGAGATGGTAGCATATGCCTCAAACACCTGTGATCAAAAGATTGTAGTGGCAGCTGAAATTAATGAACAACAAAAATAAAAAGAAATTAGGAAGTTTGGAAGGAGTTTTATATTAAAAAATGCTTGATGACAGATAGACTAAATAATGAAAGAAAAAAACAAATTATTGTTTAAGTTTTTATGAGTTTGTTTATGTAAGACTAATTTTGTAAGGAAGATATAGATTCTCCTTTATAAGTAAAAAATGAGGAATTCGAAAGGCTTTGGGAGATGGGAATCAGAAGTGGTACTGCTTGCAGGCAACACAAAGCAAAGACCAAAGCTCTTTCTCAGTTTTTGCTTGTTAAGTAGCTCCCAATAGCACATTTCTCAATCAGAGATACTGCTGCCTCTTTCAAATCAGACTTTAAAAAACCCTAAAATCCCCTTAAAAATCGAAAACGCAGTGAGAAGTGGAAATAGAAAGAGAAGGAACTTCTTCAGCTATAAATTTGTGTTCTTCATATTTATACACATCTCACAATTAGCCTTGAAATTGGCACTTCAAGGATCTCCCAAGCAATTATTCTCTGAATATTGCTAAAGACAAAATGAGCAAATATTGAGGAAAAATGTGTCTTGCTACCCTATAGCTCATGCCATCAAAAACAGTAGCAAGCCATCTTACTAGAAAGGGAGGATTATAGATATTTCCTCTACAGGCAAAAAAATTGGTAAAATATTTAGATCATGCATAAGATTGTCATTACAGCATGATTTATTCAAGTGCAAGAGGCTCTTGAAAGGTTTTTATATTAAAGTAGAGGTTACAGCTGGATTAGTAGATTGTATCTTCTTGCTAGATTTTAAAAAGTTCTTCCCAGAAACTGTAGCTTTTCCTCAATGTCCCAAGAGCTGCTGTATTTGTCTATTATCTATTGATGTGAATGGAAGATCATGGAATCATAGAATTGTAGAATCATAGAACAGTTTGGGTCGGAAGGGACCTTAAAGATCATCTTGTACCACCTCCCCTGCCATGGGGAGGTTGCTCAGACCAGGTTGCTCAGACCAGGTTGCTCAGAGCTCCATCCTGTGTGACTTTGAACACCTCCAGGGATGGGGCATCCACAGCTTTTCTGGGCAACTTGTGCCAGTGTCTCACCAACTACATGGCAAAGAACTTACTTCCTCTGAATAATAATTATAAATAATAATTATTCCTCTTACTACTCTAAATCTGCTCTCTTTTAGGTTTGATCCACTCCCCTTGTCCTGTGACTACATGTAAAAAGTAAAAAGTCCCTCTTTATCTCTTTTGTAGTCTCCCTTCAGATCACCTTGAAGTCTTGTCTTTTCCAGGCTTCATTCTCTCAGCCTATCCTCATACAAGAGGTTTTCCATCTGTCTAAACACCTTGGGGGCCCTCCTCTGGACTTACTCCAACTTGTTGATGTTTTTCTTGTGCTGAGGATCTCAGAGCTGGATACAGTACTCTAAACGGGGTCTCACCAGAGAGGAGCTGTAGTGTATTGACCCTGGCTGGATTTCAGGCACCCATTAAAACCACTCTGTCATTCCCCTCCACAGCTGGACACAGTAAGAGAAAATATAACAAAGGGTTCATGAGTTGAGATAAGAACTGGGAGACATCACTCACCAAACACCATTGTGGGCAAAAAAGGCTCTAATTAGAGATATTAATTTAATTTATTACTAACAAGATCAGATCAGGATGACGAGAAGTAAAATAAGACTCCACAGCACCTCAAGCCCTACCAGGAAACCTGCTCCAGTGTGGGCTCCTCTCTCCATGGGTCTGCAGATCCCTCCCAGGAGCCTGCTCCAGCATGTGCCTCCCATGGACTCACAGCCTCCCCTCAGTCATCCACTTGCTCCAGACTGGGTTTTCTCCATGGGCTGTGGGTGGATCTCTGCATCCCCGTGCCCTCCATGGGCTGCAGGGGCACAGCTGCTTTGCCGTGGGCTGCACGGGAATCTCAGCTCCAGTGTGTGGAGCACCTCCTGCCCCACTGACCTTGGTGTCAGAGTTGTTCCTCTCACGTGTTCTCACCCTGCTCTTCTCTGCCCACAATTACATCTGTGCAATAACTCTTTTTCCTTCCCAATTCTGTTATCACAGAGGTGTTCCCACCATCTCTAACTGGCCCAGCCTTGGCCAGCCACATGTGTGTCTTAGAGCCATCTGCCACTGGCTCTGCCAGACAAGGAGGAAGCTTCTGGCAGATTCTCACAGAAGCCACCCCTGCAGCTCCCCCATTATCGAAGCCTGGACACGCAGAATCACCTTCCTCAATCTGCTGGCCACTCTATTTCAATGAAGCCCAGGACAGATAAAAGATGACAGGAAATTATTCCTACTGAAGACAGCTTCAGGGATGGCTTAGGGTATGCAGTGAGGTAGAAAAAAAAAAAAAAAAAGATGTAGAAGATTTGATCAATATTAGGAGAACACCTAACACCTTCAGGTTTATTTAGCAAAACCAAAGAAAGTTCCCGTTGTCAAGGCGTGACAGTTGTTCTACTCCTTCCTGAACAGGTGCCACTTCTGAAGTATTTTACCAGAATTATTCAGACAGATGTGTACCTCTGAGAGTTGTTGGATGATGGTGGACAGGTTTGGTTAGGACCTTGTTTCAGATGTGAATTTCAATGAGCAGTTAAGACCCCAGGGAAAGAAGAAAAACTAGTGGGAAGTCACACTGAAACACAGTACCAAAATTGCTGAAGCTTTGTGTGCTTTGCTTTTTTTATATTTTTTGATGGAAGTAGAAGGGTGATGGTACTCTCACGTGAACAGCAGGAATAGGCAATTTCATGAGATTAATAAATCAGAGCCAATGCTGTTATTGCAAGCCATGAAAAAAATGCTTCATGAAGTCTGCACACTCTTTAATTACCTCCAAAGACTTCCTCCTTGCAAGTATCTATATATTTTTAATCTAATATTATCTAACCTAACAACAGTTTTTTTCTCCAAATTCAGTTACTTCATTGATCCATGTTGCAAATAGACTAGTGCAATGAAGCTTATTTTCACTGCAGGTTTTTATAACTCAACACATCAGATTTGCTGTGCTTCTGCATGTGTTTAATATTTGCTGTTAATGTTATAGAGAATTTTACTTTCATTAGAATAACAATAATTTAAAAACAAATATTTTTATATTTAGTGTAGGTGGCAGTGTAGGTTGAGAGGTGTCTATTGTGTCATACAGTAATACAGTCTTTTGTGGTTCATTACCATACATTTTAGAAATTATGAGTCATCTACTTCCTACCAAATGAAATTTGTTTTCAAAATTTTATTCAAGCATAATTGTACAGGGAATAGGCATAGAACAGAAAAGATGCAAGTTTTTAAAAGAGTTGTTTGTTTCAGGGAGTATTTGACATGCTTCACTAAACATTCTAAAAATAGAAGAACTCATATATGACAGAAAAGAAGAATATTCTATATTTCCCTAGTTACTTTTGTAGTGTGGAATGTTTTCTCAGAGCCAGTTTGTATGCAACAGCTAGGGATGGGATTGATATTAATCCTGAAACTTAATCAATTTTGGTTGTCTCATCTTGATAAGGAGAGATCATGAAATAAAGTTACTCTCTTTTACTTGTGAGGCTTAGATCATGCATCAAGTTGCAATAAATATGCAGCACTTGAATGAATCAATCAAAAATACATACCTAAAAAATGACTAAGAAACAAGTACTTTTTTTTTGCTATTTTTTCTTCTCTTTTCCCTTGGAGAGCGATACTGGAGATACGTGAAGACCGGGATACATGACAGAAGGTAATATTAGAAATTTAAGTTTTAAATACAACACCAATTAATTTAAGTGGTTGAACAGCTCTCTAATTTCCTTTTCTCAAGGAACATCTGTCTGTAGATAACTAATTCATGGGAACTAATCCAAGTGGTTCCCAGCCTGGCTTTGGTCAGGACACTAGCACAGCCTGCATAAAAACCTCCCAATTTTTTTATTTAATCTACCTCTTTCTCTAAGGATTAAGACAGATACAGATTTTTGATTTTTTTTTTCTTTTGGGGGAGAGGAGATAGAGTGGGTTTTGCTGAGTTTTCTGTTATGTATCCAAAGCTTATTTGCAGAAAGTAGAAAAGAACCTTTGGTGCTGCAGATGAACTTTAGTCTGACAGGAAAGCCTCAGACCACACTACAGAAGCCTCTGAAGCTGCTTCTCTTTTTTCGACTGTGCTGAAATACACATGGGGGTCTCCAAACCTGTGGTACAAATGACCACAGTAAATATAAAATCATTGCTTTCAAGCCAGAAATAGCTTTTGAAGTCATAATGTTGATTTTTTCAGGAAGCAGCAAGGAATTTGCAAGTCCAAGGAAAATCAAGAGAAACTTCCAGGTTCTTGGGGTGACTGGTTAAGGGATTAGGAGAACGAGTAGTGTTCTTCTCTATCCTTCCAGTTGCATGGAATGATGAGGGAAGAAACAAGAGCCACCAGATCTATACATGATCAACTCTATCAGCAATATTGTGGCCAGCAGGACCTGTGTTAATTCACTCTATTCCTGCCCTCAGCTGTACAATAGGAATAAAATAAGTGGAACAGCAGAAAGAACTTAAAACTATGAAAAAGTCTGAACTATACTGGTTATGGAAAAATAGAGGAGGTAGTGTGTGTGCCTGTGAATGAGAGAGGAGGTGGGGAAAAGGTAAGAAAAGAGAAAGAAAATCCTATGCTCCTCTGCTCCCCATCAATGTGTTCTAGTGATGCCTTGATCCAGGCTTTTAGTCACTAAACTCATTCCTCCAAAGCTGTAAAGAAATAAACAACTTCCATTCACAAGCTCAGCAATATGTTTGTCTGTTTAAACATCATTTGGGGAGACAGAGAGAGTGACTGCTCTTGTCTTCCTTTCTTTTGTTCTTCATCTGACAGTTATAGCCTCTTTAGCCATGTCTGCAAGCAAAACACATCAGGTTACATTTCCAGAGGGTCTTGTGTCACTGTAATGATGCATGGCATCCTGTTAAGGCCTTTGCCTCAGACAGAACTGAGGGCAGTCTGAGCTGTATTCCTGCAGTGACTGCGAAGATTGAAATAATGAACATTACTGAAAGCAATGAATCAAAATGACTACAAGCTGGCTGAGCAGAAGAGGCATAGGAATAAAATTGTGCCAGATCTTCTACTTTGCATGCTCTGTAGCCATTTACAGCATTACAAAGTGGGACACAGTCATTTCTATTGAGATATAATAACATTTGGACAATCTGGCCTCCTGAACTCAGTTCAAAAGCAGATACTCACTGTTTGCCCAATTAGAGACATTATTATCCTGTTACATGCCAGGAACTTCAGATTCTACAGACCTATTCTGTACATCTATCTTCTGTATATGTCTTAAAGTTCCTATAGAATGAAGGAAATAAAATACATTGCAGAATGAGATATTTGACCACTCATTATATGTCCAGTTTAGAATGGAATTAATTTGGTTTTAGATATACTGATTTTTGTCCTTTGATCATTAAATGATTTAAGAGTTTTTTGCACCAGCGGTGTCATCAATATTTGAGCACATCTGTTGTCACATTGACAGAATTAGCCAATATTCTTGTTAGAAGCAAATGATTAATCAAATCTCAGCACAAAACTTAACAGATTCTTCACAAAAATTTTACAGCCTGAAATATCTCATGTAAATTAGTCAGTGAGTACTTTTAAAGAAAAAGCACTTTTACATAAGTTGAATTGATTCATATCTTAAAGTGGAGATGCAGGAGAGCCCTAACATTTACCAGAAAAGAGTATGTTAATTCAGCTGCATTTAGAAATGAGAAATTTCTAAGGAAAAAAGTCTCCCTTCCTAAAGAAAAAAAAGAGATCATTAATATTGTCTCTCTCTTTTTTCTTTTTTTTTTTNNNTGTTTCTTTCTTTTTTTTTTTTTTTTTTTTTTTTTTTTAATTAAGTATTCAGGTTAAATGGATACAGAAGTTTGTGTTTGACTCTGACAAATAAGAAGTGTTAAGGACACTAAAGAGCCTCAGACAACAGGCATTTAGCAACCTGAAGCATTGTGCACAGCTTAGCATTGGTTCTCAGTGTTCTCTGACAGAGTAAACTCTGTGGTTCTGCATATGTTTGTAGTTATAGGAGTTTGATTTATGTTTCTTAGGTGTATTAGATCCAAAAATGATTTTTTTTTTGTTTGCTTGAGGCTTTAGAAATGGCGAGAGAAATGGGCCAGTTTCTCTATGCCGGTTTTCACCAGAATCACAGAACCTTTGGCTGGAAAAATCCTCTAAAGTCATTGTGTTCAGCCATCAACCCAGCTCTGCCAAGTCCACTAAACCATGTCCCTAAGTGCCACAACTACATGTAGAAATGCCACATAGTAGCATTTCATTAGTATGAGGAGGGACAGTTTTGCAGGACCTCTTCCTAATATCTTTAATGACGTAAACCTTGAAAAATCTCAGGACTTATTCATTTTCCTAAAGCTCAGTCACTTTGGGGAGTGCCTGTCAGTGTGTAAAGCAGTCAGCACTGCTTCTAAAGGGAAATTTAAGTTCTTTACTCATTGGATCATCTCCCCAGCAGTTGTGACTCAGTAGCAGATCATCAACTTACTGCTTCCTCCTCATCCATGAGCTGAAAAGAGGAGTAGTTTTCAACTGACATTTCAAACTCAACCATGCACAGCAGCTTAACAAGTCAGTATTCCTTTCTGACATCTGTCTTTTCAGCTTCAATGTTTAGATTCTGGCTAAAGATTGATTTGTTCCTCCTTTTCAAAAACTCCTCCAAAGCATTATATCTAGGTCCAAGATAATAATCTGGCGTAACAGGTGGTTACTGGACCAGCATTAGAACATCAGAAAAGCTTCTATTATGTCATGTATCCCTTCTGAAACCAATGTGAAAGGTATACTTGGGAATAGCCTGAATTCCTACATTCCCTTAGGGCAAGAGGAACAGGATGTAGTTCAGAGCAGTCACTGCCTTGTGCCACACAGTTGTGCTCACAGAGATTGTTCTCAGGTTGACGGAAGGCAGATCTGTCTTAAGTGTGCTCTGATGCACCCCAGGTGCTCAGTGGTACAGTGAGTTCTCTCTCCCACTCCACATCTCTCTTCCCAGGTGGCTGTCACCTTCCAGAAGACCATCTTTAACATGAGAATAGATGAAATCTGGGGTCTGGCTGTGTAGGCAGCTTGTTATCTCTGGGTTATTAAACTGAGTTCTTTACTCCAGGAAGTACAAGCTCCTAACTAGCCAGAAAATTGTAAGCATGAATACATATGTGCTAACTCGGGTGTTCATACCATTCATGGGACATGTAACCATCAGGAATATCAGTAATAAGAGGCAACAAAGTTAATAAATCACAAATAATCTTTCCCCTTTTTTTCCCTCTTGCACTGTATTTAGCCTTTGCAGAGGTACCCTGGTTACATTTTATTCCTAAAAAATAAGCAGTGTGGACCACCATGATATTTCTGTAGTCTTAGCTGTCATATACATGTGAGATTAGCAAATTATAGGGAGCTGAGTCATGTTGCTAAACAAAATTCATTTGGCTAAGCCACAAATCACGAAATCACAGCAGGGTTTCACCAGAAACAGTTTCCCGGGAAAGGTGTTACAGGTAAGAAATAAATATTCCTTTGTAATCTCCTGGAAGGAGAGGTTTTCTGGGAGGTAATGTTTTGGTTACGGTGCATAAATGCTGCCAAGTTACCAGCTGCCCTTCCTCACCCTGTTTTTGTACCCATGTACCCATGCCCACTCAAGTTGTGTGAGTAAACACTGAGGTTTAAGAAATCACATGGTGCTTATGGAAATAGAAGAGAAATGCAGTCTCAATGAATAGAGCACATTGGCTTTTGTGCTCGTGAAGCAGAGGGTGCATATTATGCTGCTTCAGACTAAAATGAAATACAATTTTATCTTCTAAGGGAGATGAAGTGAACATCACAGCAAGTTAAACAGTACATGCTGTGAGTCTCTACAGAGGAAAAATAATGTCAAAAACCTTAGCCAGAGGTTAATTGGTAATCGGTTTAATTATTCATTTGTTATTAATGATTACTAATGAGAAACATTAGAATAATCAATGTTCCAGCCCAGTGCTTTGCCAGATGTCATGTTAATTGCAACTGAAGATAGCAGTAGCTTCGCAAAATACAGAAACAATTAGCATGATTGACTCAAAGCCACCTCACGCCTCTCTGGAGCATTGTTCTAGCAGCACTACAGAGCAGTATAAAATTCTCTGGGTTTGCAGAGTGGGAAAAAACATTCCTAATAGCCTTTGATGTAACTCAGATTTGTCTCATAAAAGGTAGAAATTACAGTAAGTCTGACACAAGCAAATATATTTGCTCGGAGAGATCACAATCACAGGCTAATAAGAGAGGAACTACAAAATAACCTACAGTGAATAAAATGTTAACACCAGTAATGGCTAATTGAAATTCAAATCTACTATTTCTCCCATGAAAAATTTGTTGGGCTTTAATATTCCCAATGAAATTTCACTTTTCAATTATGCTTTATGACCTGAAACAACCATAAACCACTAAAGTACCATGTTGTTATTCAAAATATGCAAAGTAGGTTCTTAAACTACAGGTACTCTAAAATGCTGAGAAATTAAATTTTATTCCATACAGAGAAAAGATTTCATTCCATAGTTGAAACAGAAGCTTTCATCTGGTTTAGATGTATAAGCTGCAGTACTGGATGAAACCAAAGGGGCATATGTACATCAAATACATCATCCCATCACATAACAGAGTTCTCTCTGTCTCTCCATGCCCAGTTTGATCTCAGCTGCAAGATGAAAACTAGAATGTCTATCTCCACATCAGGGAATCCAGGTGGCTCTGCTCTAACCCCAGACTTGCTTCTATTGTTCAGTGGCTCCAGAACACAAGCTTTAGGATCAGAGAGTCCAGAGCAGCAGTGCCAACACCATCAAGGAAAAAACTGGGAATACCTCATGTAACACCAAACCATGCAAATCTCAGTGAGGCTCCTGAAAGTTAAGCAAACTCTGAGTCTACCTAACGATGTGGCTGAGCTTCCCATGAGGTTTTTAATCAGTCATAAACAGTTTACCACACAATCTGGTATAATCAGATTATAATCTTGAGTGATTGGGATGCATGTAACATTAAACTATCCTTTAATTGACTCTGACACTGAAAATAGGATGAAATTTTTAATTCTTATAGGAAAAGATGGTTAAAAACACACCAACCTTGGTGATTACTGTGTCCAATCCTGTAAACGAACCACAGTTCCTAATCACAAAATTTTGTGTGACAGTCAAAAATCAGCAGTGGTTCTGTCTGCTTTATCTGATTAGTGTGTGGTGAAAGCGAGAATTATCCTCACCAAAAGGATATCCCCTTGGCTTGTTCCCGAGGGGTCTAGACTAAATCCCTGGCATGGTCTCATGGAACTAGGGGAGTAAGATAGCATGACCTGCCCTGAAGCTGCAAGGAGTGAAGGACATTGATCAAAGGGAAGATTCTGCTACAAACATCCACTTCTGGGATGTCTTGGGTACCTGCTGGTGTAAAGCTGGTACCTGCTGCTGAAGCTTAGTCCTTAAGTTATAATATATTATTTATCTAGACAGAGGTAAGGTTTGTCAGTGCCTTATCTGTAGATCAAACACTGCTGTGCTGCTTTCAGCTGAGGAACATGGGAAAATGCTGCAGTGGTCTAGAAAAAAAGTATTCTGACAGGCCTTCCTCCATGAAGTTTCTGGCTTTTGTAATTGTGACATGTCTTGGGCTTTAGGGCAAACTGTCCAAAATTCACGAGGCTGAGCTGGTAAAGACAGAAGAGAGACAGGAGTTTGAAAGAGTTTCATTATGAGCACAAACCCACATTTTGCTAACTTCTTTTTCACACACACACACATATATATGTACTTTTTTGTATTATAAGTCATATCTGTAATATCTGGGGATTTCTTTTTATAATCTTTGCGGTATAAGATACACACATTTTTTGATTTTAAAATAACAAAATGAAATTGGTGAGTGGAGTCTTAAAATAATGGAGAAGCTGTTCTTCAAGCACTAAAAGAATTCCCTTAAGGATTTTCACTCTACCCCAGAGAACATAGAAGCACTCATCTAAGAAATAAAGTAAAACAAAACATGTATACTTTTTAACCTTTTCTTTATTTTTTCTTCCATGATGCATCTTCTGGAATTTTCTGTACTAGTTCACTTTATGTAGAGAGTTTCATTTTTGCCTCCCAGTGATGTTTCCTGTCAGTTTGTTTGGGTTTTTTTAATCTGGAAATTTGGTTGTGAAAATCTGCTCACTCCCTCCTTTGCAACACACTGGCTTTCACATGAGAATCTGCACACTCAGCAAGAACCTTATCACTTTGATGGATTTGGTCACATAATTATCAATGTTTCACATGTTCATGGGAACAGCTTGAAATAATTTAACAGTATTCCAATTGTTGCATGTAGATTACAGCATTAAAATTTTACTGGACATTTAATTTCCTTTTGATAGCAGCAAAAATCACAGAAATCAGCAGGTAGCAGTTATTAGTTAAAAGGGAAAAGAGAATAAGGAAACACTCACATGAATATGCCTTTGAAAATCAGAGCTCAACAATACCACTGAGTGAATTTCAAAATAGGACTAGAAGGGACCTTGAAAGACTGACTCATATGAATTGGATATTGCATTGGGTCTGACTGAGGTAAAGCTCACAGGGCTTTGGTAGCTGGATGGGTGTTGATAACAGAGCAATGTTTTGGCTGCTGCCGAGCACTCCTGTCCCTCTGACATTCTTCCCCCACCAAAGGGGTGGGAGTGGGCAGGATCCTGGGAGGAGACACAAGCAGCTGGCCCAAAACAGCCAAAGGGATATTCCAGACCATATGAAACCAGCTCAGATATAAAATCTAGGAGGGGAGGAGGAACTGTTCCACATGCTGAAGCCCTGCTTCCCAGGAAGTGTCCGAACATCGCTGCTGATGGGAGCTAGAGACTGATTGTTTTCCTCTTTAGCTCTTACACACACAGATCTCCACTTGTTTCTTTCTTTTCGCTATAATAAAACTGCCTTATCTCACCCTGCTGGTTTTTCTTCCTCCATCTTATTCTCTCCCCTGTTCCAGTGGAAAAGGGAGTGATAGAGTGACTGAGTGAGCACCTGACCCCCAGCCAGAGTCAACACTCAACAGATATCTAAGCTACGTGTTTGTCAAACCTATTTTTAAAAGAACTTCAAAAGAAAGAAGTTCACAATGTCACTATTTCACTCTTCCCCAAGAATTAGACAGTTGTTTTTTCCACTTTACTGACTTGATTTCATTTGATGATCCGTGAGCAGATTTTTATCATCCATTTTTATTATGCATGGAGAAACAATTGATAATGGTTCTCTTCAGAAAAAAAAAATCCCAAACAAATTCAAAACTTCCCTTTGATGGAGACCTCACATATCCAAAATCCAATCTTCTTTTCTAGCAGTTGTTCTAGCAGAAGACATTTTTCTTTTCTTAAAATCTGACCTTTCTCACTAATTTAGGTAGTTTTGCTGCTGGGTTTTCACCATTTTACACCAAATGATAAGTTTTCTTTACAAATATCTTAATGTAATCAATAAGCCTTCCGGGATTTTTGGTTCCTTTCCATCACTTGCTAGTTCCTCCTATGGTCTCTCAACCATCATGTCTTCCTTTTCCTATCACTTTTCTCTTACACATCATTCTGAGCCCCACTTCTTTACTACCTCCTGATACTAACATATTGAACACTTTGTAATATGTGCTCTTTCCAGCATGTATAGCATCTTGTTTCCCAGGAACTTTCCCAAAAACTCAACAGCATGCTCTCATTCAGATTCAGGCTATGTCCACACTGTCCCTGGGAACAAAAGGCACAGGGCAGATGAAGTGTATCCTATTTTCTGACCCAGCTGTATGCATGCCACCACTGAGCACAGAAGGTCTGAAGCTTAGCACTGTGTGGCTAAACTACCATGAATGCAGGCTGAGCTCAGGCTGCTCACAGACTCGCTTCTCCCTCTGGCACTCTGTGTCAGGCCCTTCTGCAAGAGACCCCTGTCAGCCTACAAGCATCTGTGCCCATTTCAAATACACCAGGAAAGGCCTGGTTGGACTTGGTTCTTTGTTACCTTTTACATCAGAGAGCATTTAGCATTGTTTCCACATTTAATACCTTTCCTTGTGGATTCTTCACAGCAAAAAGCAATGAATGAGTTGCTTTGACTGAGGGCTGGGAGATTCCCACAGAATCCAGCTACCCATCTTAGTTGTTGGCTTTACTGAGACAATTTTGTGCTCTGCATTTTTGAGGTCTGTGCCTCAATACTTATTGATATGCTTACAGTTACCTTGCAAACACAGCCACCACAAGAAAGTTAGTTCAAGTAAAATACTTGACAAAACATTTTCTTATTTTAACACAATGAAGCACAACAATAATTCTTGTTACACTTAGGGTCATTGGTAATCATTAATATTAACTTTTCAGCCTTTTCATATGTACTGATAAAGTAAAAACAATGTAGCTGAGGGTAGTATTTTCTCATTTTAAGACCATTTTGTCTGACAATGTAGCTTAAAAAGATGTCATAATAAATTAACTTATAGCTGTTTTAAAGTTTGTGTCCTGCACAATTTCTAAGACACGGACTACAGTAAATTACCATAGATAGTTTTTTGCTTTAGTATTTTGAGGAATTGTTCAACTTCAGGGCATAAATCAGAAATACAGGCATTCATTTGCCAATTTGGGAAGTCACCAAAACCTTTCAAACGTAGATTTGTCAAATCTCCTCAATGTAGGAGTACCTATTTAAAATGAAAATTAATATACTGCCAGAAATAGCCTGGTTTGGAAAAGATTTTTTGACAGCTTTATGAACTATGAACATGTTGGATTTCACCATCAGTGTGCATCTCAGTCTGTTAATGAGTCATTACTGTTTTAGCAGAAAATGTATGTTGCTTCAAAGCGAAGACAGAGGTCATGATTTGGCCAACAGAGCATCTCCTTAATTTTCCATGTGATTTTGCCAGAGGCAAGAAGATACCACAAGTGAAGTAAAGTAGATGTTATTGGCAACTGAAGAAATTGCTACAGATCATGAGAGCTAATTAATTTGTGATTTTGTGCCAAACTGTTGTCCTTAATATCCCTTGTGGTGTTTAATCTGCTATGCATTTATATTACAGAAGGTCTCAGAGACACGTCAGTAAAGGGGCACCTTCCTCTCCATTACCATGGGTGAATAGCACAGAGTTTACACAAGGCAGTAGCAGATTTCACTAAAATGAAGGGGGCTAAATGAAGATTATTTTAATAGACAACCCTGTGTGGTACTGACTTGTCAGTGAGTTTTTAAGAAATCTCAGAGAAAAACTCGAAAAAAGCAAGTTCTTTTTAACTTGCCTTGAATTAAATAGTTAAACCCATTTCTATGAGAAATTCTGTACCTTCTCAAGAGAAAGCCTTGATAAAAAAATGTAAATATACTTTCTGTAACCAATAAAATGTTTTCTCTCTGTCTTGTTGTACATTCCTTTCAGACTGTGCTACACAGAGACACAGACACAGTCAGACACAGATCATCCCCCCAGCTAAACCTAGCTGGAAAGACCATGCTCTCTCTCTTTCTGTCTTCTTGATATTAATAAAGCCTTCTGATTTCAATCTATAAACCAACATAGTCTTTGTAAAAAAAGGCCCTGGAGAACAGGGCCACATCATTTCTATACCCTTGTCTGTGTGCAGCCATGAGAGTCAGTCCAGCTGGGCATAAATTGCCTGCTGGGGAGAAGTCAAACATGTTCCAGTCTCCTCTTGCTCTGCCAGCCATCCTCTCACTCTCAGAGTGAGAGCCAACACACAAACACAGAGGATAGCCAGGGATTTTAGCCTACAGGTATATATGAAAACATATTATCCAACAACTAAGGCCTGAGATTCAGGTTTTCTAACAGTGCATTCCTTAGGTGTAGCATAAAATTATCAATGTTTTTTTTTTATCTCTTCACATAAGAAACACTTTGGCATAAAATTCATTTATGTAATGCAACCTAAAATGAACTAATGTCATTATTCTAGGATCCTTTCATATGGTTCAAACGGATTTGGTTTTGAGCAGAGCAAGAAGCACACACTACATACATTTTAAATCATAATAAATGTGGAGTAATGCCATACGTGCTGAAAAGTCAGGGCACAGCAGGAAAAGGGTCAGTCTCTGTTCAACCTAATGCCTCTGCTGGTTTCTGCTACAGAGCAATGCTCTGCATCTATATGGGATTTTTTCAGTTTTAATACACATAAGATGGCACAATGAGAGAGAGGTAAAGCAGCTGCCTTTCTTTTCTCCTGGGCCTAATTATAACAGCAGGTGAAACAATATAAGGGGCTCAAGTCTAGTTTGGTAAGTGCAAGCTACCTACCGACACAGCTGTTTTACTTATGAGAGGTGGCAGGGTTGGAAAGAAATCCTTATATAAAAAATAGCAAGGAAGTTTGTGAGGAACAACTGGAAAAGTAATTGTGTATGCAGGGTTTTTTATGTGTGAATAGGAAACTGATATTTGGTTTGATATTGATTTTTCTCTATGCAACACACTGTTATTTACAAGTGTGGATGTATATTTCTCAGCTATTCAGTGCTACATGATTTATGCTGTGTCTCAATCACTGCATTATGTTGTGTAAGGCACCAGCTGAATCCTGAGATACTCAGCTGCCAAATATTGTGCTAAAAAGCTATTGTTTCATAATGAATCAACAGACTCTGAAGTAATTAAATCCCTCATTGTTTAGTTTAATACAAGATATTTCAAAATGCAATAAAACATATTTTGGAAGTGAGTCCCATTATAATAACTTTTAGCTTATTTCAGTTACCAGTAAGACACAACTGTCAGTCTAATATGATTTATAACCATGAATGTTTGGTTTACTCAGCAAGTAAGACCTACCAAGGCTTATTCTCCATGCCACACATTTGTAATTGTAACCTGTAACTCTAATTTGCTTTTGCTCCACAGACTCAATGCTTCTTATCATTATTCACCATTTACCTACACTGGCACAACTTTGCAGGCTTTCAGACAGTTAAGAATGTCTCATGAGTGCAGCCATGGTGTAAACTGGCACAGAAAAAACATCCATCCCCAAAAGAGCTCTTCCTCAGTATATGGACATTCATAAGCACTCTGTTTATGACAGCAACAACACTTCAGTGTCAAATGATGACAGAGACAAGGCCTGCCCAGCCAAATCACCAGGGAGTGGCAGAGTGAGGCTGCATCTTTCCCCTTCTGGTGGAGTGGTTTGCACCAGGCTGTGTAACTTGTATGACACTTATTAATTCTCTTGGGACAACACCATGTCCAAGAATGACAGCTTGGATGGTCAGGATATTTTGTCCAGGCAAAAGTACTATTAATTTTTAATCTACATTTTGCAGTGTATTTACAGTAGAAAAGGCAAACTCAAAGAGTAGTACCTTATTCTGGGGCCAAAGACTGCTGAATTTTGTGGTGATTCTTAGCTACAAGAAGTTGTTCTACACTCCTGCACTGCAGTGACAGAAGGTATAAAACTCTTGGCCAGAGTGTTTGTACTGGAGCTCTGAGGACTCCTTTAGATATCTTCAGATTTGTCCATGAATGCTACACAATCACAGGTAGACTTTCATCTGAATTCAATATTGTCTGTGCAGTCAGTTTTGATGTGGTCTTGGCCATCACCACTGGGAAGATCTGCTGTCACAGCCTGTGACTGCTTCAATCTCCTACTCATCCAAGCACTCATGACTTGGTAGGACGCATCACTGCAGCCTGCTCAATGAGTCACCAGCCAGAATCAGGGTGGATGTGTCCTAGCTGCTCTCAAACTGAGGCCACCTACAGACATCAAACATGACAGAGAAGATGAAAATGAGAATGGATAGCGTTAGCCATGAGTGCTCCTTCCATGGCAAGTGTTCCATTACACAGCTGAGATTGGCAAATACCAGTGCAGTGCGTCGATGTTCTGAACTCCTTTATGCACAGTCATACCAGTCTCTGGCAGCACTGGCATGCTACAGGCTTATGGGTGTTTACACTTTGAGTCTGATCTTTTGTAACCTCTTAATTTCAATGTATAGGATCTGTTAGAAAACCTGAAGAAAGAGAGCCAGGAAATTTTGGCTCATGACCCATGGGCTGTACCAAGACCAATAAAGGATGTTTCTTAGTGAGCTTAGGAACACAGCAGTGAACTCCTGTATTAATCTTTCTTCAGTAGTGAGAAACAAAATAAGCAGAAAGGGCTGTGTTAACACCAAATTTCATATTTCCATTGAACTATGAAAAACTATTGCTTTAGCTTGCCATACCCCTGGCATGGCTTGTAGTTTGCACAGAGATGAATGAAGCCCATGCCCTTCTGTCGTGAGTCTGAAGTCTGTGAACTGCCACATGGGTCTGAAGAGGATGAATCTCACTAGTTCACAGCCACAGGGTCTCCCATTCCTCCAGGTCCTGATGTCACATGCCAGCAAGTGATTTAACCAAATGGTGTCATAAGATTTTACTCTGATTGTGTCACAGATTTTACCCAGACCATTTTTAACTTCACTGCAAGTCATTTCCACTATTTCCAGCCCATGTCTGGGTAAGGGGTTGATGCTGTTTGCAATCTGATATCTGGTTTCTTGTGCTGCCTACTGGCTTCTTTAAACAAATTGTGATGGATTAAATGTTGGATTGCATCACAGAATACAGTGAGCGAGAGAAAAATTGTCTGAGGTACACAGAAAAAAATGTTGAAGGTATTCTATGTCATCAGCTTTGACTCAGGAATCAGAGACTATGGGATTACTTGTATAGTCAATTTTCATTCTACAATACAAGATAAATAATAACACACAAAGTCTAATTTTGCAGTCACCAGCCAAGGCTTTTACCTTAATTACTGAAATTAATGATTAATGAAGATCTCATCCTCTACTCTGCTGAGCACATGAGTGATTCTCTGGTTTGTCTGGATAACTTTTTTTTTTTTTTTTNTGTATGGAAATCACCATTTCCTGCCACTGCCTTGGTCTAGGCAGTGCAAAGCTCCAGCATAGGTCAAAATTCTAAAGTTTTGTGAGTTAACAAACAACTGAAGAACCACCATGGACATATGGAAATACCACAATTTATTTAAACTAATAAAGTCATTATGTAAATATGTAAACAGTCTCCCAAGATCCCTGGCTTTTTTTAAAGAATAACAAACAGCCTTCAGCATGTGAAGAAGGCACTAGGGAGTTGTGTAATCAAAGATGTTTCATTTATTATTTCTTAGTGTATAATTATTTCATTTTTTTATCTCTAAGTATCTTTTTTTACTTTACAGGCAGTTTTGCACATAAAACTCTGAGTTGAATGTGGCATTTCCTATCAATATTAGGTTTTTATCAAAAGCAAACAAGCAAATAAAAAAAGATATCAAATAGCTAAGCAGTGCTAAGTTACATTTTTTCTTAGAAATTTCAGAATTATACAATCCCAAAAAATTGGATATTCTGTCCTGTTTCAAAAGAATTAGAGACCTACATGTGACAAAATGAAAATTTTGGTATCCAAGCCACTAAGCAGTGAAGAGAAATAAGTGAGTAACATTTCATGAATGACACTTTTTTTGGTAGAAGATAATTCATGGTATTTAAAACTTTTAAACTTTAAAACTTTTTTAGGGCTTCCCATTATTGATATTAATGACAGATTTTAAGTTACTTCCTTGCTGTAAAAAATATCATTAATTAACTTTACCAGAGCAGTTGGTCATTAATCAAATATCTATATTGATTTATTTTATGTTTTATTGTCATTTAAGAAACACCTTACAGAGCTATAGTGTTTTATAGTCTATATAATGAACTGTTTTAATCAGGCAAGCCCACACAGTCATTGAAATTACAGGTTCACATCTAATAAAAAATTGGCTGTTTCCACTGTAGTCTAGAATCACCCTCAATAATTTTGTGAATTTTCATATTTTCTTATACGTTTCTCTTTTTAAGGCAATTATGTTTTTAATATCTTTGTCTTCCAGAGCTTAACATGCTGACTACAACATCTTTATTTTACAGCTTAGAATTCTCCATGTTCTATGGAGAGCTAAGTGAAATCATTATCTAGATCTAAGAGGAGTGATTAGCTATAAGATTACAGAGGGAAAGTGAACCACCTATCCTTCTGTACTTCTGGGACTAAAATGACTAACATATATTTGAAAAAACAAAAAAAAAAGAAAAGAAAAGCACAGTCAAAACACACACCAAAAAAATCCCCACAATTTTTTGTGACTAAGCATTCTGACCAAAGGTGAAATCTCTGGGGAAAGAGGAAGCTCTAGGATATCTATAGTGTATGCACAAAAGTTTAAAAAGCTGATGCCAGAATAAACAAAATTTGACCCAAACTTTCTACAACCTTTCAAAGCCTTTTTCTTTTTCCAAATCAACTTACTTCACAGGCATTTTAAAGGTGTACTTTTCCAAACCTGATTTAATTTACACCTTCCTTTCCATTATTTATTTTTATACATTCCCCTCTCTGTCCTACACTATCTCTGATCCTTTTCAGAACATTTACCTCACTAGAGGTCTAACTCTGATGTGATAATATTTCCACTGTGTACCAGCCCTTCAGGGGCAGTCAGTACTTTCTAGATATTTGCTAACCCTTTCCACAAAGTAGTGTAGATATTAATACAAGACAAAATTACTGGTATTTGTGACCACTGTTTGCTTCTGATGCTGTGAGCAATATAATTTTCCTATTTCCCTAGCTTCTGATGCAAAGCAATAAAATTTTAAACACCTGAACTTTTAACCCAGAGTTTCTAATAAATAAACTCTTCTTAAACATGTTTAAGTGTACAGTAATTCCTTGAATGGATAATTTAATGAATTTATCAGAATTTAGTAATGGCTTAGGTCAAAACAGGTTCAGACATTGTTAGATTTCATCTGGATCATGGTAGACTCAATGACACAAAACCTGCAGACTGATATCACTCTCACATTTGCACCTCCCTTTTTTTTCCTAAACATTCCTTACCTTAAATATTCATATGTTTGAATCCACATGTGTCCACATATTAAACATCAGAGTCACCTGCAGTAAGGTACATTTCAATTCCATGAGAAATTCTCCCACCTTTAGTTTGTTTACTCTGTGCTTCCAAAATCTGAACCAACAAAAAGATTCAACCACCTTTGCCTTCTAAGTTAGTCACCTGTTAGGAAATGTTTTATTTAGAGAAAGACACACACACACACACAAAACCTACAACTTCTTTTCAGTTAGACCTATTCTATTGCTGCAGAATACAAACAAGGAAGTTTGTTTATCTGTAGTCCTGTGTAAGCATAACTGCTACTGATTTTTCTAATTTGCATATCATCCCCATTCTGCTTTATGCTTTCATTTGGAAATGCACTACTTCAGGCTATCAGTACAGTCTGCATAGCTTAAATTTCTGTGATATCAAAGGCACATTCCAGAGTTGTTCTTTTTATTCTCCTCATGTGACCCCACATTGATCAGAAAAGGACTTTGTGGAATGAAGGAAAAACCCCAAACTGGAATGAAAGCAGTTTAAAAGAAGAAGATTTTCTTTGTATTGTCCTATTTAATTGCATTTCCATAGATATAGGAGGAAAAATTCGATTTCGGCAGACTTAATTTTGGCATTTGCATTATTGCAGTTCTTGAGAAATCCCTGTGAAGCCCAAAACAACAAAACTCTTGATAAAATCCATATGTTCATCCCCAAGCACACAGCATTTTAATCCTAAACCTACTCCATTCCCATTAGAACTTCTGAATTCTTGATGGTGAAAATACCAGAAGAAACACAAATCAGAAGTTAGAGAAAAAAAATGTTTATTGTAGAACTTATGTTTAAGCCTATGGTGTGATTATCTTTAAATGTGTTTTTTCCTCCGGCCTTTATCACACCAGACTATCTAGGCATTTAGGTTTTGACAGGTGGAAAGATGTATATGTCAAATAAAAGAAAAAAAAAATCATGAAATAGACTTGGACTATTCAGAAGCAAGAGTAAAGCAGAAAAATAACAAGTTAGGATGCCAAGTCTTGTAAACTCACAAAGGTTGACAGGGAGCAGAGATCAAAAATCTGCCAAAAGTTTCTTTGACAAGTGTTGACTTGTCACATGGTGTTTGTTTGGGGGGAGGGGGTTTGTTGGGTTTGTTTGTTTCTTTGTTTGTTTGTTTGTTTTTATCAGAGGATTGATTTCCTGATTTGGAAACACAATTCATTCTCTTTCCAATTTACTGTGCTTTTCCGTGCAAGCACTGTTTACTTTTTTAGATATATTTTCAAGTGTTTCTTTGCAAACTCAACACCTCTAATACACAAAAGTCTTCACTGAGAGAAGCAAAGGAAAAATTTAAAAAATGTCACTGAAAAAAATCTGAGAAGCATTAGAGTGTGATTGTATGCATGTTCACACTTTCTTTTTCTTTGCTGTACAGAATTAATGGAATAGATTCAAAGTGTAATGGAGATTTTGCTTTACCAAGCATCTCCTAGACAGGTACACTGAAGGAACTACCTCTAAAATTCATAAGTTTAAGTTAAGAACTGGAAAGGAACAAAAAAAACAATGAAAGTTCAGATGTAAGAGGCAAAGTTTTGTTACCCCTCTCTGATATCTATCATTCCATCATTTTTCTTCCTTTACAAATCTTTTCCTTTTCCCCAATCACTGAAAATTTGTCCCCACCCTTCCTCTTGCTCATATCAACCTGTTTCTTATCTTGAGAAAGCCTACCCAAAAAGAGGTTCATTCTTCCTCCACCTCAATGTATCCACTGTAGGGAAATAGAATCAGAAACTGGAGCCTTCTCTTTTCTGATATTCTTGTTGATACTCTATTTGTTAACTTTACATGACATTGCCTAAATTTTTCAAAATCTAAGATATATGATGTACCAAAGTTTAAGGATGCAACATAATCCTCTCATGAGCCAAATGGGTGCCTTGTTACAGCAGCCATAAGCCTGTGAATGCCTGCAGTACACACACACCACTGAAGCAGACTATGCCAGCACAAACAGATTTAGACCAAGAAAAAGATCAAAATCTTTGTTTTGCTTTGAGAAAATAATTAATTGCGTTTAAGGTTTGTCCAGTTCCAGAGTTACCTACATCAGCATGTATACAAGTGTGCAAAAGCCATGAGATGCTCAGGGCCTGTAGGAACTGAATTAGACACATCTTCCTGTCCAGATCTCACTTATTAAAACTAGATGTGCACCCCCATGAAAGCAAGAATCATATTCTTTCCTTCAAACTCCAATGGTGAAAGATGTTATCAATACTTCATAACCTTCTACATCTGCAAAAGAAATTATTTCATAAGTCGTGAATATGAGGAAAGTAGAGATAGGAGTGACAGTTCAGCCTTAGCTCTCTCCTGGCATTGAAAGCTCCCTATGACAGCTGGATTCATGTGTATTTGGGCTCTTGGTGCCATACTATAAACAGCATGACATTAAAACAATCCATGTGATGATTGCAATCCACGATGTGCCCTTTTCCCGACAAGACAGCAGTTAAAAACATTATAAAAAAAGTTGCCTAAATGCTGGCTTTTGTATTCAACTACAGAATTTTCTGTACAACAGGAAGATATCAGAGGGAAAGGAGACATGAAAGTTGCAGCAGCAGCCTGCAGCAAATATTGCTAATTTTTATTGTGATTTTTTTCTGTGTTTCAGAAGGTACAGAACCAAGGTTACAGGAAATCAATAGTTCTCTTGAGAATCAAAACTTATGAGGAAAAAGATCTTACTTGGTAGAACTATTTTTTTCATTACTTCTATTTTTTTGTAGAGTAAAAGCAATGTGCATTGATACATTCACTGTGGTTCATATCAGATCCCCTATTACAGCAGAAAACAGCTCCTTTGTAGTTATAGCATATCCTTAAAAAAAATCTCACTTTCGTTCAGCAATGGAATATTTCAGAAGACTTATGGTCTCTAAAACAACTATCATCTAAGGACTTTTTCCTTTTTTTGGTTACAATGTATGCCAAAAGTTGCATGTTTTCTACTTATTTTTCATTTTATAGGTCAATGACGGCTGAGCCAAAATCCAAAGAAGTTTCTCCCTCAGGAAGCTTCTGTTGTAGTTCTGCATAGTCTGAGTACTGAGCTGGAACCCAATCACTAACAGAGTTAGTACAGAGATGTCTGCAGAAAATTGGGATTCAACAAAATAATCTGTATAACAAAAAATATTTGACTGTTTCAGCTTGTCGAGGTGTTTTTTGCTTTCCTGCTTGTGCTGCAGACCTGCTGCTCTTCCTGGCTCAATCTCCTCTGTGGTTGTAAACCCAAACTCAGCATCACTTTTCTGCCAAAGGGCACCCTCTGAACAAAGGAAACGAGAGCACCCCAGCCAGCACCTATGACATCTTCAGCAAACCAAATGCATTGGTCATAGCATGACAAGAAACTTCTTTCTTTCGTGGGGATTTCTCCTAGTAAGTAACAACATATTTATAATAAATTTCAGCTTTTCATTACACAGATGGGTTAAATCTCTCGTTCATTCGGTGAATTACAACTTTCATTAAAACTCCTGATTTAATAATTCATACCTATTATTATAAAATAATTAGTAGGCTTTATTCACCGAACATTTACTTTCTATTTTCCATCAATTTACAATCATCCTATGCTTTGGCTGTTTTGTATTTCACTGATCAAAACACAGAAATGCAAAAATATCTTAATTTTCTACGAACTCATTCCTCTCTGGCAATTGAACATACAAAGATGGACTTTGCAATGATAAATGCTTATAAGTCACGGGTCCTGAACTAAAGAAGTCCTCAAAGTCTGGAAAATCCCAAAGAGGAAGTTTGGGATTTCTACTTAAAACTCCCAATTTGGCAGTGACTTTTGGACCCTGTTGCAGTATCAGAAAGGGAACAGGATAAACTCTGAAGAAAAAGTCTCCATTTTGAAAAGCTGAATAAAAATTAGAATATTTAAGTATCTTCATGCCTTCAAAATTTCAAATTTTGCAAATCATATACTTTAGGTTAATGGTTCACGACACAAAGTCATTAAGGGTTTACCAGGAAGTAAGATCAGACCCATTAAAGGATTCACTGACACAAACCTGGAGGCTAAACTTAATTCAGTGTACGCCTGACAGCTCTGCCTATGCTTCAAGCTAGCTTTGGTCCAGAGCTCTCTGGGAAGTTGCAGCATTTCGCTCTGTTCACAGTGTTTATCTCTGCCTCTTCAGTAGTCATATGAGCGCAGGCATAATTCTCTATCACCCTACAACTTTGTGGCTCCTAGACATGACCTGGTTCACACCTCTGTCACTCAGAACATAAGTGAGGGCTCTCAACAGCTGCCTGTTTGCCTTCAATCCTTTACAGCTTTCTCTGAAGCCAGCCCTCACACCCCAAGTGATTTACCAAAGACTGCATAATTAGTTTGAGTTGGAACAGAAAAAATATAATTTTCATCCCCTTGGCTTAACCATCAATACTATCACCAAATAGTATATCTGAACCACTTCTGATTCAGAAGAAGATAAATTTGATTCTACAAAATACAGTGGCCAAGCAGACCATGGGACTTGTCCGTCCACTTGACCACCAACTTCCATAATTATTTCATGACTACCTGTTTGTTACATACACTTCCCTGGGATTGCTATGAGATTAAATAAAGAACACAGCAGTTATTGAAGTATAACAATTAATTGCCTTGGCTTTTCCTCTAAAAGCATCATGAAGTGTGAATGAAAAGTTATGGCCTCAGTGATGCAGAAATTTTTTCTGCCTTAAATGGTTTCTCACAGGTGTTTAATAACATTGAGCTTCTTATCAGTTTCCCATTACTGCCTGTTCAGCAGCTAAAGCAGTGAGATTAGCCACCCCTCCTGAGCAGGTGTAGCAGTACGTGACCATGGCTTTATGCCAATGTGTGCTGTGAGTGGGGCACAGCAGAGCCACACACTGCTGTGTCTTAACAGAGCTCAGACCCCCAGTGGGTCACGGGGAGCACAGCAGGACAGTCTGAGTGCTCAGCTGACAGCCAGCAATGCCATTGTTGGAACTTCACCTTCTGGAAACCTCTGTCTTTTTCAAAATTGTCTCAGCAGCTCCTGTCTTCAGCAAATTCTCTGTCCTTTTTCTTAAATCCTGGTTAATTTTGCTTATCTCATCCTCATCTTCCCTAATCCAAAACCACTCCATATAAGATGAACTCTACAAGGGAAGTGGATCACAGGTGGAATAATACAGACAATAATCTAGCCAAAAACATAAGAGAATAGAAAAATATCTTTGATACTTCCTCAGAGGGTTTTTCATCTATTCTTTGTCCACTGCTCTATTTCCAAAACATAGGATTTTTAAATTCTCTGCTTCTTGCAGTTTCCACCGTTCACTGCAGAAAAATCTTAACTTTCTCCAGGGATGTTACCAAGCTCTCACCCATCTCAAGCTTCCATTTAAATTGGTAGAGAGCCAAGTGCAGCTGAGAGGGTAAAGGTTCATCAGCCCCTATAAGTGGAGGACCAGTTCCCTGAGCACACTACAGAGAGGGATCTTCCACATTTTCCTTAAAATCATAAAGAATACAATGGTGAAGGCAAGATTTGAGGTTAAAGGAAATCAAAGGATAATTTACATTGAGTGTATGAGATTTACAGCATCTGCAGGAAAACTTAGATCATAAATTATTGCTGCTCTAAAAATGGAGTTACTGAGAATAGAACTTTAGCATGGTTCTCATAAATAAGGAATGAACAAAGTGGAAATTAACTGGTCAGACACTAGCATCTCAGAGGAAGAATTGACCATCTGCTGAGTGGACATTAGATGCTCAAGTGATTACTGGACAAAAGCAGCACTGTTTACAATTAACACATATGGCTCCAAAACAAGGTGAGAAAATGGGATTGAAACAATTTAGAAAAGTGTTCAGTTTTAATCACTGAGATTTAAAATAGGTGGGGAAAGCAAGGAGCATGTAGTGATCTTAGAGGAAAATTTTAAAATTTTAAGTTTTAATTTTAGAAAAATGTCTAAAATGGGGTAATTTGCATGCAATAATTAGGTGTTACATACAGCAATCCTCTGAGAAAATTGATTTATTGAGCAGTTTTTCTAATTTTGAAAAAAACCTGTTATTTTTCCTTTGGAGACAATGAAATACTAATTTGACCACTATAACAGACAATTGAGATTAAATATATGCACTGGATTTGCTCATCTGTAACAACAAAAACATTATTACTAAATATTGTAGACACTGGGGTTTTAAAATATGAAGGAGAGCAATGGAAGGAGAGAGCAAGAAAATATTGAGAGAAAACAATCCCAGTAAGACATCAAAAAAACCTGAAAACATAATGATCATTTATTCCTATGCTTTTTTGTCCTTCATCTCTAAAAATAAGTGAAAATGAAAATCCGAAATTAAGTGGATTTGAGAGCCATTTTCACAGAAAAATCACCTGTACAGAAATCACCTGTATCTATCCACTGCATGGATGAAAAACTAATCAATAATTTTACAAAAAAAACACTGTATTACCACCTGTAGACTGATCTCTCAGATAATTCAGAATGCATATCTGCAGGGTGTGAAATGCTTTTAAGGTCATGGAAAAAATAAACAAACCCCACACAAGTCAAGGGCAAGTGAAAATGCAGAAAGGTAATGGAGAGGAAGGCACAAGAAGTGTGAAAAGTAAGAAATAGTAAGGAAAGTGAGAAGAATCAAAGGAGCAGAGAAATTTACACAAAATGCAGAACAGTTGATAAATCTTAAAAGACAAGAGAAAGTGTAAACTCTCTGGAGAAGAGTTAACACAGCTGACCTGCTGAACAGCATGTGATCCATGGCAAAATTTTAGTTTCTAAGTTTATCTTGTCATGCATCAAATGGCACATCAGACAAAATATTTATTTTTCAGTTTTCTTCATGGATTCATAGAATATGCTGGGTTGGAAAGGGGCAATCAGGATCAAGTCCAACTCCTGGCCCTGCACAGGACAATCGTCAGGATTCACACCATGTGCCTGAGAGCATTGTCCAAACACTTCTGGAGCTCTGTCAGGCTTGGTGCTGTGACCACTGCCCTGGGGAGCTGCTCCAGTGCCCAGCCACCCTCTGGGGGAAGAACCTTCTCCAGACATCCAACCTAAACCTGCTCTGATACAACCTCAGGCTGCTCCCTTGGGTGCTGTCACCCATGACCACAGAGCAGAGCTCAGTGCCTGCCCATCCTCTGCCCCTCACAAGGAAGTTGTAACTGCAGTGAAGTCTCTCCTCAGTCTCCTCCAGGCTGAACAGACCCAGTGCCCTCAGTCATCCCTCACACGCCTTCCCCTCAAGGCCCTTCACAATTTTGCTGCCCTCCTTTGCACACTCCCCAATAGTTTAATGTCTTTCTTATATTTTGGTGCCCCAAACTGCCCACAATATTCAATGTGAGGCCACCCCAGTGCAGAGCAGAGTGGGAAAGAACTTCAGATTCAGATGTGTTGCTAAAATTCTATGTCTAAGAAATGTATTTGGAGAGAGCCCAAGGAGATGTATTTCCCCTTAAAGAGCAACTTTCAAGGAAAAGCCTTTTCAAACACTCTCAGATATATTACTCATTTGTCTGCAGTTCCTAGACTTTGAGTCTTTCCTGTATCTTTCATGTTAAGAGGCTTCTTCAATGTAATGGAAAAGAGAGGCAACACAAAACCTGGGTGAGTATCTAAGACTGCTGTTACAAGAGCAAAATGTCATCTTCCCATTGCCATTGGGACTGTGTGAAAACAGTCTTCATTAAATTCTGAAATAGCACTGGATATTCACAATGACCTTTGTGTCTTTTAAAAAAAAGGTCATTCCATCTTATTTCTGCCAGTACTAGTTAACTGAGATGTGAATGTTGTGCCTGGCTGCACTATGGGCATTTCAAGAGGGGCACTGAGCAGCCATCACCTTGTCACAGCATTTGGCCATTCTCACTGTGAACCTGTACACAAGTTTTGAAGACATGTTTATGAGGAAAGGCATTGCATGCCATTATCTTCTTCCCAGAAGCTGAAAATACTGCTAATGTCTAGCAACACTAAATTTTTATATCAAACCCAGAGATTTAGTGGACATGTTCTAGACCACATACAACTGTGGAAATTTTATAATGGACATAATAATGTACTTTCCGGACAACACAAATTTAAATCTATTTTCCATTTAATAGGATTATATCTTTCACAGTATTTCATGTATATTACTCTTTCCCTATTTAGAAGTTGCTTAACTGGCAGAACCCCTGTGGAAACAGAAAAACATTTCAGCTTCTTGAACTCACAGTCCCTATTAATAATGGTGTTGAGATAAATCTGCTGTTATTTCTTGAACTCCTGTATAATCCAAGTGTACACCAACAAAAATACAGCATTTAACAGCTGCAACAAAGCAAGGAATTCATAAAAAGTGGGAAAGGGTCAATAAGCTGGGAAAGCACTGAGTTGAACACCAAGTCATAGCCAATAAAAACAGTGAGCAGATTTTCTAGTGTCAGGTGCACCAGATTAATGGTTAAGTAATCTTATTATCAAACTATTTCCTACTTACACTTCACAAACTGCATTACATAAAGTACCATATTTAGAAGAAAACACGTCACCCAAACTGATTTTTAAAGGCAGTGGAATAGTTTTTGCCAGGCCAAATAATACTTTTTCAAATGAGACTAAATATTTTAGACTTTATTAGTATTATTATTTTAACCTGTTAGGGTGTAGTATTTTCTACTGGTCAATAACATTAAAACTAAAGCTTGAGAAGCATTGTTAGCCACTAAAAGTAAATGGGTTTTCTGCAGAATCTTAGCATCATAGAATTGTTTAGCTTGGAAAAGACCTCTAAGAAAGAATTACACCCAACCATTAACCAAGCACTACCAAGTCCAACATGATATCCTGTAATGTCACATCCACATGTCTTTTAAATACCCCCAGGGATGGTGAATACAGCACTTCCCTGGGCAGCCTGCTCCAATGTTTCACAACATTTTCAGTGAAGAATTTTTTTCTAATATCCAATCTAATCCTCCCTAGGTGCACCTTGAGGTCATTTCCTTATCCTGTCATTTGTTACCTGGTAGAAGTGACCAACCCCTTGCTAGAACCTCCTTTCAGGCAGCTGGAGAGAAGGATGAGATCTCCCCTGAACATGCTTTTCTTCAGTCTAAACATCCCCTGTTTCCTCAGCCATTTCTCCTATGACTGACTCTCCAGACCCTTCCCCAGCTCTGGTCCCTTCTCTGGACTCCCTCCAGCCCCTCAATGCCTTCCTTGCAGTGAGGGGCCCAAAAGTGCACACAGGATTTGAGGTGTGGCCTCACCAGCGCTGAGCACAGGGGGACAATCCCTGCCCTGGTCCTGCTGCCACACTATTGCTGATCCAGGCCAGGTCCCATTGGCCTTCCTGGCCCCCTGGGCACACCTGGCTCATGTTCAGCTGCTGCCAAACAGCACCCCCAGGTCCTTTATCAAAGGGATGTCTTCCAGCCACTCTGCCTCAAGCCCAAGGGATGTCTTCCAGCTACTCAGCCTCAAGCCCAGAGCACTCCACGGACTTGTTGCAACCCAAATGCAAGACCTCTTCACCCTGAAGATTTCAAATCCTGCCTTACAGCTAGCAACTGCTTGATGATAAATCACATTCAAGCTATTTCCTCTAGCAAAATCATAATACAATTTAAAATAAAATGACTAGACAATGACTTGAGAGACTGTGACTCAAAGGCATAACAGATTAGAAGTTTGTATGTATGTAAGTATTCTGTATGCTTTGTACTTCTCTGTATACCTGCCTTAGGAGAACTGGAACTTTACTTGTTCTGACGACTACTAAAAAAATTGGCTTTTTTCTTTGCTCTTGTTCATATAAAGAAAAGGGAGGATGTTGAACTAGGTTAATTCTCCCCCATCTTCAACATAGCAGGCGCATCAAACTTTCAGTCTGGTACTATTTTGTAATGTAAATCAGTTACTGCCATTGCAACCTTGCCTGCCGTAGGCATAACAGCATGTTGTACCCATGTGTGAAAATTCATTTTAATAATTATTTTCTGAGAGGAAGTAAAAGAATAATTATTACTTCATGGAAATGTAGATTTACTTCTGTAAACCACCCACACTTAATGATTCATTAGAGAAACTGACCTCAAATATCAAAAAAAAATCTCTGATTATAATATATAAATATATTCTCTTTTGGACTCCAGGAAAACTTTATTGATAGCTCTGGAAATCACTATTTTCACGAGCAAAACTCATCAATTCTTGTTTATTTCCACACAGTGTCAGCCAAAAACAGCCCTGTCCAAGGTTCTGCTTCTTTTCCTGTATGCTATATTATTCATTTTGCTAGAATGTTTATCTTGTTTTATGAATTTGTTTTTGAAGTCTGTCCACTTAGGCTGTGACATTAGAAGCAAGGCAATGTTATCTATTGCCTATAAGAAGGTGCTTTCTCCATCTTATTTAAATAAGTTGTGTTAACAGTTGTCAGAGTTCAAAAGGAACAAACCTCAAATGCATCTCTTTATTATTGTTTTAATATGCTAGACCCTTTCTTGTTTTCTAAACTAAGACTTTGTCTAGTTCATTTTAAGGTTAATTATTTTTGCTGATCCTACAAGCATTCAGACTTTATTGAATTTAAGACATATGACTTCAACGAGTTCAATTTTCAGTTCACTCTTAAAATTAAGCCAATTGGTGAGAATCAAATTTAAAAAAAATAATGTGGATTGTGGATGGAAGCCAGTTACTCACGTGCATAACTGCAGTACCAAAATTGCACTACAGGCTCCTTCCGCCTCTGGAGATGCCAAAAATCAATAAACAGGATGCTATTACTTCAGGGGGTTTACTTTAAAATTCTCTACTCAGCAGTGTTTCTGCTTCTGGTCTTCTGCACAAACACCTCAGTGAGATTACTGCTGAGCAGCTCATTGCCTACTTGAAAGTAAATGTGTTTCTACCCAGGTTTCCCAGTGGAAGGATGTTTGTCACACCACAGTTTGGTAACACACCACCTCTACACAGTGTCAGCTTTAAATATAAAGCACTGCTTCTTTGTATTTCTTTTACAGTTGAGAGCAAGTATCCAGGGTATCTTACATCATCAGTGTACACCAAGACAAATAGCTTTGTTCCAAAGGCTGGCTAAGACTCTTGCTTTAAAATGCAGGGTGCATTACTCCCTATCAATCCTTTTCTTGCAGCAAATGGGCATGTTTATTCTATTTGTTTAGATATACATTCAGGGGTGAACTGAGCCTCATGCCTCGCCAGTGACTATGGGGACAGCCTAAGTAAATACACTTTTTACATACAATGATTCACTTAATGTATTTAATATTGAAATAGATTAAGGGCAGTAATAAAAGTGCTGCTCCTTCTTTCTCAGATTTTATAAGGCCCTCTGGACATGCAACTGAGAGTGTCATGGGCTCCTCTCTCCTTGGGCACCATTGTTTCTGCAGAAGGAGAGGAGAATAAGGGTCTTCTATTCCCCAATCACCATTGTCTCTCCTTCACACACTCAGGGTCACAAACACTATTCCCAGTTTCTTTTTCTGTCAACAGTAAAGCCTTCACCACTCTCTGCCTGCTTTTGTCCCTAGCCAAAGGTGCAAGAGGTGGGCAGCCATGAGCTGGCTGCCCTGTGCTTCCCAGCACAGAGGAACCTTTCCCTGCAGTCCTGGGATAGTTTCCAAGGAAGCTGAATGTGGGAGCTGACAACTGGTTTGCAAACCTCACAGACATTGACCTCAACACAATCAGTTTGTACCCATGAGAATTTTAGCATCAACAGAAGCAAGAAACCAAAACAGCAGAAAAAGAATTCACACCTGCTCGTGGGAGGCTGTTTTTGCTTTAGAACGTGTACTAACTAGTTGTAGGCAACCAATAATTTGTAAGGTGGTAACCTAGAAGGCAATGAACACGTAGCACGAATGCCAAGAAATTGTATAAAAGATGCTTTGTAGAATTAAAAATGCTTTTTGCCTGAAGCTGTTGGTGTGATTCGAGCTTGTGGCATCCGTCTCAACAGCGACAGCTGAGAGGTGGCAGCTGCTGCCCCTGATCAGTGCTGTGCCAAAGCCAAGAGACTGCAGCAAAGCAATCCCTCCTGTCTGCTGTGATGCAGGTCAAAAGTATTGCTCCTTGGAGGGAACCCAGCCTCCAAATTGCCCTGTATTGCACAGACCTGGTCAAATAATAGGGAGTGACCTGGGGCTGTGCTCTGGAATGCCAAGTGGCAGAACAATGCTGAAAGTGATTTTTCTGTACAAATTTTTTTTCTGGAAATGGGTATCGGTAATTAATCTTGTTCCTACTGCAACCAATAGGAGTAAGGTCCAAAGGTCTCTACAATCTCACCTTTTACTTTACATTACACCTTTCACTCAAACTGACCCTGAATGAGCATTAAAATGAAGGTGGCAACTGATACCTTAATGCTATTCTGGATAAAGCAAAATTGATATATTAAAAATTATTCCCAAATGATGCAAAAATTGTTGGTTAGGTGCATGGATGCTGTAAATAGATGAGAATAGTCAGGTTAAGAGCTAGTTAATGCTGGAGTAACATATAGGTGCTTTTTATTGTCGCTTTTGCAAAGGGCAATTAATATATATTTTTGAATACTTCTATATTTTTGCCAGAATTTTAGTACAACAAGAAAAATATCTGAAAATTAATATTTGTTATCCAGAAATAATTATGTGGTGATTTATTTGAAAGAACTAAAGTAACTTTCTTCCTTTATTTTTAATTACATTTGTAACATCTTCTTTGAAGAGATAGGAAAAGTATTTTTAGCTTCATCCAAATGTTGCTGAAGTTGACAGAAAATCTCCCACTGAGTTCAATGGGCTTTGGATCAAATGCTTGGTAACTTCAGGCATGATTTCTCTGGTTCACTCTGGTCTAGTCATGTTTCAAGAGAGATAGCCTGCATTTTCCTATTTTAATTAATTAGCAAAAAATATCAGAAAACAAATTTGGGGGTTTTCCATATGTAAAATGCAAATAGGATCTAATTGTAAAATACCTTGTGCCCCACTAATATGAACAGTATGTATATGTATATGTATATGTATATGTATATGTATATGTGTATGTATATGTATATGTATATGTATGTCTCATCACTATTTCTCCTTATTTCTGTATCTTCTTATCCATCAGCAAAGACACTGGTTACAAGAGTTTTAAACACATTTAATAAACAAGTAAAATTTTTCATCATGTAACTCATCCTACCAATTGTGCCACAGAAAACACATTTTTTCATATAGCTTATAGCCCCAGCCAGGGCATTACTGAATTAAAAAATTAAAAAGTAGATTAGCAATTTAATGCCTGCAAGTTTGCAGATCCATCCCAAGTGTGAGGTCTCGACACTTCAGAAGAAGGTTCCCCCAGCATTTCTTGCTTTTCTTTAATGTTTTTTGATTCAAAACCACAATCAAGAGCCTGTCAAATGCTTGCAGAGCAGCTTCTTAAATACCCAGGCTGCCAAGCTGGCTGACTTTTTAAACAGCTCATACCACCATTCAAATATTGCTTTAATTGAGTAAATCAATTGCTTAATATTCATTACATTATTCACCAAGCTACTTACCAACATCCTAACAATATTTTGCAGGATTTTATTTTCATGATTCATGCTGACAATTTTAAGGCAAAATTTCCACTGTGCCTTCTGGTCCCCACTGTGAAAAGCAGATTCATTAATTTAACATCTTCTAAAAGGAGTACATTTCCCTTTCTGTGATGAAAATTCATATGATAGAGAGCAGAATCCTTAATATATTCTTTTTTTCCAGTAATGTTACTTTGAATGTGTGTATTTATATTTCTCCATAAACGTAAATGTGCATATATATATACATATAAATGTATTTTATTTTATATATACATACATATATATATATATATAAATGAATTTTATACCTGCAGACATATCATATCTCCTTCACAGTTTTTGCTCTGCTACTCCTACAAAACTCCTTTGCCTCATTGATTTTCAATAACTCTAAAAATACTTTTGTGTATTGACTGCTCAGGATTGTACATAATTGGCTAGGGATTTAGATTCAGAATTCAATACATCTGCTTAAAGACTAAACACAATAGATCTAGTCCTGTGAAACAATAGTCTGTAACAAAGTACAGCATTGAACAAGTCTGATATAGAAAGCGATACTTGGTGAGGTTCTCATGGAACAGCTCTTGTGCTAATCAGTTCATGTCACACTGCTCCTTCTAAACTTCCATATTTTTGTTGTTCCGAGGATTTATTTGCTATATTGAAATCACTAACAGAACAAAAACCCAGATACTAAACATCAGAAAATATTTAGATCATGTAGCTTTAAATACAGTATATTCTTTCAAAAGTAGAAGAAAAAAAAAGTTAAGTCAAAATGTGGTAGTAAAAACCAAGTACCTCAAAGGTCTTTTTCTTTCTTTTCTCCTGTCCATCCTTAGCTATGGTCATTTAGATACTAGTTCACATCTGCCAGTACTGTGGTTCAACTTGTGAAACTATCATGGTCTGTCATTATTTCCAAATCCAAATAAAATACTATAAAGGCAACTAATAATAAAATGTACTAAAACCACCAAAGTCTTCTCAGCCAAGGTCCTAAACAAACCACTCTACCTTTCTGAAAAAAACATAATGTGAAAGTGACAATAAAGCATAAGCTTTATCCATATTTCTCTAAGAACTTCACAGAGAGAGCTCCAGCTGTGAGTACTTCCAATTTTTGTCTGATAATCCAGAGTTATTTTACAAAGGAGGAAAACAGAAGATGAGGATGTAAAATAGTCAGAAAGTTATTTTCTAAGACCAAATTTGGCAATGTTTTTTAGCAAATAATGATTTTACACTGCATTCTGACACTGGCAAAAGTCACATATCTGTCCTAATGAGTAGTAGGATTATTGTATATAGGGATAAATACCCTATATACCTATTCAGGTTATTCTTATTAAAGTTAAAGGATGTTAAGCATCTAATTCTTTAATATCCTCTCTCAAAATCCTTTAATTAACCTTCAAAATCTTATTATTATTCAATAAGATAAATTAAAGTAATGTACTTTGCCTACTTTTTTGCTCTAAGAGTCAACAGCCCATATGGGAATAATGTCTTCTTCTTAATATTTACCAAATGATTAAAGGATTATGATTTGGGGAAATATTCCATGAGTGCATCATAAACCTGAACAGTTAAAAAAGACTCAGCAGTGCCCCCTGTGCTATTAAGACCACAGTTTTGAAACACATTTTGTAGCTGACATAGTCTGTCACAAAATTAATGTCCACCTCCAAAGTGAGACTCTGCCTGCTGGCTTAGTAACCCTTTATCTTGTGATACAGAACTAGCTGCTTTGTGACATATACTGGGTTCATCCTAATCAGAAATCAATTTATTTTCATCTAGCACATGTGCCCATGTCCAGGCCCAATTTTAAAGCAGGTAGAAAAAGATAAAGGACTTGCAAGTTGTCAAATTTTGAATAATTTTTATTTCCACCTGAAAGTTGATGCAAATGACAGGAGTTTTATTGTTAATTTTTTTTTATTTTAAATAAATTTTTGAGGAAGTTCTAGGGTTGAACCTCAGAAATTCTAGAGACACATTAAACTACCATATATTCATAGCTGTGAGGACATGACTACTTGCTTGCACAAAAAATTAATAGCTGAGATGCTAGATTAAGCCTCCATGTTCTCTGAGTGACCATTATTTTGGAATTTCATCCCAGTTCCTGGTTTGAGATCACACAATATTTGATCCCATCATCCTAATTATTCTCACATTAAGTCTGAATGTGATAAAATTAGCTCACAAATCAATACCAAAAGTGCCAAGCAAGAACCATATAGATAAATTATAATATTCTTACTTTCTTGATGCAAAGAAACGACCTGCAAGATAGTTCCATTTTCACTTGGCCTTTGTGTGGAATTGAAATACGAATCTTAAAGGTCCCAGAGGAACCTCATCTGATTGCAGTAAGAAAGCCATTTTTTATCATTGTTGTAATTACCCTGACATCAGTGGGAGATAATTTTGGTGACCTCAGAGAATTTTCTCTACCGCTGTGTTTCAAACCAAATCTTGCTCTGCTATTGCGTTAAAGTGAACAAAGATGGACATATTCCTTATACAGCAAGAACTTCAGAATGTGCTTAAAGAGGAAAACAAAAATAAAGTGTGGCTTTATACAGAAAAGTTTGAACACTCAGTTTTTTTGCCAGGGACTCCAGAGGCATTCAGCTAGGCTGACCACTGTGCTCTCTGCTGCATTTCTGGTGTGCTCTGCAGAATTTCTACCCCCACTCCTGTTTAAACAATCAGTGAAACTATTCTGGTCCAGGTGTCAGAGACATGTAAATACCAAAACCCTGTACTTTGCACCAGCTGAGAATATTATCTGTACACGAAGTCCCACAGATGTCAATGACAAGGCAGAGGATACTTCATGCTGTTCCCAGGTGGAGGTTTATGTTGCCAAACCTTAGTGCTCAGTGTTTTCCAGACATCAGCATGAGATACTCCTGTTAACACTAATAAAAATGTCAAAGAGGGGAAAATAAAAGTGAGAAACTTCATTAATTTCAAAGGAATAAAACCGAGGATGACTTCATTATTAAGTTTAGTCTCACCTTTTTGGAAATGTTTTTTTATCCTTGAATGATTTTTAGTGTTACAAAGCCAGAATCTAGTCTCCCTTTAAAATTCCTGACTGTGAGGCAATCTCTGCTCACAGTTTGCTGACACAAATGAAAGATGGGATGGAAATAAATCTCAGCTGATAAGACTTTCCCTGACCTGTGTCTTGAATGTGTGTATGCTCTTTCAAAAAAAAAAAACCAAAAGGCTGTGTGGATTGCATTGCCTGTAGGTTGACAGAAGCCAATGTTGAGACGAGCCAGACCAAATTTTTCCTCTAACTGCTGTTTAGTTTTCATGCCAGTATCTGCACATATCTGCTCAGCCAACTGTCCCTGACAATCAGGAACTGAATGCATTGATAAAATTCGTGCCTTTCATAAGACAAACAGACACAAAATCTCTGCCTTCTCTGTTCCTAACTCAAAAAAGATTCTTATAATAGATATTTGTCTAGGAAGAAATCAATCACTGTATATCTTTTCCAAGAACCTTTTCATTGCAGTGTATTATATGAATGCAATATAAAAAACAGCATTGAAAAATTTTAATTTAAATGAAAACATATGTGAAGTCTGTATTGTTTTAGTTGCCTATAATTTTAAAAGAATGTTACTGCAGGTGGAAAAAGTTATAAATACATATAAAACTCCTCTGGACCAGTAAATTTTACAAGAATTCCAAAGTGTGCTTTAAACATGGGCTTTTCTCTAGAAACAACAGACAAGGTTCCTTGAGGTTATAAATTAGACCCTCTTCCTAACACACTGTAAGGAAGGATTACTAAATATGTAAATAAATTGAGAATTTCTATGACTTGTAATAGGAAAATGGCAGATATAGAGCAGCAGAAATTTTAGCCAAGAGAAAAAAAATCATTAAAGGAGAAAGATGGAGAAAAGAAAAGCAGGTGAGTCAGCGAGAAAGCAAACATATAAACTGTCACATGCATTGGTTTACCTGGAATGTAAATGCTTGTGGGTTTAAGAGCTTATAAGCCATTCTAAAATAATTAATCTGTCTTTTTTATTTCTTGAATAAAAGAGCTATACAGAGTTTTTTGGGCCTATTTCACTTCCTGTTGTGATGGTTTAATTGAATAATTCAAATTATTAGAACTGAAAATGAAATGTCAAAATAATAGCTTCACTAGCAATTATCAATAAAGATATAGTTTAAATAATAGTAAAAGTAGTAAGTATTTCTTTGGATATCAGAAAGAAATATCTAAAATATCGACTGTCAAAAACATTTTGTCTTTCTTCTAATAAATACTCTTGGGACCATGGACTATTAGATTATCATGTTAGATTATCATTGAGTATTATCCTTAAGTTGAAGGACAGCATTAAAATCAGGTTTCACTCAGGATTTTTCTTGCTTACATTTAAACTATAGTTCAGAAATTCATTTTCTGCTGCAAACTGAAAGCTCATCACTATGACCCAGCCAGAAATCTCTGATTTATTAACCTTTGGGGCTTTCTCAGACCACTCATAAAAAGAACAAAAAAAAAAAAAGAAGAAAAACCAAATAAACCCCGTCACCACATTTGCATCCTTCCTTTTCACAGACCTACACCCTACACAAACTTGTCACATCCCTGAGACATCCTGGCCTACTTTTGAGTAAATAAAATGAGATTTCACAGAGGTCATCTACATTTGGGTTTGATCAATGGTTCATGGGCCAGGGTTTGTGCTGCTCTTCAGTGATGTCTGTGCAGTTCTTATTGCACACAGCAGGTGCAAGGGCTGCTCACACAGACATGGGGCACTTCATGGGCTGCTCACACAGACATGGGGCACTTCATGGGCTGCTCACACAGACATGGAGCCCTTCATGGGCTGCTCACACTGACATGGAGCACTTCATGGGCTGCTCACACTGACATGGAGCCCTTCATGGGCTGCTCACACTGACATGGAGCCCTTCATGGGCTGCTCACACAGACATGGGGCACTTCATGGGCTGCTCACACAGACATGGAGCACTTCAAGGGCTGCTCACACAAACATGGAGCCCTTCAAGGGCTGCTCACACAGACATGGGGCACTTCATGGCAAGAATAACAGGATGGCTGAGGCCCAGAGCAGAGTCTGGGACAAGCTCTGCTCACAGCTGCCAGGTGTGCAGGGGTGAGCTGTAGGCTGGCATTTCATGGCAGGATATCCTCTGGTCATTAGAAGAAAGCATGCAGTAAGGAAGAGCTTTGAGCTAGGTTGCAACAGCAGAGGCTTTGGACTTTTTTGTGTTTCTGCATCCTCCAAGTCCTACAGAGCTACAGTCCAACTTGCAAGGTGCTGCTATGGTGAGAGAATGAGCAAGAGTGTCTGAATTGATGATTTAGTGAGGGCCTACAGTATCCACCTTGTAAATGTTCTACAAAGGTATTGGCCTTTATTTTTGTTTATTCTTTAACATTCTTAGGCTTAATGATCCTTAGGGGTCCCTTCCAAATTTAATTATTCTATAATTTAATGGCTCCCACCTAAATCCCTGTGAACTTGTTGCTATATTTATTACAAATAAGACTGTTGTAGACCGTTTCTCTGGACACATTAGAAGCTGCCATTGATCTCAATTTTGTATTTTATATATCAATGAAATATTATATTCATAGACCTAAATAATGGAGGACACTTGCTAAACTATCACAGGTACTGGAACTCTATAAGGAACTTTTATACTAACAATCAAGAGGACTCCCATAAGGATATCAAAGAAAATTAGCTTACAGATGTAATCTTCCTTGTATGATAGTAAAAGACCTTGTTACAAGAGAAAAAAAAAAAGAAAGTTTGAAAGTCAGGGAGAATGTGAATCAATAGTGAAAAAGAATTGCTAAGCACACTTGTAAAGCTGAAGCTCACTTTTATGTTTTATTAAACATAACTCACTTGTACATTGTGTGAACTGCACATCAAACTGGAAATAACAGACCCATTAATCATATGTGAAAAGTTAGCAGTAGATTTAAAACGCCTACCATGTGTCATGATGAGCTCAGGATTTCCTGTAACAGGCGTATACTGTTCTAAGACAATTTGCAAACGTCATGAACACCAAATACGACAAGTTCAGGATAGATTTATTGTAGAAAACAGTATTTAAAGCCTCATATTTTCTTCTTATGGTGTATAACCTGCTCCTTTTAAAATCTTTATCTTTAATAGATGTTGCAAGTTTTAGAGGTATGCCTAGCTATTGCTAAGTAATTCATTTAAATTAGACATGGTGTCTAGAACTACAAACAAAAAGGAACTTTTTTCCAGTGAATTGTAGGACTTGCTGCATGGTGATTTTCTTTTCATTTCACAGAATCACAGAATATGCCAAGTTGGAAGGGAGCCACGGGCATCATCAAGTACAACTCCTGACCCTGCACAGGATGCCCCAAAAATCCCCAAAAATCACATTTGGCCTGAGAGCATTGTCCAAATGTTTTTTGAGCTCTGTCAGGCTTGGTGCTGTGACCACTTCCCTGTGGAGCCGGTTCCACTTCCCAACCCCCTCTGGGTGGGGAACCTTTTCCTGATATCCAACCTAAACCTCCCCTGACACAACTTCAGGCCATCCCCTCAAGCCTTATCGCCCATCACCACAGAGAAGAGATCACAATCAAACTCTCTTCAAATTCCACTTCAACCAAATGGTATTTCTTTAGAACTAGAGAATGCTTATAAAATGTGATCAAAGTTATTGAGGAATCCTGACATTTTCCATGGTCATTACCAGATTTGTGTTCTGTGAACGTGTAATCCTGGAGAAGTGATGCGCCATTACTTTAACCACACCACAGAGGTATCAATTAAATACCAGCTCCTCTGTAGTGACGAGGATTAAGAAGATGTCTATACACTTACAATTAGATTTTTAAGGATATATAGATATATTTGACATGTCAGCAGATCTCAGTCCATCTGTATTGACAGTTGGCCATTAAGTAGGATATTGTGGACTCGGTAGTCAAAGATAATTATGCATTTCAGTCTTCTGAGCAAGTAGCTGAGAGGAAATTAAATAAGAGAGAATAAAACCAAGAGCCAGGAAGGTGTGATGTATATATTAACAAAAGTATGGATCAGTGTTGGCGTATTTTGCAAACAGGACAGGGGCACAGGCAGATGTTCCAGGAGATTTTTATTATTTCATTCAGGCATCAGCTTCAGTTACACAAGAGATGGTACACAGCTCACACCTGGACCAGCAGCCCAGCATCTCTTTGTTACAGAACATTCTTAAAAATGTTTTAGCCAATAGCATACTTCTAAAGTTTACAGACAACTACTTTAACTAATCAGTGAAAAGCACATGTACAACCTGCTACAAACAATGCTCACTTGTATGCTTTATAACAACAATGCACAATATTCCATTATTAAGCTTAAAACTTAACTATCTTACTAAACATATTTTCTGCAGCTTCAAGACTTCTCTGAGCCAAACCTAGAAACACTAACCTTTGTTCAATATCCTTTCTCTCTAGATAATTGTATCTTCTACCTTCTAGCTTTGCAACTGCAGCTGAACCTAAAATCTTTGCTTTATTTCCGAAACCTATTTCTCTCACTCAGTCTGAAAGCCTTCTCACCTTTTGCATTTCGCACAGATCTGTGAAATACTTTTATTTTTCTTCACATTTTCAATAAAAATGAATGTCTTTGCAATTTCTGTCCCCAAAGTCATCCTTTCTAAACCACCATTTTCAGACTGTTATCCTGCCTCTATAGTTCTGCTGAAGGGAAGATCTGGTAACCAATGTTTCTTTCTCCTAAATATCTTCTGCGGTTTCAGTAATGACATGAGAAGGAAGATAAAGAAAATGTCAGGGATTGTCACCTTCATAGACAAACACCGTTTTTTTAAGATACACAGTATTTAAAGAAAGCTTATTCTTTATGCATGTTGCTTTCAGTGATGACAAGCAGAATGTTCCTGCAGTAGTCACAATGAACAAACTCCTCCAAAGTCCCTGTCTGGCTAAAGACTTGCTGTCTAATGTGCAAGTGGTCCCTGTGGAATATTTTATTTCTTATTTCAAGACATTGGCAAGTCTCACTTAAAGAAGTCCTTCTATAAATATTCTATACACCAAATAAATACACAGCTTGGCAGCTCTTGATGGTGGAGGCTGGGGACAGAAACATTTGTTATGTATAGGAATTCCTATACATAATTCCTATACAAGAAATTGGAAATTTCTTTAAAATATATTTGCAATACTTTCCTCGCCCATTCATATTTTATTTTCTAGGACTGACTTAACATAACCCAAATCTTCAGAACTCTCTGCAGAAAATAAAAATATGCTGCAAATAACTAGGAAATACATAAGAAAGAAAAAATATCTCCCAGGGACTTAGCTGTGAAAGTGTAAGCACTGCCGTTGTAGAATAACCCAAAGAGTAGTTTGCAGCTCATTAATAAAAATGGTACAAACAGGATGAAAAATAGAAACACTGCACCACATAAAAAAATTTTAAAATAAACACAGCTATTCCTCAATTCATTTTTCTCTCTTTTTCACTGTTGTTTAGCAGAACAACAAATCCATAAGGCATGCATTGTTTCCACCAGCATAGCACATGACTGCACAGCACTGGGAGAGCTTAGCCTGATACAGATGAAATAAAATAGAGAACCTGAACCTCCATAATGAACAAAACCCCTCTGATTTTACTCAGATAAAATTTCTCAACTGCTTTGGAGTAGTGAGTAGTGAAATGTAAATTATCTACACAGAATAGCAGTCGCTTCTTTCATTCTGAAGGAAAACTTACTTCCATTTTCATTTGATTGCCATTATTTCTTTTCATTCCACTCTTACTCCTCCACACTTGTTTCTGTCTAGTTTAATCTTTCTTCCTATTTCAAACCAGCTTCAGCTCTCTTGTTTTTCTTTTTTTTATTTTTCCCATCTCTGTCTTGCTCCCAGAGATAAAGCAGTACAAGACATTTCTGACTTTCCTTTATATTCAGTTCTGCTTATTTTCGCCTTTGAAAGATGGTTCAGCCTTGATCTGAATTCTTTGTTTCTCTCTGTATCAACAACATGTTACCTGTGCTGCTGTTTTAGTTCTGTATTTTCTCCTTTCAGCATCTTATTTGTGATGAAGTATTTATTTGGCTTGCTGTGTTTTTTCAACTATTTCTGTCTATTTGTATATATTTTATAGCAGTAGTACAAGAATGGTGGTCTGCATAGTACACATTGCTGTGCACTATTACTTTGATATTTGTATATTATTAGAAAACGTTTGAGATATAGGTATTGAAATTAATTATTATAAGCCTAAAGAAAATGAACAATGTGAAAATCTCTAATGATGTGGACAATAAAAGTAGACCTATATGGGATTCAAGGGAAACCTCTCTTTCCCCCTTGGGGTTTTGGTTTGTCCCCACGGTACCCTAGTGGATGTTGATTTGAGCCCTTGGGAGAATTTGCCCTCAGTCCTGGATTAACTGCAAACACCCAAAAAGTGAGAAAGGCTTTTTGTTTTTGCATCACAGAGAGTTTAGTTGTAGGTTTAGATTTTGTTCTATGTATTATATAGACACAAGATGGATGCTTCGGGGTGTGGTTTCTCCTTCTTTCTTCTCCTTCTCTCTTCTCTTTCTCTTCCTTTCTTTCCTGACACCACTTCCTATGGTGTGTTGGTTGGTGGAAAAAAATTAGTATAGAAAAGACATATCAATAAGATGAGGGTTTACTGGTGTTGGAAACAAACTAAAATACATATAACTTTTTGAATGGTTGTTAGTAAGATATAAAAGTAGCTGCTGATAAGCAGCCATTGCCTTTCTGCCCTGGTGTCCTCGGAGGATTCTGCCTCTGCCTCCGAGGTCTTGATAAGAAAAATAAACAGCTCCTGAAACAGCAAAGACAATGTCTCTTTTCAACATGAAGGACTAAAGGAAGGGAATCTCAAGGGCAGAAAACAGGGGCAGGAGCCAAGGGCCCCAACCCCTGCAGGGGCACGGCCCCCAACAGACCTATGTAGTTTTTTAAATTCTTTTGAATAGCAGAGAAAATGACCATTTACAAAGAATAAGGGTGGAATTTGCTTGTTTATCCCACTGGATATTCAAATAACACATCATTATGGGAAATTCTTTCCAAACAGGTTTCTGGATGATCCCATCAGTCCAACAGCTAACAGCTAAACAGAGTGCAGCAAACCCAATACTGTGTCAGTAAAAACAAACACACTACATCTCCAAGGATGCTGGAAAGAAAACAGGTGAGATTTACTAACCTGCTACAAATTATGAAAATAATCCTTGCTGCTTGTTTCTAGCTGTATAAATGAAACTTATAAATGTATGAACTTCCACATTACTCCATGCCAACTTCTATTCTATAAATATATTTGGATTTTTAGTCTGACCAATACTGTCTTGTTTAGTGTAATCCATAGTCAACAAAGACTGTTAGTTACTTCCAAACCCTAAAATTAAGGAATGTATTTCGGGTGTAATGAGGACAATATTGAAGATGAAGTATTGTGTTCAATTTTAGTCCCACACCAAAAATTTACATTATACTGTAAGAGCTGCACAGAACAGCTACTAGAAAAATTTGAGAAATGCATAACCTCTTGTATAAGAGAAGACTGAAAAACCCTCTGCTGTCCAGTCTAGTAAAAATAAGACAACTGGGAATATTATTGAGCTCTGCAAATATAGCTGAGAGGGTAGCTAAACACCCAGAATAAAGAAGGGCTGAGTAAGCTAAAAAAACAGTGCTGACTTGAGAATCCGAAAGTGTAGCTGTGTGTGAATAAATTTAGTCTGTAAGTGTGTCACAGCCTCGAGTGCCTGCCAGCTCCTGGTTTCTCTGGCTGAGCACAAGGACGGCACCACGCTGGCAAGAGCAGCTCCAGAGAGAGCCCTGACCATCATCTGCCCCCTCTGCCCTCCAGAGCTGCTGCAAGCTCAGTCTCTCATGCTGACCCTTGCTGAGCTGCTCAGCGCTGCTGCTGTGCCTCACCACTCAGCAAATATCCCTGCAGGACCTCCCAGATGGAGCCACCAAGGGAGGGAAGGGAATATTTTCATGGTGAAGCTTACGTTGAGCTGTGTCAGTAAGGATGGAGTCCCAGTGGCCTGGCAGGTTCTGTCCAGCAAGTTGTCCCTGTGACAGGTAACAGTGCAATGACAAATACCATAACCAATGGTTGCTGACAGATATTCCCAAGACACCCACAGGGATACAGAGAGAGCTGTGCTCAGAAGGGAGTCCTGTCAACAGGTAAGCAATGGCTCAGTGCACCCATTTAACATATTCTGCAAGCATCCAAATAATTCATAAATTTCCTGTATTCATTTTTTATGACTGCTTATACCTTCTACAAAAAGGTGGATGATTGGCATTTCAGGAATACAGTCTCCATTTATCACCAATCCCCTGACCCCAATTAAATGAGAATAAGCAGTCCTAGCTCTTAAAAAGAGCAAACCTCAGGCACAAGATAGCAGAGACTAAACATAGACTCTCCTCTGGCTCCCAACTTTTCTACAATTTTCCTTCTGTCTGTATACCCTTGTAACAAGCCTTCAGCAGGTCAGAAAAAGAGGCATTTAGTTGTTGGTACATAGACTTCAGCAGTGACAATTGTATACAAGTTGTTTGTATACTTGAACTGCCAACAAACTTTTGCATTTTGTGCTGAGAAGAGCACATTGTTTCCTCTAGAGGTGAATATTATCAATTCCAAGATCACATACCCTAGCCCAGAGTCTTCTGCCTTCACTCTGGGTTTTGCACTTTAGGAAGAAGATAATTTCATTCTGTTTATATGTTCTAGTCCATCATGGTGATTTTTCCTAACCCCATTCTGTGGCAGCTGCCAATAATGTCTTGAGTCAAGTCATAACATGACTTGTGAAGTTGACAGACAATGGTAATAGCTGAAATTTGCAGCTGTGAGAGGTAGCAAAAAAATATCTGGGGAACTAATGGAAAAGTGAGAAGGTATTTTCAACCCTGTTTGTCAGTGTATAAAACCACTAAAAAAAGGATGTGCTATTCTGGTTTCATCATGGTATTTGATATAAACACCATCTTTTGATAGCTGAGCCAAATTTCTTCATAACTGTACAATTTATGTCTATCCTTAGCAACCCCTTCAACATTTTTCTTAATCCATGGTGTCAGTAAGGGATCTCTGCTGCCTCACAACTCGTAACAGAGTAGATCATGGGGAAAAGCATGATCTCGGGAGCTCTTTTAGGAAGGGTGCTGGAGGAATTTTACACCCAAATGAAAAAATCAGGTGAAAGAACACTTAGGCATGGGGGGGTGGAGAATTCAGAAGTGATGGTATTTTGTTCTCATTATGTGGAAAGCGCAAATAATTTCACTACCCTAACAGAAAAACACAAGATAATTTGATTCCAGGGAGTAGGCCCCAAATATTTGTATTCTTGGCCTCTAGATCTAAATGAAATATAGGTTATACCCATGGCTAATGTTAGAAGGAAGCAAGGGGGAGAGGGAGGAATAAAATAATGACAATTAATAACCTGAGATTATACAAAATGTTCATTGAGGGTATTTTATAACAAAATACAATGATGTACTAAGTGGGTTTTGATAGTCCAATTCAGATTTCAGTTTTCGTTAATCAGAAGTGTGAAAAGCATGTAGTAGAGCCCTGTTCCAGCAGTCTTCAATTTATTATTTTTATGGCTGTGTGATTTTTACTGTGATTGTTGCCTATCCCATAAACATCTGACTCTGTATGGATAACACACTCAGCTGTTCAGAGCCCTTCCTCTGGTATGAATTCAATTTCTTCAAATAGCATGAGATCTCCTTTGGTTTTTTCTGTTTCAGCTCATCAAAATTGTGAAGAGAAAAAACCATTTGTCTGAGAATTAGGTAGTTGCAATATTTGCTATTGAAAAATAAAACTGCAGAGAAAAGGCACTTATAAACAAAATCCTTTTGGAAGGAAGAAGGGTTACAAAAGGCTTTTGATCCATATTTGCCTTTGTTCAATAGTTTACCTTTTTCCAATAGTTTTAAATGTCTTTTTTTTTTCCTTAATATACAAATAACAACACAAAGAAAGCAAAATACAACAAAATTAACTCTGTAAGGCAAGGAGGATCATAAGGACTTAAAAACACTATCGACTGCTGTAAATAAAGCAACATTAAAAATGAGGGGGGAAAATGGTTACTTTAGCAATCTGGATTAACTCCCAGATTTTCCAGAACTGTCACATTTTACTACTACATCACTTGTCTTAACTGATATTTTCTTCTTGAGTCTGATATATATCCCAGGTTTAAGGCAAAATAGAATATAACAGTGTCTGCTTCTGAGAATGAAAGGATAAACCCATTACGAGCCTCCCTTTCTTTCGAGTCAAATATTAGCAATGGCACCGACTCACTAAGTTTCCAACAGATCTCGAAGTAACCAGAGAACAACCCCAGGGACTGGTATATGCCTGCCAAGCTGCAAAACAACTTGGCAGGAATAACCCTGGGCGCTCTGGCAGATTCCAAGTTGAAGGTGAGCCACTGATGTGCCCCTACAGAAAAGAAGGCAGGTGCTGTCCTGCAGTGCATTAGGCAAAGCCTTGGCAGCAGGCTGAGGGAAGAGATTCTCTCTCACAGCACTGGTGAGGCCTGGAGTGCTGTGTCCAGGTCTCGGCTCCCCAGCGCAAGAGAGGCATGAGATTACTGGAGGGAGCCCAACAAAGAGCCACAAGGATAATAAAGGGACTAGAGAATCTCCTGTGAGAGGAATTCTACAAGGAAAGGCTGAGAAGGCTGGGGCTCTGAAGCCTCTAGAAGAGAAGGCTCGGGAGATTTTACTGATTCATGTAAATACTGAAGGAATGGTGCAAAGACAATGGAGCCAGGCTGCTTTTGTTGGGGCCCAGTAATGGGAGCAGAGACAATGGGTAAAAACTGAAACACCAAAAGGTCTGTGCAACACTCTGAACACCAGGAACCACTTTCTCTGTAAGGGGGACTAAGGCCTGACACAGATTCCCCAGGGAAGTTATGGAATCTCCTCCTTGGAGGTATTAAAAGAACATGTAGACATAGTCCTGGGCAACTGGCTTCAGGTGGCTCTTCTGTAGCAGAGGGGTTGGACCAGACGACTTCCAAAGGTTCTTTCCAGTTTCAAACCTTCTGTGGTTCTGTGATTCTATTAATGATGAATCATTCACCTCCCTCCATGACACAAAAATGGCAACGTCCTCTAGCTTTTCAAGACACATTCCATGAGCTATAGATCCATCTGTTCATAGATCCCATGAAAAGAAAATAATATTCTATGCACCAGGTAGAGTTTCTGGATGGCAATTAATTCTCTAGGTGAACTGAAACAGTTCATCATCCTTTTATCATCACACATAATCTGACATGATTTTAATAGTAATTGAATTCTTTCTTTAGAGCTGAAGAGGAATCTGACTTTCCATCTTGCTATGACTTTCAATATTTCTGTTATTTGCCCATCTCCTGTGTTGTACTTTTCCCATCTTTAGCAAAAGATAAAAAGAAAAATTTCATGTGAGACTATGTAAAGGAAACAGTATTGCAATAATCTGAAACACCTTGTTTCAATCATCGTCTGTTTCACTTTGATTGCAGATTTTTGAAGAACTTCATGTTTTAAAACTCTTTCTGCAGTAGAAACAGAGAAATTTAATTTTTATATTTGTCAAAGAAAAATGTGGAGAGTTTTTAAAGATAAGAAATTAGACATAACAGGCACAGTCTTCCTGAGAGAAATTTATTCCACCTAAAATGGAAAAAAATATGTAATTCTTTTTATATACTGTGTAATTCAATAGTTCTAGCTCTGAGATTAAGGGGTGTGTACTTTTCCCAAATTATCACATGGCATTTGATTTTAGTATATTGAGACAACTTGGAAAACAATGATGGTTTTAGGAATATAACTACACTCTTCATTCTTTAATGAACTAGAAATCCTTCTTGATATAAAGCTCATTCTTGCTCAAACAAAATGCAAAGTTTACCAAAAGACAAAGCAACTAAGTGACTTTTCAGCCAGCATCAGTGGGAGAAGTTTATCTTGTGACAATTTCCTAAAAGCAAGGTAGAGAACATTTCTAGTTTGTTTTTATAACATGAACAAAAGCTGTTCATTTTTTCTTGTTGTTGCTCTCAGAAACTGTACCTTGCAGCTCTCCCTTTCTTAAAAAAAAAAAAGCATTTCAGCTGTAACTTTCTTCCTTATCATTCAGTGTTTCACTACTAAGTCTTGTAGATATCATAAGCACTTCTGAAACTGAGGAAGCAGAGTTCAGTTCAAAGGAGGAACTTCATGTTTTGATGCTTGTTTGAATCTTACCTAAACTTTTTGCTCTGGAGAGCTCAGAAGAATGATCTTTTCTTCCCTGTGTCAAACTTCTCTCTTGGCAAAATTTCATGGCTATGGGAGTAAATTTCCAGTATTTTAATCTGAGAAATATTGTATTAGATTTGAATGTTTCTGCTTCTAAGCAGAGTTCATTAAAATTCAAAAAATAATGAAAACCACTTTTTTTTTCTGGTGCTTTTAAATCTCAGAAGCTGGACCCAGAAGTTGAATTAGATAGTGTCATGCACTATTTTTCTTTTACTCCATGTTCATGTAGATTAGCACTTTTAAATCTGGATCTCTCATCACATACTTGTCTTCACACTGTACTACTAAAGAACCTCCTCTGCCTTTGTGAGCAGTGTCTCTTTGTCTGAACTCAGCAGAATAATTTACTTCGTAAAACTCCATGTTCTTGTCCCAAAAGCAGAAGTGCTCTAGCTTCCACAGCAAAACCACAACTTGCTTTTTTTTTACAAAAGACAGGTACTTATAGTTATTCTAAAACCCACATTTCATTCTGCCTTTGTTTTAGAAATGCACATGCTCCAGAAAAAAGAATTTTTGCTTTTAAGAAAGTTTATATACCATCTGCATAATCTAAGATGTGTTGGTTCTCAAGCTTTTTCATATGTAGTCTCATATTGCAGTTTTCTTCCTTGTTTTCCATCCATCCTGTGCATGACAGATGATGAGGCTCTGGACCAACTATAGCCTGCTATGAGAACAGCAAGTGTCAGTCAAGCAAAATAAAAAGAGCTATCAATATGTCAGACCTGACTATCAAGGTAAAGCTCTTAATGCTTCTCAAAGCTTAAGGATTATGCTGAATTAATGGTAAGGTCACTCCTTTTTCTGAGTCCCGTTTGTGTTTATTTGCCTTTCAGGTGTAAAGAGCAGGTTGCAAAAGCCACCCTTCACACAGGAAAATTCCTTGAGGCTGCTGGGAGTGAGTTCTGCAGTTAATGAGAGTACTTTCCAGCACTGCTAAAAACTTTGATCCAGATTCAGCAGCATGGTTGGGCATACTCTTGAAATAAGCACTAAAAAAGGAAAAGGGTAGAAAAGAGGTTCCTATTTTTAATTTTCATTTAATGAAAAAAATATCCTATTTGTGGTGCTGACTTTTTAGTGTATCCTGGAGAGAACACAGCAGCAAGCTGGAGAAAGCAAATCCTTTTTTAACTTGTCTTGAATTGTAACGTGTAACTCCCTTTCTAAAAGGGAACTCCTGTAGGTTCCCAGGAGGAGAATGTAAATAATGGAAATTGTTTTGCTAATGCATTCTCCTTGGCCAATGAGATTTTCTGTTTTGGATCTTGTTTTCATATTTGTGAGACTGTGCTCCAGAGACAGAGGAGACAGTCAGACACAGACGACCCCTCCAGCTAGCATGGCTTGGAGGGAGAAAAAGTTTTCTCTCTGTTCTTGATAATAAATAAGCCTTCTGAAAAATCGTATGAGCATGGAGTCAATTTGTGGACAAGCCCTAGAATAGGGCCACACCTATTATCCAATACTTCTTTTTTTTTTTTTTGGTTTTAATAAGAAATATCATGACTGTCTAGCATTTTCACATATTGCATTAAATCCCCTGCACGTGGTCATTAAAGTGACTGTCTTGAAGGGTAGATAACAGTAGCAAAAATTGCTTTCATAACAGTGATGAAGTAAGCTTTGACAGTGATATAAACAGTATGAAATTATCCACAATCTGATTAAAAGCTGAAAACAGGTCTCCAAACTATACCCTGGCCTATCCAGAGACTTTTACTGAAGTGTTTAGTTCTTTATGCTGAGTTTAGAGTTTCAGCCTCTCATGAAATCTGGCTAAACTGAGTATGGTTGTATTACACACCTCGCTTTGGTATCTGTAAACTGAGAGGTCCTACTGCCTTCATACATTATGAAATCTAAGAAAATCCAGGACCTAACTAGGTTTTAGTGATGCCCATATATTATTACTATCTTCATATTACATTATTACAGTCAAGTGCAATAGGTACCTGGAGTAGTTATTAACTATTGTGCTGGACAATGTAACTTCTGCTGTCTTTTCTCGTTTGCCCTAATGCTTTGCAAGCACTGAGTGTACACTCAGGTCAGCCTGCTCAGTACCAAATAATGTCTCTGCCACAAGGGTTTTCCAGATGCTGCCTTAGCAAATAATCGTTAGTCTCAAAAAAACTAAGTGGATTATCAGAAATTCCCTCGAGTGTGCCAGGCAGAAGGGAAAAGCTCCCAAGAGAGGCTCAAAAGGCCTCTGAGGACAAAGAGAAATAGTGACAATGTTTTCTCCTCCCGTGAACACTCTCAGAATACTCTTAAATTGCAGTTTCCAAGCACAGAAGGAAACACCTTCAGGGAATTGAGTTTGGAGTTGAAAGCTGGATGAAGTGTGTGGATTTCCATGGTAAAAAAAGAGAGGCAGAATCACCTGTGATTGCTTCATTAAGAAAAAAACAGAAGGCACTGCACACAGTCAAAAATAAATGCAGAAAGGGCATTTCTTGAAAGGCAGATGAGCTCTCTCCCTGTTCCCAAATAAGTGCCTAATGCACCAGTAGTGAGAGATTTCCTATTTTTAATTTTTTCTCTTTTTCTTTTAACAGTTTGTGGCAGTGGTTATCTGGACTGGCAGACAGCAGGACCAGCCTAAACTATGTAAGAGGTAGCTGTATTCATGTGTATTTTCAAACACTGTAAATTAGAATACAGAGAAATTAGAGATAAATCATCATACCTTTCATTCACCCTCACCTTTCCTGTTTCAGCCTTCTTAGGAGCTTAGGAATAAATTATAAACCTCAGTCTAGTCCATCTTCTTAGCAAGATACTCTGTAAAGCTGCCAGGGGAAGGAAGTCCTCTCCATCCCTCATCTGTTATGACTGTGACCAGATGCTTGCCCCTAATTCAACCTTTAGTTCACTGTGGAATCAGCAAGAACCATCTGCCACATTAAGTCAGCTGAACTGTCTTAGAAATGGACTCTGAAACAGAAAGAGATCTTGAAGAGAGATAATGGTCCCTCTTCCAGAGATGGCAGCCACTTCATGAAAACATGAAATAGGTTTGGGGTTTTTTTAAAAAAGAAATTGCTCTGACTTAAAGCAGGTGTTGTTTCATGGTCATCCTTTTTGCAGGCTGTGGCTATTCATCTAAATTTTCTATTATTTTTTGCAACTATGTTGTGTGAAGAGATTAAAGAAATTATCTTAGAAGAAGAAAACTTCCCAGATTTATTTATCCAGAAAAAACATATACAAAATACTGGATTTTTTTAAACAAATGGGTTAAAGGGACAAGAGTGCTGAAATCAGTTTTCCTATCACCCAGAGATATCCCACTCATGGAAGAAACCCATGTTAATGCTTTTTTCTGTTCTGGTGAAGCTAGTCTGATTCATACTGTTGAAATCCAACCGACAGTTTGTTTGGTTTGGATTTTTTTATTTACATTCGGGAAAAACATTTCCTGAATGAAAAACATTCTCCTAAGAGACAATACAAAACCATAAAGGAAATGAGAACAAGAAATTCACTGGAAGAATAGTAAAGTTTCTTAAATCTTTAATTTCATTCTGAGCAGTGGAGAAATAGGTCAGATTCTAGTGAGATATGTAAATTGAATACCCATCCTTGTAGAACAATCTAAATTCAGCTGGAGTAGTACAACAGGTGCCCTACAGTATTGGGATTCTTTATGTGAATGCACGAAATTTGTTACTGAAAAGTTAATAAATCTAATAAAAATCTAAAAATCTAATAAAAATTAAAAGCTAAAATGTAGTATTTATAAATGGAGGTAGCAAAGAGTTTACACAGGGTCCAACCATATTTAGAGAAGAGGTCCCAAAAACCAGCTCTCCACGAATGTACAGAACCTAGATTTCATCTGCTGGAAGGGTTGTTTCAGTGGATCCTCCTTTGAGCAAAATCTAGCAACTTAAACCAAATTTTTGAACTATTTAATCTAATCCTAATTTATTTAGCTTGACAGAGCTCAGGATGTGTCTCCCACATTACTCTGCTGGGCTTGCACACATATAGGGGTTATCCTCTTTCTAGTACAAAACATATTTTTCACTGGAACTGCCAGCTAAAAGATTACTTCCATCTACATCCTAGCAAGACAGTTTATAAAATTGTGAGGTTAATTACATGTAGTGAAGCATTTTAGTGAAATGTCTTTGGACTTTCGTATGTTTCTCTAATGATGAAGAATTTCCCTCACAGGTAAACTCCACTCTGTGCAAACAGTTTTTCTCTACAGCCAAGCTATTTTTCCCTTGCTGAAAAATTTCAAACACATAATTAAGAGTCAAGCCAAAAATCTACAGATAGTCAGAAGAGGCATAGAAGACTTTACATGCATTGTTGTCAAATGCAATGGAGCCTCAGATTTTCCTAACTAATGCCTAATTTCCCTCAAGGGCTTCCTGTTTCTTAAACACATAAGTTCTAAATGAAACATTTGCAAGAATGTCAGAGATTGGCAGGTTCATTGCCTATCCTGTTGAATACAAACTTAGATTTTTCTGCAGCAATAAGAAGAGCTTGTGAAGGAGTACATATGACTTACAAGCCCCAGTTATGATCAGAACAGTGTAAATTGAATAGATTGAAACTGAGTCATAAGTTTGAGGTATTTTTAAATTCCATTTTAAGAGAATCATTAAGATGTAATTCTGTCATTCTGTAATTCTGTAAACAACCCCTTCATGAAGAGAAGAAGACAAAAATCATCAAAACACTTAAATGAATGATCATTTATCACTGTTTGCACTATTTTGTACGTGAAACAGAAAGTCTATAAATCAGACTTGAGACAATCAAATACTGTGTCTTTGTCCACTACTTCACAGTGGTTCATGCTATTTGTGTATTACTTCAAGAACAATTCTGAAACTTTTCAAGTTGGAAATCATAAGAAGACTCTAGACTTTTGTATAAAATCTTAAGCAGAGAAAAAGTCACAGAACCTGTCCACTTGTGAGCTCAGGAAAGCTTTTAGCCTTTAGTAAACAGCCCCATGTTCCTACTCCATCTATGAACAGACTGAGCTAATTTCTCTCTTTTGTCATTAGTGAAGTTGTTCTTAACCTAAAATCAGTCTGAAATTTAATTTTTCCACAAGCCCTAAGATGATAGGTACATTTTCAAAAGCTTTAAGAAGAAAAAAGTTTCTTAACTTCTGGCTGATTGTGTGTTTAGAAGAATATTGAAGGTATATCTCCATATAGTTTTATAATCTTCATTTGGCACCTTCTAATACAAATGGATGCTGGAATAGGCAAACAGCATTGGAAGAGTTTTTTTCCTAAATTTGCTTTTTTTTTAATATATTTTTCCATGGCCTGTTGCATGATTTTAAGAAAAATACTCTGTTCAGATCTTTATTTCTCTCATGATTCTCATGAACATTTTTAGTTTTACTGAAAAGATTAAGACATTTTTAAGAAATTCTCAACCACCAAAATACGTAATAAAATCCATTCTAGCAAATTCTCTTACATCTACTATGGCTTCCCTATAGAGCAAATACAAAGAATTTTTCAAAGAATAATCACCTCCATTTGGTGACAAAAAGCAACTTGGCCCTACCATCATTCAGATAATGTAGAAACAAAATCCTTACTACATTGTCATTTTCCTTAGGATTCACTAACTCCTAGATGTTCCCAGTCTACCAGGATAACGTTTGGATTTGTGTTTAATGTACTGAGAGATACTTCAGGAGGGATGTGTACATTTAAGTCGAGACCAACAGGAGAATATAGGTTATAAATACAGATGTAAAGTGGGTCTGCACTTTACATTCATATTCTGTGCCAGAATATACTTTGTTTCTTATCTCAATTTCAGAGTTTCAGCTCCATTTTCTCCTGAACCACCACGGGGATGGCTCCTCAGGCCAGACAAGTACAGTATACAGGTGCTACACAGGTCTGGAGGAAATAAGGCTGCTTTACTGAAGTCCTGCCCTAGGGCTACTTAGCCCTTCACCTCAGGGCAGGTGACTGGGCAAGCTGACCCAGGCACATCGAGGCCACCAGCAGTTCCATCAGCACTCACTTGGGATCTCTCAATCACCCTGTGCTGAGAAGCCAAGGCATATGGCACTGGAAAAAAATAGTGTGTTCTGTTTTTCTGGCTGAGAACATGACAGATATAAAACCATCCTCTTACCTATGGGATGGAAGAGGACTAGGGAGGGCAAGGAAGTGAATTTCAAATGAGTGACATCTTGGAAAGAGTCACCAGAGCTTAAAAATACTTGTTTAAAACTTTGGGGGAATTAAGTAAAGTAAAATCCCTAAGGCCCAGAACAAACAAACCAGTGAGTGACTTAAAGGCAGGGTGTGCAAAAGTCTGTGCAAAAAGTCAATGTTCTAAGTCTGGCAACCATCATGGCAAATTCTTAAGACTCATTTAAAGGTTTGGGGTGGTTTTTGGAACTCCTCTTCTGAAATTGATTGTTTTGCAGAAACCAAGTGTCAAAGATGAGGATTGGTTTATTTTACATGGCTTTAATTAAACTGTGGGTATTTCTGGTCCAACACAGATCTTCCACATTTAAATCAACATGCTGAAGTACAAGGACTTTCCTTGTTAGCACAGCTCAGACAGCCTTAAAAGCATAATAAAATACTTTGATAACTGGGTACAATCTCTTCCTTTCAGCTCTGAAGTTGTTTTTATTTTCACAGGCATTTCCATACAAAATTTTAATAAAATGTAAAAATATGGACACGATTAAAATTCAGCATTGGCTATTATGTTTAAAATGTTTCCTTGAAAACAGCAATAAGATTAAATCTTGAGATGACAAGCCAAACTCTAATCAACAGATAAAGGGAAAAAACCCATGTCCAATGAGATGTTCACTTTAGAATTGCATGTATTTTAATATTTTTCTCTGTTCTCTGAAGCACTGATAGCTGCTCCCTGTCAAAGACAGGATAACAGAACAAATGAATTACTGATTTATTTGCTATGCCAGCTCCTATGTTCCTGACCCAGCTCGCCTTGCTTTTTCTCATCAGAGAAGACTTCTGATGTCAGTACTATTGTGTTTTCTCTGGTGAATTCTCCATACCAACATACTGCTAAATTGCAGGTTTTTCAGGCTGTCTGGTTTTGTCTGAGGTACATTCATGCTTGAAGGTCTGGGACACTTCACATCCCTTTGTATATTCTTCTTTCGTAATTGACACTACTCAGTTTTGCTTCCTTAATTTCTCTGTTCTTTCACTTTTACTTAGGTAGGAATACAGGGTTTTAAATATCAGAGTGGCAGAATTTTATTATTCTTATTTTCAGTGCTCTTTCTTCTTAATGAAATCTAAAGGATTGTATAATAAGCATTATGATCCATTACTAATCTGTAGGTACAGTGATTTTCTTTTATTTTCTCTTTGGAATTTCTCATCTTTCAGCAATGGAACAAGCAGTTACTTTCCTCAACTTTGTTTTTGCATTCCATTTTTCATCCTTTCTGCAAAAGGATTGACTTCAGCCCTGAGGAGAAGGACTTTAGGGTGTTCATTGATGAAAAGCTCAACACAAGTGTTCACAGCCCAGAAAATCAACAGCATCCTGGACTGTATCCAAAGCAGGGTGGCCAGCAAGGCAAGGGAGGGAATTCTGCCCCTCTGCTCTGCTCTGGTGAGAACCCACCTGCAGTGCTGTATCCATCTCTGGAGTCCCCAGCACAGGAAGGACATGGACTTGTTGGAGCAAGTCCAGAGGAGGCCACGAAGAGGATCAGAGGGCTGGAGCACCTCTCCCATGAACACAGACTGAGAGAGTCTGGGTTGCTCAGCCTGGGAAGGCTTCAGGTTGACCTCAGAGCAGCCTCCAGTACCTAAAGGGGGTCTACAGGAAGGCTGGATAGGGACTTTTGACAGGGTATGCAGTGATAGGACAAGGGAGAATGGCTTTAACCAGAAAGAGTAGGTGTGGATTAGCTATTAGGAAGAAATTCTTAACTGTGAGGGTGCTGAGGCACTGGCACAGGTTTTCCAAAGAACCTGTGAATGTCTCATCCCTGGCAGTGTTCAAAGCCAGGTTGGATGGAGTTCTGAACAACCTGGTTTAGTGAAAATGTCCCTTCCTGTGGCAGAGAGGATGATGATCTTTAATGTACCATTTAACTCAAAACATTCTACGGTTCTGTGTGTTAGAAATTAATCTGACTAATCAATTGTTTATACTTATATACATCAAACTGTCCTTTTTATCCATTATTCTTGCAATGTTCTTCATCTTCTGCCTTATTATTTACTGTTACTCTTCTATCTCAACCTCCAGTTCTTTTTTTTTTTTTTGGTCCTGATATTTTAAGGCCAACCATCAATTATTATTGTAAGTAGGAATTTACAGGCTAAGATACCCAGGTAAAATGAGTTAAAAAGCCAGGAGTCTCTCTACCTTCATTAATGTTATCAGAGCCCTTCCATTATTGCAAAGGGTATTTCTGGGGTTTCAGAAATGCTTTTCTGGATGGTTTCCTGGAAGTGTCTTTGCAAGTATTACAGAGCATACAGTTGCTTTTAATATATCTTACCCACCTCTTCCATAATTCATTTAGAATAAAACATGGTTTTGTTGTACTCAGTTTTGTTCTTTTCTATTTGTTTCTCTGCACCAGAAAAAGGCAGGAAGTTCAGGACTCTCTAAGGATTTTCTAAGACTCTTTTCTCTGTGATGGCTTTACTTTCAAGTCAATATTGTGTCAGCTTTTCATGCTTTATCCTTGTGGATCTTTTACAAAAGAAACATCTGTAGTGCCCTCACAAGTTCATTTACATCATACACCTAAAATAAGGTCTTTCATTGGGACTTCTTGTTTTTAATGAATATTTAACAAAACTATGTTAGACCCTCATTAAATCTCATGATTTCTAAGTGTTACAAAAAAGCCAAGGCACTTCAGCCTAGAATTTACAGAATTTTCTGTGATGTTTAGACAGCCATTTTGGTCTACCAGAAAGAATCTTCCTGCTCTCTGTCAGTGATATTCTCATGTCTTTCTCAGTGGGGGTGATTTCTATGCACTCAAATGAACAGCCTTTTAGACCTCTATTTTATTTACCCATCTAACCAGTGAACAATACCTCTTCAGTCATATGTTTAAAATTATCAAATAAGCACTTGATGAGTCCAAACAGTTTCTTTTTATTATAAAGCCATGTGAGTCCTGGTCAATAGCACTGTTCTCTGTCCATAGACTCTCTCTATTTTATTCCCTGGTTTTATATTACTTTTCAAAAGATTCCTCTCATGCAAGAGAATTCTGGCAGGTGCTAACCAAGAGAGTCCATTGATGTGAAAGCACAGTGAGGGGGCGAGAGAGTGAAATTTTTATGTGTTTAGAAATTCCAGTATATAATTTGGCACCATTAAATTGGTTAGTATAATGTTTAGTGAGTTACTCAAATTTATCTCTCAGGGGTATGAACTCTTTAAAGCCTACAACTAGACCAGGAAAACCCATCTGGATGTCATTCTGGAGCTTCTTTTCTCTGTGCTTCTCTGCATGGAAATCCTGCAGTGATTTTCATACAATGTTTCCAATCTCTGTAATGTCACACTGTCACCTGAGACATGGATTCTCTGGTTCACAGGACAGAAAAGAACCAGTATTCTGCCTCCTTTCTCTGTTACTCACCAAGAAGAGACCATCCACACATGGAAGGCCCTGGGGAGACTGCCCTGGTTTGAGTCCTCTGTGTCTCTCAAAGGTCTCCAGCCCCAGAGAGGAGATGGGCTCTGAGGAATTTACATAGTGCTTTTCCTGGTCAATTTGTGACAGCACAAAGGGATATACAAACAGCAGTGGCTGGAATTCAGAGCAGGTTAGTCAGCTATGGGCACTTCCAGTTAGTGGACAAAACCTAAGCCCTCCTTCCTAAGGCTTTTTGTTATTCACCTCTAAGAACAAAATTATTTATGAATCAGATGCCTCTGTGTAACTTAGAAAAACTCCACTGTGTTAGCACATACTTGCAGAATAAGAAACTTTTCTGCTTGCATGGCCAGGTGCTGAATGCCAACAGGACAGAACATCTTTAACATTACACTTCAGTAACTCTACTGACACAGAGTGGCTGGTGTGACAGTGCCAGTGGTCACCTTCTCTTTGATCAAACACGTGTGGCTGTGATTGGCAACCTCACAGATGTTTGCAGTGGTCGTTTGGGGGTGTATCAATTTAGTACCCAGTTTTGTCAATAAATCAGTGCCTCTGTTCCTGCACTGAAGTAGCTTAGCTTGAGATAAATATATCCTTTTTTCTCTATGAATTAGAAAAATGCACTTTCTAAGGTATGTTTTCATATCAAATGTGATAGTTAGAATTTGAGCTGTACAGTAAGAATCACAGAATATCCGCATCCAAACAATATATTAATTTATTTTACAGGCATCCAAACAATATTTTAATTTATTTTACAAATTACAAATTGCATTAATTTTAATAGAACTACCGGGCACAGAAATTCTAACCTAATACCATTAATTTGTCATTTATACCACAGTTAACCATGTTTCATGCCTTTGATTGCAAAATTCCAAATCTGTAACAAAAAATGAAAGCCTATAGCTCGAGAAAAAAATAAATCAAAGATTATTAAATTAATTTTTTTTTTTGTTTTAATTAATATATTCAGTTTAAGTCTTGCTCTGTCAAAAGCATGCTTCTTCAAAAATAAATTAGACCTGATAAAATTTGGAGTCATCTGTAACGAAGTGTCAGGGTTGCTCCTGGTTTTGACACAATTTTAAGAAAACAGAAAGCAAAAGCTGGAATAATTACAGCCCTTTCTGAAAGATCTCACATCAAAGAGAGGATAACATTCAGTGAAGAAGATGCTTTGAGTTGACAAGTCTGTTAGCAACAGCTTTTGCTCTGGATGCTGACTGCCTTCTCAAGTCTGACCACTGCATGTTCCTGGGCAGTCAGAGACAATCCTTTTCATTGTAGCAAAACTTTTGTTTTAAGGAGCCAAGATGCCTATAGAAGACAAGCACAACAACTTCAGAAGTCTTTGCTAGTGACCATGACTTGTCTACAACTATAGCAGAACATAACAAGCTACGAGCAGTTCCATACCTCACACCAGTGACTAAAATCTCCACTCCTCAAGGTGCCCGAATCGAACAGGTCCTGAGCCAGACACATTGCTCTTCAATGAGAGAGATGGGATCTTGGACAGTTTTCTTTCTTCTTAAGGGGACTGCCATCATTCCAGTGTTGCCATCACCCTACCTGATGCCTTAAATGGCTACCTAGAAACAGAGACTAGACATGAATAAAGGAATAAAGGAGGGATTTATTTGAAAGGCTTTCAGATGCACACTTTGGGCTCCAGAGGGTCCTGCCTCAGTGGATCTCAAAATGGACAATGACAGCTCACGAGTGCTTCACACTTTTATATCAGCATCAATTCACCAACCAGAACCCAACCAATGATGTGATTTCCCCCAAGCCTGCCCTCCTCTTCCCAAGATGAAGGTTTACAGTTCTTGTTCTGAGTGTCCTTGGAGAGCAAGTTAGAGGTTTTGTTATGTCTATCTTAGCATAAGAGAAGAGCACTTAACAAGCTACAGAAAACTTCAGAGTCACACTAGCAGTACAGGATTTGAAAAATGTAAAAGTTAAAACCTAAGGCATCATACCTACACATTCACCATCCTGATCTTACTGTGAAGGGCCACCAGACAAGCAGCCTGGTTAGGATACATGTATTGGGCAAGACATTAAGCCTTTCTAATTCCAGGACCTGTTTCCAAAGCTGTTCATATCAACTACAGTTTCATTTCAACAAGCTAATAAAATCCTCTAAAATCCCATATATCAGCAAGAAGTATTTTCCCCAGCTGCAGCTATCAGCAAAACAAGCAAGAGTTTATAGCAAACACAGCTGAGGGATGAGAAAGTGCACACTGGTCCATACTAATGCACAGGCCTGTGTTAGACTAAGTAAGCTTCTGACAAGGATTTGGCATCATTATAGCTGGGTTTGGCAGTGTTTATGGATGAGGTATAATTTCAAAATAGACAGAGCTGGATGGACAATTTTACCTCATCATATTGATGTTGTACAGATGTATTGGTCTCACTATCAGTCAAAAGGCTTACAGAGATAGAGAATGGAGAGAGAAAAGCAAAAAGAATCATATTTCAAGTGAAACATAATCATTTTCCACATTACTCCTGAGCTCACTTTTTCAAAAAAGAAAAGAAAAAAAGGAAGTAATCATCTTCACAGTATTCATTCAAAAGTTAGGCCTAATTTAGAATATAAAACTTGGTCCATTCATTTCCTGTTTTATTTATGGGCTTTTTTAACCGGTTTCAATTTTGCTATCATTCTCAGATGACATCAATAGACCTCTGTCTGAAGTACTGCCATTATCCATGACTCCTTTTTGAATCTCTTGCCAACATTCTTTATCTTCAACTATTGTTTATATCCTTTCAGCATATTCCTCAATTGAGTTCACGGTTCAGAAAATCAGGAAGCAGCATCATTGCTCTCCCTGTATCTCAGAAACATAAGAATGTGCTGATGGAGCACACTAATTGCTAGAAGGCCAGACCATATCATGTCCCTGTGACTGCAGCTCTGTATCTAATGTGTAAATGGCCTGGAAAAAAAAAATGACTGCATGTGCCTCAACAATAAATTCAATTTTCCCGTCACTGTGAAAAAGCACTCCCTGCATCCCTACTTGGTGATTTTAAAAGCAACACGGTGACTGTGGCATGTGTGCAAGCCCTGACTGAGCTGCTACTCTCTGAATCTGCAATGGTCTTCAATTCTTGTGAAATTATACTGCCATTTTAAATAGAATTGTTTGGAAGTACTTCGACTGTATCCGCTCAAGTAAAAACTGGGAATATTAGCTAGAACACTTCATGCATTTGCAAGGTGAGAAAATTCCCATCTTGAAACAAAATCTCAACAATAACAGTATATGCTCCAAACCAAGGGAGAACCTTGTTTTATTTTCCTTGGAATATTATATCTGAGAGAGATTTCCTTCTCATTGTAAATAATATATTTATTAATATCTATTATTTAGTAGTTTGATAGATTTGATTTTTGAGTCCAAGTACAAAGTTGAAGCAGATGAATGCAAAAAGAGTTTTCAGCTTTACAGAGGCTGAATAACAATCATATATAGGGCAAAATAAAGCCATCCAAAATTATAAACTACAGCAATTCCTATATTTAATTCATCTTGCCAGAGGTAGCAAGGACATGTCCCATGTTTTGCCAAAAGAGGAAGGTGTTTAAGTGATGGAACCACGGCAAATTCCTCTAAGACCAGCTTGAAACCAGCACTCCAGGCTGAAAATAACACAAAATGTGTAAACTACGTGATCTCTTTCTAGCTTCTCCCTGAACACATCCATCTGTAGAGCTGTGTTGATTCCTGGATAAAAGTGCATCGCCACAACAGCCATTGTAGGCTCTTCTACCTGTGCAAAATTTCAGTCATGGAATTATAAATAATACAAAGTTGAATCAAGGTTCATAGACTAGACACTTTCAGTTAAGCTATCTGTACATTTGTAGGGGCTCCACCCCAAAAGGCATAGAGACAACTAACAGTGGTCAGATTTTCCAATCAATTTATTTTTTTGCACAATATACTTAACAGTCATCTTGTGTATTACTATGGGGAGACACTAAACAGAAAATATTCACCAAAAAGCAGTAAAATGCAAAGAAAGCCATACTCTTCCAGAATCTAAAGCTTTCTCAAAGTTACTTTCCTGTTGTTTTATGGGCAATAAAATCTTTAACACTCCATTCTTCCACAGATTGCTCTTTAAGTTTAAGTATGAGTTCATAACAATGAAATATTTAACAACAAACTGTTTGTTAATGGACCAGCTCTGTGGCAGACCTGAATCTTGCAGCATATCTAAGGAGAGAAATGACTTTTGTAAAGCTGTGAGTCTGGTAAAGGGAGAGAAGAGTCTTTTCAGGGTTTTGTACTAGCCTGCCACAGGAACACTTTATATTTGCAACAACATTTCTTAATGTGAATTTGCATAGTGGGATTCTTTTAATTAGGAAATTCACTGTCTTTCTTTTCTTAAATTTTGTATCTTCTGGATTTTGTAGCATAGTAGAAACCAAGAAAAAAAACCAGATTAGTTTGGTGTTTCAATAATACGATTTTTCTAGCGGTGGTTGAATAATGTCAGTACTTTTCTGAACAATTAAGTATTGCCATTAAATGTGTTATATCATGCTAGTATTTACACCACTCTTTTGTTATAAGAAACCTCTATTCCATCCAGGATTTATTTTATTTCTGGTAGAATCTTTCAAGAAAAATAAATTCTTTTAAATTTCTGCTTTCTGTAATTTTGTCTTTACCAGCTTTTAACTTCCATATTTGCAAGAATGTAACTCTCAAATTCATAACTTCTTTAGGAAGACAGCTTGCCAAATTCTTCTTGCAATGCTGATCACATGAAAGTAAAATGATGGAAAGTAGAAAAAGATGTGCCAAAAGCTCTTAAATTGTGTACTTTGAATATACAATTTTTAGTTCTTATCTAATAGCTCAAGAAACTCAGAACATTTTAGACTTATTTACAGAAAAGATTTTTCTTGGTTTTTTGTATAGCAATCCTCCAACATTTATTTCCTCTAATGTAGTTTTCCATTTACATGATTCAACTTGAGCGACACCCTAATTTTAGTAATTCACTATGCATAAAAGTATTTTAAAAGTTGAAGTACCTTGAGCAATGGAAAAAATATAAATACTTTGTTTTCCCAAAAAAACAATGTTGATATTCATGTAGTAGTATCCTTAGGTATTGCAGACACCTAAGATACAGTGCTAAAATCATACTTCAAAATACACTGTAGGTAATGCCAACACTGCTTACACAATCAACAAGAACTTAGCAGAAGTAAATAGCAGATGCTGAACTACATTTAAAATTAAGAATGTGCAGTAGATTCTTCCAAATCATGTCTGTTGCTTGTTAAGTCTTATCTTGCTTTATTCATTTTTAACTTATTTTCCTGTATAAAATATGGTCCCTCAGACTATATGGTTTATAGATAATGATAACAGATAGTGGACTGCTGTACTATTGGAAGGCATTCTGAAAAGGAACACTATTAAATTATGTTCTGTGCACCATGAAGCTCTATTATTGTAGGGTAATTTTTTCCATTCCCTTTATCTGATCTCTCCAGGACTTGGATAATGTAAGTATAAAATAGCTAAAATACTTCTTCTATCTTTTATAAAGAAACATTTTTACATTTTAAACCACAAAATTTTCTAAAAGTTCACAGCACTGCTGTCTCACAGAAAAATTTTCTAAAATTGCACAGCACTGCTGTATCACACACACACACACACACACACACACACTCTGCTGATAAACAATGCTGGAAAACTGGTAACAACCTGAGAGGAGAAGACTTTTTTGTTTCAGTCTCTCTCTCTCTCTCTCTCTCTTCCCACACCTCTAGTGGATGGAAAGCAGGATTGGGACTGGGGGAGCAAAGCCCCTCCCACTGTAAGTAAAGATCAGGTTCGTGATCATCTGAGGTACCTGAAGGTATGTAAGTCTATGGGACACAGTGAGATACACCCCAGAGACCTGAGGGAATGGATTGATGTAGTCAGCAATTCCCTCTCCATGATACTTGAAAGGTCATGGCATGCAGATGAAGTCCCAGGTGACTGGAAAAGACAAACTATAGTACCCATCCTCAAAAAGGGTCAAAGGAGGACCCTGGGAACTACTGACCTGTCAGAGTCACCTCTGTGTCATGGGAGATGTGGAACAGATCCTCCGTGAAGCCATGCTAGGGCACATGGAGAACAGGGAGGTGATCTGGGCTTCACCAAGGGCAAGTCCTGCCTGACCAACCCAGTGGCCTTCTATAATGGAGTGACCACATCAGTGAACAAGGGAAGGGATACAGATGTCATTTATCTGGACTTCTGCAAAGCCCTTGACACAGTCCCCTGCAACATCCTCTCTCTAAATAAAAAAGTGGACACATATAAAATAAGAAGTGTATATTTAACTAAAATTTTAGAGTTTTAAAATGTTGAGCCCTTTCAGCCATCTTTTCTTTTCCCTTAATCATCTTTTCATCTTTTACCTGTGGTATAAATGCTACTTTCTCCAAGATAGAAAGATCTCAGCCTCTTAAGTAAAAAACATATAGACATTCATAGAAACTAAAAAGTTATATACCAGCAAAAGTTCTGCTATGACAAGTGAAAACAGCACAGATGTCAGTGCAAACTAATCTTTGCTCTGTTTCCCAGAGGAGATATGTATGTATTTGGTGCATCTGCATTAGCATTTTAGTACAGTTCTAACAAAGGTTTTGAATCCAATCTTCTGAACAACCCTTCAAAATGTGCTTTGATTCACATTTCAGAGTAGTCTCTGGGATAAAAACTAGAATCTTTTGTATGAATCTAAAATGAAAGGTGCACTCCAGGGGTACCTCTAATGCTCTCTAACTACTCCCAGGCACTGAATCCAGGGGCTTGGTTTAGAGACCACCTGAAGTAATAATCCTTCTAAATGCTTATGGAATGAATGTCAGCTCCTGAGTGCCATCTGTTTCTCTGAAGATACAGTCCTGTTGACCTGCCTCACTTGTTAATGTGGACATCATTATATTTCCATCCTATTCAAGCCCATTTGTCTCCATGGCCTGAGCAGCTTACTTTAAACATGTACCATGTCTCTTTTCTGTGGTGATTTAGAACTGGCACTTGACATAAAACACAAAAAAAGCCTAGATTAACTCATTTCTTGGTTACTTTGATCTTTTAGACAGTCATTGACAATAATTATGGCAAATGGGATTTTTTTCTTACTAACTTACATGAAGTTTTTATAAGTATTCTGAATAAAAAAATAGGCATGCCTGCATTTATGTGTTTATGTTTATCTTAGGTGATAACATTATATAGGTGCCCCCTAAGCATGTCTGAACAATCTTCCTTCTCCAAGTCCTTACACAGAACCATAGAATGACTAAGGTTGGAAAAGACCTCTGAGATCATGGAGTGGAGTTAGTCCATCTCCATCTTGTTCACTACTAAACCATGTCCCCAGGTGCCACATTCACACACCTTTTGAGCACTTCCAAGGATGATGATTCCACCACATCCCTGGGCAGCTTGTTCCAACAACTGAACACCTTTTCACTGCAGAAAGTTTTCCTAATATCTCATCCAAAACCTCCCCTGGAGCAACTTGCAGTCATTTCCTCTCTTCCTGTTGCGTTGCTTGGGAGAAGAAACCAACACCCATCTCACCTCCTTTCAGGCATTTGTAGAGAGTGATAAGGTCTCCTATGGGTCTCCTTTTCTTCATGCTAAATACCTCCAGCTCCTCATCAGACTTCTGCTCCACACCCTTCACCAGCTCCACTGCTCTTCTCTGGACTCACTCCAGGACCTCAGTGTCTTGTAGCCAGAGGCCCCAAACTGAACACAGAATTTGAGGTGTGGGCTCGCCTGTGCCAAGAATGAACTGTGCAGGTATCACTCTGGTCTCTGTCACTATGGCTCATAAAATTCACCTCCTTATTCTTGTGTTACCTTTGTCTTGTTGCTCTTCTTCACGCTGTGGAGTCTGCAGAACTTCCTTGCAGGGTTTCTTGCGAATGGCAACTATCTCAGGTTTCTTTTATTGTTTTTTTTAACCCAGTGTCCTTTTCTGTTAGTCTACATTTCATAACATGTGTTCTACTCACCTTACTTATGCACTAAGAAATCATAATATTTCCAATTGGAGACTTCCAAAGTAGCACCTTTTATCTGTACATAGTTAGAAAAAAAATTACTTGCTTCTTGTTTTGTCTGTTTTGAGTTGAACTTAAATAGGTGATGTTGATGCTACTGCTATCATTGAAATGGCTTAGAATAAGAAACACTTCAGACTTACTTTCAGGATTGTGCATTTGTTCCCAAAATTTTGACAAATAATCACATTACTCAGCTTGGTCACTATATTTACCATAAATCAAAGTATCCAACTGATTCTTCCATAATTCTCAAATAGAGAACTTCAATTTTTTTCCCAGAATCACAAGTGGGATGGTATAACTACAAATTGATTTTTAGGGGGGTTTTTAAGTGTGCAACACCTTACCAAAAGTAAAATAAACAATTTGATCAGATTTAATTGCTGCTTTTATTTAAAGTGGAGGTACAGGAAAAAGAGAAATTAAATCTGACTTGATCTGAGTTCCTGACACTTTTTCTCAGGAGAATTTAAAGGAAATACTGTTTGCTCTGTCATTGGAGAATGTAGTTCAATCTCAACAGCTAAAAAAGTTTTTATAAGTACTTACTTCCTAGAGGACTTACACACCTATCATGTAGACACAGTGGGCCAAAGCCTTCTCAAAAGTTCTGCAGACAAAAACTTGGATAATAACTTCCATGTTCTCATAAAAAGTTCTGATGACAGGCACTGAAATATCCTGAGCCTGCCTGAAATTACATTCCATTCCTTTAGAAGTGTGCTTTTCATTTATTCATGTACATTTTCAGGATTATCTAGTTTCACTCTTCACAGGCTGTGAGCCATGCTGATGGAATCAGTGCATTCAGCTTTTAGTAGTTAGCAGTGGAGCATGAATCTCTACTGGAGAGAGGGGAGGGAGCACAAGCAGCTTTTTCTTTTTTATATCCATTTGCTGTGGAGAGGGAGGTTATACTTATCAGATATTGCTGAAGAAAACAAAAAATGTTAAGCCATGAACCAAAACAAACTGACTTGAAATTTAAGTGTGATTAACTATAGAGAAGAAATCATCCCATCTTTAAAAATTTTTATTTAATATGGTTTTCATGTATCCTGATGGGGAAAAAATTGACACAGGCACTGAAGGCATAATTGTGTGTAGACCTTTGTGCTGATTTTGGCTGAGGAAGAGTTGATTTCCTTCAGAGTAGTTAATGTGGAGACTGTGGTTTGGATTTGTGCTGGAAACAGTGTTGACAACACAGGGGTGTTTTAGTTACTGCTGAGCAGTGTTAGCACAGAGTTAAGTATTTCTCTGACTCACCCCACCAGCGAGCAGGCTGGAAGTGCACAAGAGTTGGGAGGGGACACAACCAGGACAGCTGAGCCAACCAAACAGATATCCCATCACACAGCTTCATGCTCAGCAATAAATCTGAGGGAAGTAGGAGAAAGGGCGAACATTCTGAATAACAGGATTTGTATTCCAAAGTCCCTGTCACATGTGATAAATTCTGGCTTTCCTGGGGATGGCCAAATACCTGCCTGCCCATGGGAAGTGGTTGTAAGGACTTAAAGAGCACAGTTGCTTGTCTCAAATGCTGCTAAGGCCACAGAAGGACTTTGGCATGAGATAAGTACAGGATGGAGTGACAGAATGGTGCTAACTCCAGGCCTGGTAGAGGCAAGATATCTGATTAGCACATCCTGGTTAATGCATCCGGACAAAACTTACTACTGGGGCACAGTGTGCAAAGGAGCAACTACTCGTAGGCATGTCATCCACCAAAGAAACATCACCCCAAGCCATGGGACTGACGGCATCTGTGACCACCAGTGACCACCAAAGTCCCACCAAGTATGCCTCCACAAATACCTGGAACTTGTAAGTTAAGCCCCCACAGCAGGGACTTCAAATAAGAGAAAGGTGGAACTATTGTCTGGGTGTTATCTCAGACCTAGAGGGAGGTTAACTAGTCTTGGGGAAAAGACTGCATTGGACAAAAAAATGAAGAATTTATGGACCACAAGGAAAGCCAATTCAGCAACTGTGCTGAAATCAGCTCCAACTGGGTTAAAGGTAGTTATGTCAAAGGAGAGATCATGACCACCAACTCAGGGCACACTGACCCAAGAAACCCACTAACTCAAAAGAAGAGAAAGACTGAGCATAAGGACTAATCAGCATTAGAAGCAAGGGAATCATTTAACCAATAGAACTGTGTAGCCAATGAGCATTTATTCCTTTGGTTGCTAAAATGTATGAATAGAGAAAATCTTAACAACCTCAAGACCTCCACCACTGAGAAGGTGGTGAGGAAGGACCACTGGGATGCTGTTGGATCCACGGGTGGATCTTCTGCTATCTTCTGCTCAATCTGTCTCTCTCTCACTCCCCCATCCTCTCTCTCCTCTTTTTTTTATTTCTTTCTATCTCTCTACCATCACTTTTTTTGTTGTTGTTGTTATAAAATCCATACTATTGACTTCAGCATGTGGTGCTATTTGCACCTTAATTCGGGCAGAGGTATCTCTCAATAATAGGATCATAACAGTGGTGAATGAATTCCCTGTCTTATTTTGCTTGCATATGCAGTTTTTGCTCTGCCTATTAAATTGTTTCTACCTCAGTGCATGAGTTACTTTTCTGATTCTCCCCCTCCATTCCAGTAGGGGGAAGCAGTCGAGAAGCTGAGTGCGGCTGAGTTACTGGCTGGGGTTAAACCACTGCAAACCCTCAAACTGACTCTTCTCCATGGAGAAGATGTAGTGTGGAAGCTAATCATAAAAGGTCATTTTCTTGAGGAGTAACTATTTCAGCTCAGGCTATGAACTGTAATTGCTCAGTTTTCGCTTCTACATTTCGCACAGACAAGATGAGTGCTCCAAAGATTTCCAGAGTTCTCCACAAAAACAGATAATTCAGCCTCCATGAGTCTTTGTACATGAGAAAATTAAAACCTGTGAAACCACTGACAGAGGTCTAGAAGAATTCCTGAGACAGTGCAAGAAAAACGAAGTTTCAACCTAATACAAGGACAATTTTTAGTTTCTTTCCTTACCAATACAATCACAGTGAAAATGTTCTTATTATTTCACTAAGGCATTAAATATAAATAAACATGTATTTCTGGACCATTCCATGATGACAAGTATGGACTTGTTTTCATCCTTCAGTCTGTATGAATCTGTTTCTGCTGCTCCATGATTTATTCATTTATGTAGTCAAGAGATAAAAGTAAGAAAGATTTTCTATTAAAACCTTCAGATTTGTGTATCCCCTCAGGATTGTTTTGGAGATAAACATAGTTGTTAACTAAAATTTGTTTCCTAAGCAAATGATGGCCCCGATTTTATCAGAAATCATATGCATGATTTCTTTGTTAGTTTACAGGAACAGACCTGTCACACGATTGCAAGCAAAAGTTTTTTCTATCTAATTAGGAAGACACAAAAATATGAGGCAGACCTCCAGGAAAAAACTAATTACACAAGTCAAGGGAATTGTTTAACCAGAGTGATTACAGGGATGTTAAATATGAGAAAAGTCACAAATTCAGTGTGGTATATGGGGACATAAATACATTTTTAAAAAATGTTTACCCTGTAGCAATGCAATTTGTTATCGCCTTTTTGTTAAGAAAAACTTGTATTTCTCCGTGGAAAACTTTGAAAAACTTGTATTTCCAAAGAGTTCTGCTTTCACATCGTATTTGATGCAAAACTATTTTAATAAGGCATTGTAGGTAAGCACATGGATAACAGATGCATAAGCCTTTTATTTGTCTAATTCTATTCTATTTATGTCATATGTAGGCATATCTTAATAGGCTATTTTTTTGGAAAATTCAGGAAATGCCCTCTTTAAGATTCAGCATATAAACTTTGTAGCCTTGAAAATAATACATGGTGCTTACAGAAAAAAAAAAAAATCATTACATTAACTTGATACTAAATGATTCTGTTTCTAAAATGATCCAAGTATCTCAACTCTACAACCAGCCACAATGACTAACACGTCTTCTGTGACACATATGTGGGGTACTTCTGGGAAGTCCTGAAAAAATTTATATTAATGCATTAAGGCAAAGCTCTTCTCTTGCTTCACATTTCCTCATCGCCTTAGCTGGACTAGTAAAAAGGGAATGAAGTTAACTACTTTTTATTTCAACAAAAGTTTGCAAGGGTTCCTTGGTCCGCCGGAGCAGCAGTGTGGGAAACAGTCGTGTCCTCTACTCCCTTCAAACCGAAGAATGGCACCCTTCTCCTCCTCCTGCCTTGTCCCACGGTGTGCTGGGCTCTGACAACACGAGCAGCACCCCCTGTACACCCCCAGCCCCAGGGTGTGGCAGCTGTCCCCCTGAGGCTGCCCACGCCAGCAGCCTCTGTTACTCGCCAGCAGGATGTGACTCCATAGGGCTCGCCAGGGAGGGTAGCCTAGAAGAAAATACCTTGCTTAAACATGAGAGCTGATACTCCAGCTGCAGAATAACACAACCTCAGGAACTGGACTGAAAACCCAACACAAGCCTTTTGGATCAATTACCAAATCCAGTTTCCACCTGGTATCTGATAAATTTACTGCAAAACTGAAACACTACACTACTACATGTAACCAGTCACCTGCAGGTACATAGTTCACAGCTTTACAGTAAGATTTTACCTTGAAAGATGCTTTTTTCAAATAACCTTAATATAGTCAAATCAAAGCTAATTTCAATTACAACTAGACCATTTACTCCTCAGTGAAATTCACAGTATTTTCATGCCAAATTTCACATTCAAACTTAATCTTTTACAGCTCTAGGGCTAGTCAGGGAGAGGTCAGTCACAGTTGTTCTGTTGTAAAAGGGGAAAAACATTCTTAATTGCTTTGTGTTCCATATCTCTGACCAGCAGAGGCACTGCAACTTTCCTCAAATTCACCAGTATAGCAGTGCAGGAGTGAAAGGCTCTATCCCCCTGTATAACTCTTTCTTAGATGTGTGACAGTCTGGGAAATATGGTGTTACAGAAATACATCTAGCCACAGGGGCAACTAGCAGCCCTCCTAAATTTTTTCCATCTTATTGCATGCACGTTGTTGTGGACACCAGCATGAAAACATTGTTTTGTTTGCACAAGTACCTGGAAGCACTCACCTATTTCATGTTTATTATAAGATATCATTATTATTATTATTATTATTATTATTATTACTATTATTATAACATTACCACAGAAATAAACCTGTACATCATAAAACAGAAAAAAAAATCAGTTGTTACAAAAAATGTACTGTGAAATAAATTCTGGTTCTCTAATAGTATCTAATAATGTGAGGGGAGAAGAGAGAAGATAAATTCAATACTAAAAGTAAGAGGCAAAAGGAGAATATGGGCTACGTGAGGAAGGCAAACATGAACCATATTATTTGATCAGAAAAACTTTGCTAGAAAAATTATGCTCTTTCAGAAACGTGTATATATAGGATAAGAACTCTTGTCTAATTAACTCTGTGTTAATTAGCAGAACTTGTAAGTATGTATTTATTTTAGTGTGATCATGTCTTCTAGATCTACAAAGCTTTCTGCTCCTTATTAATCTCAGACCTCAGAAGATAAAAGACAGCCTCTACTTCCCTGTAAGACACAAGCCAGACCCACCTTCACCGGGAGCTAAGGTGTAAAGAGGGAAAAACACGTGTGTCAAATATACTGGATGTGTATAAAACAGAAGATTTCACACTCATAGTGCATGAACTGTCTTTCTGTCTCATCTCCATACAGCACTTTGTACCATGAGTTGTGCCCCAGTAGGGTCCTGACTGCTGTTGTTGTCTGAATAAGCAGCAGCAACAGCAAAAATGGTTTACAACCACCCTGCACCATTTTAATGACAGAGGTTACAGAGCAATTTGGAGAGTTTGAAGTGGCATCAAGCAGGGCTTAAAATTATTTCAAGCATCATAAATTTTTACCTCTAAGTTCAGGAACATTGCTAAAGTTCAGCTTTAGAAATCCCAGTCGACATTTATAACTGATGTCAGCAGCTCTATAACACCCATAGATGTGTGTGCCTGTGTGTGTGCATGCGTGCACACTCATGTAGAGATATATGCATATATATATTTACATTTATATTTATATATCTCCCATAAAGACATACTCTGGTATGTACAGTGGTAAATAAGAAGAGTAAGGTCAGCAAGAGAGAAATGATCAGTCACCCCTGTCTAAAGAGTGTATTTTCCACTACATTCTCCATTTAAAGTATTTTTGAAGGAAGATCTTTGGATTTGGACGTATCTGCCAAAACTCCTTTGATATTTTGATTTCTATGTCACTTACCCTAGGCTAGGGATAAACCATGACATAGTTTCTTAAATTAAGCTGACATAGGGTGCTCAATGGTTTCTGGTCACCACTGCTACAAAAATACACTGACTGCTTTGTGGTTTTAATACACAGATATCAAAAATGAATGCATTTCTGGCATCTGCTATATGCAGGGTTTGTGTTCCCAGCTGATCCTGAAGCCTGTAAAACCCTGATAGCCAGATGGGCACACCCACTTGTCCTGTGCCTGCCTTCTGTGCTTCACCTCAGTACCAGTGGCCCAAAGAATAAATCCATGCTTGCCATTTTAGTGTGTTTGCACTGCACCCAGGAAAGCTCAGAAGGGCTTTGCTTCCACTGGCAGTCTACCTGTTCAATTTCCCAACAAAATCTTGGTTTTTTGAAAAGCACATTTTAAGCAATAAATGCATTCAGAGAAGGAATAATAATGGTACACTGACAAATAGCCAGGTTAATAGACCAGAGATTAGCAAGTGAATGTGCCCTGCATTTAGATAAACTCCTACCATTCTGTTCCATAGAATCACAGAATATTCTAAGGGGGAAGGGACCCATCAGGATCATCAAGTGCAAACCACCCTTTTAGGTGAAAAAATTTTTCCTGATATCCAACCTAAACATCCCCCAACTCAGCTTCATCATGCAATTTCCTCAAGTCCTGTCACTGGTCACAAGAGTGAAGAGATCAGTGCTCTCTGCTTTTCCCCATGAGGTTATCCAGTTTTTCTAGAGTTAGGAAAAACTGTTCTATGAGCACCAAATTAAAACTTAATTTCTTATGGCTGCCTCACTTCTAGTTGCACTCTATGTGTGTCATCTGTTCCTAGAGTTTTTCTCAAGTGCTCATTGTAGCTGCTTCTTATGCTATTTCTCTGTGTCCAACAAGATCATTAATTCCAGACAGCTGTGTACTGAACTTCTATTTCATGTAATGTTTTCATGAACAATCCAGGCTTTTAATGCCTTTTGAATCCTTTTCTGATCTATTTTCTCGAAATTGTCAACTGGATTTAAGACTTCTTCAGAGAGGTAAACAGACATAGTCATATAGAAATTATATAGGAAATTGAGAGAAAATGGAACATAAAAATGTCTGTATCTGTAGTGACATAATTATAAATTATGTCTGCCATGACTTCTAACTGGATTTAAGGCAGGAAGAGGAATGCATATAGGCAGGAGCAGACTATAACCCTGAGGCCATTAAAAAGTCATGTGAATCTGTTATTATCTTGTGTCTCTGTTATTAATGATCAACAAAACAGAGTCCTGCTCTCCTCCTATGGTGTTTCCACTGACATTTGCTGCTCAGCAGCTTAGCATATTAGAGTCTGAGTGCCATTATAGGAGCAACTGATTTCCATAAGGAGGGGTGGACCTTGGGTGAAACAAAGCAGGATGTTTTCCATTGCCAAACCCCAGAACAGAATTTAATGTAATCAACAAGCAACATGTGTATAACTGAGGAGGAGTTCTTCCTCCTACTCTTTGGGTGGGCTGTCTATTTGTATTACAAGGTCTGCAGGAGGAAAATGTCTTTCTGTTTGCATTGGATAAACACTGAGGTGTCTGACTTGAGCTGGGACTAAAAGTTGCTGAAAGACAAACATGTTCTTTACTGTAATATCAGAGTTGTCTGTTTCTAGCTCTGTTTGACCCATGGACCCATGTCTGTCTGTATCGGGGCTGGAGTGCCAAGAGGGGCTTGCTTTCCCTGGTTAGCAGCACTTCCTCGAGCACTACTGCACTTTCTCATCTCCTCCCATGTCATTTCCTGACATTTCATATATTTCTTTGCTATCCCCAGATATTTAAAAGCATTCATGTTCATTATATTAACCTACACTAGTACCCATCTCACACAAGTATTTTATTTCCCAGTGGGGAAAAGCACAGCCTGTTGCTGTTCTTGAGGCCAGTACCAGCACCATACGTCCTCAATAACTCCATGTTCTTCCTAAAAGTAGGATCTTTCTGATCAGAAGTCCCTGGGAAGGTGTCATCAGCCTTACAGAAATGCATCTATATAAGTTTAAATTTAATTCTTTGCTGGTAGTTAGATGGCAGGTGGTACTTTCATAGTTGACATCCTCAGTGATGGTGTGCAAACAGCAAAGTAAATATAGCTAAATATAAATGAATAAAATATAACTAAATATAACTAAATATAAATTTTAGTCTCTGTAGCAAACCAAGAGGAAGTTTCTCAAATATACCATGAGGTAAGAAAGACAAGAAAATTATAGAGATTTCATGTTCAACTTTTTCCAGGATACTTTTTTTCCTATTTCTAACCCACAGAGGAAAAGGAAATAGGTATTGGTCATCGAGGGGCCTCTTAAATGAAAATTGTAGTTCCTTGTTATTTTCCTTCCTTGTCTCTGTTTCATGAATTTTATTTCTCTGACACTAAAGCATAGATATCTAAAAAAGATATTTTTAATTTATTCAGAGAAGTCTTCTTTAGAGACACAACAAATGTTGCTTTCAGGATTCACAGGGCTCTGGTTTTCTTAGTATAAGTTTTTATTTTTTACCATAGTTCACAGATATACAACTTTTACAGAACAGGCTCAGCAGTTCTGTGTGAAATGTAAGCTCAGCAGTGCCTTTAGGTCCTCAGTCCTTGGTAGGCAGCACATGAATAAGCTATGAGAAGAGAATGCTCAGGCCTTGAAAATGATACAAGTAGTTTGATGATGAAGGTATTACTAGAAAAGAAGAAAACACAGGTGTAAAGAAGAGTTCAAATTCTAATAACTCAAAAAAAAATGATTTATTGAGTATAATTTTAAGCTTTAAGCTTTATCCCTAGGCTGAAAGAAAGAGTAGGAAAAAGTACCCAAAGAAAAATTCCATATGCTATGCCTACTCTTCTTTCTGTTGACTTCCACTACTTAGTCATCACATATATCATAGAATGTCTGTAAAGATTTGGAGAGCACAGCAATCACACTATGCATGAGACCTGGCATATATAAATGATGCATTTGCCACTAGGGCTACAGCTCATCTCCATAATCCTCATAAATTTTGGGAAGAAAGAGCAAGAGTGGCTCCTATCTGATGTAAATTGGCAAAGATCTATTAATGTCAGTGGTGCTGGGCTGATTTACAGCATCTGAGGAAGCAGCCTTGCTCAGCCATTGACTAAATACTGCCACTAGTGAACAGACTGAGCCAAATAAACTGCAGCTAGGACTTGCCACAATTCATTGGATCCCTTAAGAAGTTGTGATTTTAGTGCATAGTACTATTACAGATAAATTTAAAGGTAGATTTATCTAGGAAATGCCAGCAAGCTTCAGATATATAGGTATAGATAGCTATAGATATAGACAAAATTTCTTTATCTAATATTAGTTACACTGCTGGAAACCCAGGTGGATTCTGCTGACATGGAGCTGATTTTAGCCACAGTATCAGAAAATGGAAAAAAACCCTGGAAACAGCTGGTGGAGAGACATGTTTTTCATCCATGTTCTCCTGTTTTCTTCTGGAAAGATTTGCTCTCTCAGTATGCTCCCCATGCTCAAGCCCTAAGCAGCACATACACATCCACAGCAACGAGGCAGCACCACCACCATGCCTGTTGTTCCTGTGGGAATAACGTCCTGGAGTGACATGACAGATTTCCAGCACAGGGAAGAGTCTGCCCTTATCTTCTCTCTAAATGTGCAGGCAAGCTCAGAGTACACCCCATTGCCTTCTACTCACTTCAGATATTTAGCCTAAGGCTTTCAAAAGAAAATCTCCCTGGCTTTTCTTTGCCTCTGTTCCACAGGCATCTCCATTCACCCATGGGTACCTCATCCTTTTCTCCCTAATCTCTCTGGAGGCTATAATCACCTCCTAAAATACAAGAAATTTCACAGAGGATTCCTCACAACAGTGACTGTTACCAAAGCAATGCAGGTTTTGGGTCACACCGAATTTCTTCATTTCTTATCACCATTTCAGCAAATAGTTACGAAATGAACTGCACATATTTATGCAACTACAGTAATCTCACTTTAAAAATTCAAGGGGTTTATCTGTTTGGTTTTTCTGGGTAACCAGTTTTTCCCTGACTGACTACTGATCCTCTCAAGGCATTCAGCTGGATTCTGGCTCCAGATAACATTAGTTTCTAAATCACTATACACCATTAAATCCTCACCATTTAACTCTTTCAAAGTCTTGATTTTATCAAACATACTTGCTTGATCACAGCAGTTTATAGGTAGTATTTCCGAGTTTGGGAACATATTTGACTTAACCACGGCCCAGCTCTCACCTATCTACATGTCAAAAATAGTTTTATTATGTCTGATCCATAAGTTACTCAGGCTTCCCATCCACCTGTCTCATTTCTGCTTGGTTGAGCAGACCTTTGAGCATGTAACGGAGTTTGTTAAAGAGTCAGCAGGGTCACATACGTAATGCACAGTGCCTGATGTGGCCCTGTCCTCACACAAGGGAAGATTTTTGCAGTCCACATATGGATTTACCTTTCCTGCATGATCCCAATTGTGGTTCATGTCTCCTCTGGGTCCAAGAGAGGAGTTTCACATTTTAGGAGACAGCAGAGCAAATGGACCAGCAGATACAACTCCCTTTAACTTAGATACAACTCCCTTTAACTTATTCAATTCTACTGAGCCATTTACATAACAGCAACATTTCACATGAACCTGCCCACCAAAATCCACCTGTGATGGGCTTGCACACCAACAGCTGACCAGGAATTGAAGACTAATAGTTGTGTGGGAAAGCTGAAGGATTGAATGACTTTCCAGGAAGCAAAGAAGGGTTCATTGGCTTTCACAGTTTCCATACTTCCTCTATAAGTTATGGCTCTTTGGACTCTGAAGCTGAAGTGAACTTTGTTTTTTTGATATCTGTCATCATCACCAGCATTTAAGTTTCCCTGTTGGCCCACAAACATCCACTGGGTTTGGGATGTGCAGCCAAAGATTTAGCCTCCTCTCCAGTATCTTCAGCCTGGAATTTCTCAGGTGTCAGTGGTACTGGTGACAGGCATTAGGAGAAGCTGTGCTTCAGGGCTTTATCTACACAACGTGCTGAGAGATCCTCTATCAGTAGTTACAAGTGTATGGTGTAAAAACACAATATACACTACATAAAGCTCTATCTATACAATTTTAAATATATAGAGATAAAGATATATGAGAGTGTAACTCATGAAATGCACCAAAATATTATAAAATGCCAAGATGCAACTGAATCCCTCTAAGAATTGCTTTTAACTGTAAATAAAGGTAAATATATTATGATTTTTGGGACACTTCTGGCCTAGACAGATATTATTATATTACTTTTAATAAATTGCAGATCAAATTTAGATGGGCATGGTAAGAAATAAATGTTAATTATCACAGTTGAACATAGAAAGAATAATACAAGAGGAAAAAAGACAATGACCTGAAATTATATAGTTCAGGCTAGTTATGCTGCCAAGAACAGTTTCAAAGTATTTAATTAGTGAGGTCCATAAAAGATGTCCAAATTTTTTTTCTCTATTTGTTATATGCCTAGCTTATTAAGAACAATCTAATAGATTTTTTTTTTTAGTTAGTACAATCTTGATTGCAAAAACAATTGATCAGAGGATTGGAAATAAGCTGCATTCTTTATACTGGAAAAATTCCCATTTTATAGAGAAAAATCATTCCAACTTTCACCAGTTTATTCAGTGCCAGCAGTGTTTAAAGGTATTCAGCCATGTGCATCTAATATATTGAAGCTGTAACAGAAAGTTGGACAGCTCACAAAGAAACAATCTCTTGCCTGCAAACACAAGATTTAAAGGGAAAATTAGGTGTATATTTTGTATCTCAAGTAAAAGGCATGAAGACAGACACGGTATAGTAGAAAATATATTGTTATCCAAAGCTGTAAAAACCTGTCCTGCTCAGTCAGTCATTAAACTGAGATTCTGTATGTATAAACTCCATGTTCTTGCCAGCAGATCAAAAGCAAGTTGGTGAACGCAGAATTGCCTACCTACTTCATCGTCATACAAATGAGCTGAAGTGCCTTTGGCAAAGGATGCAAAGTCATGCCAACAGAATACAGATTTAATGCTGCTGTAACAAGGTATTTTATTAAAGCTACAGTGACGTGTCTGCATGGACAGAAAATTCTGATGGCCAGCATTTCAAACAACAAGTAGTACCTATTGTTCATCCACTAAATTATGGTTTTATTGTAACGAGGAAAGACCCAGCAGAACACTAGGAAAAGTAATTTGTTTAAAAAATTGACTGAAAATAATATTTGTGGGGAGATAGGACACATCTTTCATGAAAATTTTGTTTCTGAGAAATTCTTAATTGGGAGAAATACCTAGTAGCCAAGAGAGTCTTTTATGCCTCTTTCTCATCATTATATAAAGTGATAAGACTAAAAGAGCTGCCAGACTTAAAAAAAAAAAAAAAAAACATAAAGAGAGCTCTTGTATCCAAGACAAATGTCATTCTTGGATTTTAAGTCCTCTCTAGTCTATAAATAAAAGTTAAAATCTGACTGGAGAAAAACAGAAATATCTTTTTTTTTTTACATTTTCATTTATATTACATTCAGGTGATCACTTTTTCTACTATTAGACATATATTTCATTTTAGTTTTCTAATGACAATTTACAAACAGCTTTAGAAAAGTAGGTATTTAATATTTTAATTTCAGGACACAAAACCTGAATTTATCTTTAAAGGAGAAATAATGGTGATGGAAAATCCAAGTCTATTAATAAGTAGTGTATTCCAAAGTCACAGTATTTATATTGATCAATATAGGGAAAAAGAAATAGCAATCAAAAGTTTCTTGTTATACTTTTTTCAATTTCTTTCAAAAGATATGGAAACTTGTTCACTTGATTAGGTGGGTTAGGCAATTTTACTGTTTCCAAAAGTATTTTGTACTGCAGGTCTTCAACCACCATACCACTCTGAATGTCATATGAGGGTTATCTTTGCATGTTTTACCAGGAATTTGGCTGCATAACTTCTGGGTTATCATAACAAAACCAAGACAGAAAAACATGAAGGTAATAATAATAATAAATAAAATCAAGAAAGCCTAGCCCATGGCTCAATAACAATGCAGACTATACATGTGCATGCACCCAAAGAGGAAAATTATCTTAGAGCTTTCGTATTTCCAAGAGCTTCCTCTCTCTGGCCCTCATAGCCTACTTATTTTCCTTCAAACCCCTGATGCCTCACTGCTGAAATGACCTCAGTTTCCTGAGGACCTATCATGGGGACAAGACTTTTGCAGGGATTAAAGTTATCTGAGGCGCAGGCTGTACACGTGAAAATATACCAATTTAAATAAGATTAAAATTATGAATCCCTGCAGGCATTCAGAGCTGCCTTCCACATGATTATTGGTCTTACTATTCTCACATGAACTTTATAGTATACAGTAATTGCTTACTGTTCTACTGTATAAATAGCACTAGACAGATAGTTTAAGACAAATATATTTCTTTTTGCTTTGGTGACAACTATAGAAATCATTAATAACGCCTAGTCCCCTCTATTGCTGTGCAGCATTTGAACAAGAAAAATAATGGTATAGGATAAAAATAGTCTTTAATTATCTCTAAAATGAATTTGCTGCCCCATAAACCGTGATGGCCTTTTACATTGACCAATTACCCTGGAGTACCTGCACATATTTTGGAAAGTCAGGATACAGAAGCTATTATAGAAAGAATCAAGGAGCAGGTAGAAGATAACCTTGTTGTACTTTGGATAAAAACAGGCAGAAAATGGGGGTGGGGATCCCTTGACAAGACTCTCAACTCATTTATTTTAGCAGTATTTGTGACTATCTCTAGCCATAAGGAAAACTGGACTGTCACTGCTCTCTATGTGCATGAAAAGAGCAGCACTCATGTTTCTGCACAAGTATTGTTCACATTTTCTCCTGCTCTTCAGAAAAGTCAGGGAACAAGAAAAAGATTCTAAAGTGTTGTTTCACTTATAGATTTTTCAAATTTTTGAAATTGGTTTTTAAGATCTTTTTTTTCTTCAGATTTCATTTGTCAGCTGTGCCTCATATGTGGTAAACATACACAATATATACTTATAGTAAATTAAGCATGCATATTGTACAGACAGTGCTTTTAGTGGGAGAGGCCCACAGAAAGTAATAAAATCTTTGTCACTGGCCTGAGTAAAATTGGAATTTTATTCTGAATATTTCATTCCGTCATTTAATTTCTGACTGTATATGCTTTAAAATTTAAAATGCAATATATAAATAAATCCTACAAATTAAAAAACTCCAAATATTTTAACCTATTATACTCCCAGAAGTTTCTTTTTTATATTATCCAAAAATGTGTTGGCTGTAGGATGCTGTTTCAAGAACATCTAAGTTTACATTTCTGACATGACACTTCTGCTCTTAAAATTAGCAATCTAAAAGAGTAATGACTGGAGCAACTCAGAAACTATTACAAATGGTCTGATTTAGAGGGGCTTTCCTGATACTCTTTTAAAATAGTAAATAAGACTTATGCTTATACATTTAACTTAAAGAAGCAACTTTATGCCCTACAAACAAATAAGCTACTGCACAAAGTTGTCCTAGTGCATCTGCTATTTACTGACACAAATGTTTCATGTCACTCAATTAAAAATTTAAACCAAAGAAAAACTTTATTTTCAAACAAAAATGTCTGATGCCTTTTATTTTAAAACATTCTTTTAACAGGATATTGAATATTTTTAAAGAAAGATTGGAGAGCAGTCTTGAATATTTTTGCAGCATTATCAGGAGTCTTCAGAAACCATGAATGTTAAAACCAACACATATAATGGTATGAAAACCCAAATTTGCCATGCATTTCAATCTGTAAAATATAATAAATGCTAATAAATTTACTATGTCTGACCAAGCATCCATGAATGCCTAAGTTTCTGCATAGGGCAGTGGCAGAGAAGATTCTGGTCAAACCAATCCCTCAAACTTGACCAGTTCTCGGGATCCCTTCTCCTCAGCCACCCTTGTATTAGGGATGCTAAGTTGCATCCCTACTTAGACATTTTTTAATCCATTTATGGATAAATAGTCTGAGAATTTGTCTACTTCCCTATCAAACTACTTATGCCACATCCTTCTGTGGGCAACAATTTGCAGATGCCATAATCCTAGAAACTATTTTTGTTGTGTTGATTTTCTCTGCTAGGATTTTTCTGGAAATGACAGGTTTAGAAAGTCTACACATTGACACTGCACATGGAAAAGTCTGAGGTTTCTTACTGCTGTGGTAGAGCTGCTCATTACATTGCATTTTTTATCAATAATTTTATGTTTGTTGGTATATTTTTTTTTATGTTTGATCACTGTTGGTTTGACAGGTTTTATGGTGTAAGTATTTTAGAAAAGTGAAAATCATAAGAAATCAGAAGTGTCACAGGAGTAATGGTAACATAAAATTGGTACAAATAGTCACACTTTGTCCTTGAGATACCTGCAGGCCATAAACCATATGACTGTAGAGAATTTAGACCAATGTAAATTAATTTTGAACATTAAATTACACTTGCCAAGGAGAATTTGAAGATGCTTCTGTCGTGGTTTGACACTGGCCCAATGCCAAGCACCCACAAGAGCCGCTCGCTCATCCTCCCCTGCAGTAGCTGGGCAGAGGAAAAAGGAAAAAATTAACGAACACTTCATGAGTTTCATGAGAGAAGGACCAGGAGAAACACTTCAAGGGCAAAACAGGCTCAACTTAAGTTGCGAAGTGAATTTATTCCTAACAGAATCAGAGGGGGATAATGAGAAGTAAAATAAGCCCTTAGAACACCTTCCACGCTCCAGCCCCTCCCTCCTTCCCACTGACAGTGCAGGGAGACAGGGCACGGGGGTTTGGTGTGTACATCACCGAGATTTCCTTCTGCTGCTGCGGGAGAGGAGTCCTTGCCCTGTCAGGCCGTGGGATCCCTCCCACAGGAGACAGATCTCCGTGAGCTTCCCCGGCATGGCTCCACTCTCATGAGCAGCAGCAGGGTGAGTCCCTCCCACGGGCACACAGCCCTCCCAAACCTGCTGTGCTGTGGGTCTCTCTTCCACTGGGTGCACTCCTCCAAGGACAGGCTGCTCCAGCCTGGAAGCAGGATCCTCTCTCTCCACCACCTCTCCCACTGGATCACAGCCTCCTCCAGGCATCCACCTGCTCTGGCACAGGCACCTCCCCAGGGGCTGTGGGTGGATCTCTGCATCCCCCATGGATCCCCAAGGGCTGTGGGTGGATCTCTGCATGCCCCGTGGATCCCCACNGATCTCTGCATCCCCCGTGGATCCCCAGGGGCTGTAGGTGGATCTCTGCATCTCCCATGGATCCCTATGGGCTGTGGGCGGATCTTTGCATCCCCTGTAGATCCCCACAGGCTGTAGGTAGATCTCTGCATCCCCCATGGATCCCATAGACTGTGGGTGGATCTCTGCCCCTCCTTCTCCACAGCCCTTGGTGTCTCCATGTCGTTTTCCCTCACATGTTCTCACCTCCTCCTCTTCTCTGACTAGAATCCCAAAATCCTGTGACTTCGTTTTTATTTTCTTCTTAAATATGTAATCACTGAGGCATTACCAAGCACTCTCATTGGCCCAGTTTTGGCCAGTGGCTTGTCCATCTTCAGAGCTGTCAGCCTTTGCCTCTGCCAGGCTTGGTGGGAAGCTTCCAGCAGATTCCTCACAGGAGCCATCTTTGTGGCCCCCTTGCTACCTAAAACCAGGCTGTGCCAAACCAATACAGCTTCCTAAAAATTAAATCCTTCTTACAGGAGTTATTCCCAGTAAAAAGTCATAATATTTTACTTGAATCACAATGGTCTTTCTCACTGGAAAGACAAAAAACCACAACTGCTGACAAAATAACATTTGGGGCAAACCACAGCACTTACTGTTCCCAAGGAGTCAATAAAACTGGAAATGACTGAGACAAGTACCATGAAAAAATGGCATTCAGAGTAAAATTTCTCTATTTCCTTTCCATGACTGATTTGAATTTAAAAATAAATAAATAAATAAATAAATAAAAAGGAGAAGGAAAAAAAGTTCTGCCATATCAGAAAAATAAGTAAGATAACAATGACGTGGTATTGACATACAAAAACCATGGGTATTTGCAGAACTCTGTAATGTGATTTCTTATGAAAACTGAAAACATTTAGGATTCACTTGTTTTGAGGTCTCACTGCAATGAAACTAAGCTGAGATTTAGTGAGATTTACATTTGAATTCATAAAACTCTCAAGAAAATATGGAATTTGGTTTTTTTTTTCATATAAGGGTTTGTACTTATAATGCAAAATTATAGAAGCAGTTTGGAGTGGTTTGGGTTTTGAATGCCAATCCAGTTGCAGTAAAATGATCATCCCAAATTCTCATTACTAAAGTCATGGTCTCAAATAAATTCTACTTCTATTTTAATTTTATTTTTCACAAATCCTTTTTTTTAAGGGATAATAACCTGCAAATAATATTCACAGTTTAGTATGTTCCTTCAAATTTGTCTCAATATGCTTGGCAGCATAAGCAATCCTGGAAAACAAACCCTGCTGAACCACAAGATGGCTTGTGTGTATCCAACAAATGTTCCCTCCACTCTCACAAAGAGTGTGAGCTCCCAAAATTTCCTAGACCAACAAGCCCACTGCAGCAGTCAGACTGGAGGTGAAACTTCATTTCTTCAACCAAAGAGTGCAACTGCGTTTTCTTTTCATAAGCTTAGCTAGAATGAAATTAGTAAGGTGAAAGCTGGTTTCATCGATGACACACAGACAGCAAAATTCAAAGGCTTGCACGGCCAATGACATCTTGCATAACAAAACTGAATTATTTAACTGCACAACCTTTTTAAACATTGATATTAACATTCCTGGAATGTGATTCTTCCCACCTCACTATATTAAATGGTTTTTTAAGATAAAAATTTGTCTGTGAAATCTGAAGAAAGGCTAGCAGAATCCTCTACCAGTATGAAATGGAGACATATGTCTGAGAAGAAGGTCCATTTTTTTAAAAGTGGTTTATCTATTGGCAAGTCTATCCTCTTTTCCTATGTGAATTACTATCTCTGTGGGTGAGTTCATCTGAAGATCCTGTGGATATCATGGCACCTACTGCAGAGAGACAAAAGTCTTTGCAAATACTCAGGCACTGCACAGCTAAGGACTCAGTGCCAGAAAGGCCCTTCAAAGTTATATTACTAATTTATTTCCCAAAATATATGGTTTAATGCTTTTAGTTTTATTCACCCACTTTTTCTCCATTACTCTACTTTACAGCCACATCCCATTTTAAAAAAGTATCATTTTTCCCATCTCACTGCTACAGTTCAAGCACAATGTTGATGATCAAAACCACAGTGTAAATCTTTTTTCTGCTTGTGCTTCTTGTAAGACATCTGATAGAATTTCTGCAATGTAGTGCAGTGTTGTAATTCAAGATATGCAGTCTGTATCACCTCATAATTGCAGTCCAACAGTGCCATCCTCTGCTCCTTGCAAATAACATTTCACTATAACTCCAAGGATAATCTTAAGATTTAAATATAAGAATTCTTATAATCAATAAGATGTATTTCCACATGGTAAGTTTACTGATAGTTTAAAAAAAAATCTACTCTTCCAGGTGTAAGACCAAGGCATTATTTTTCTGGTCACAAAAATATATTTTAAAAACCCAAACACTTTATGCATTGACATTGTCATGGATTAGATTTATAAAACCTCTCATCTGTGTTTAAAAATTTCGTTTGTACACCAATATATGCAATTAGCTCCATAGAATGTTTCTGTACTATTTATTGGACCTTTAATGAATCCAAATATGACCAGAAACCTATTTTCCATAATGCCTAGAAACTTAAAGACAAGACCCTTATCACTCCAGAAAAAGCTTATAATTCAAAATCAATGTAAAACAGAATGTGATAATCAGAAATCATAGCACAAAGACTGATACACCCAGTACTTATCTTCAGTGATCTAAAAATACACCGGCAATAGGGGGTTTAAGGGGCAATGCAAAAGTGGATTTCTATACATACCACTATTTTAAATTTGAGTGGGGAGAAACCCTGAGGGCACTTGCAAGAAAATACAGGTCAATAATAGCTTTGCTGGTAAAATCTCAGCATGTGAAATTTAGTGTCAGGAGATGAATAAAGTGCAAAGGTTCCAGATGCAATAGAGAATGAGAAATCAATGTAGGCAGGCACACAAAGTTATGGCCTTGGTTTGTTGAGGGTTTTTAAATCAATCTACTTTAGTTTTCTTTGTACTATTGCAAATATTTGTGGGACAGTCACGTGATCTCTTAATTGCATTAACTTCATCATCTTATCTGTGCAACTTCTCATTCTTTTCCTACAAAGAGCTGTGTGAAGTATTAGGACATAAAAGGAAAACTTTTCCTAGGAGAGAAATTAAGCCCCAGAAATGGTGCCCACAAGTCATAGAACGGTTTGGGTTGGAAGGGACTTTAAAGATCTTCTACTTCCAATGTCCCTGCCGTGGGCAGGACACCTTCCATTAGGTCAGGTTGCTCAGAGCCCCATCCAACCTGGCCTTGAACACTGCCAACAATGAGACATCTACAGCTTCTCTGGGCAACCTGTGCCAGTGCCCCAGCACCCTCATAGTAAATAATTTCTTCCTAATAACTAGTTTAAACCTGCCCTCCTTCCATTTAAACCTATTCCTTCTTGTCCTATCGCTGCATGCTCTTGTCAAAAGCCCTTCTCCAGATTTCCTGTGGGCTAGAAAGCTGCTAAAAGGTCTTCCTGGAGCCTGTTTGTCTGCAGGATGAAAAACTCTGTCTCTCTCAGTCTGATTACACAGAGACAGGTGCTCCAACCCATCTTAGTGATCCTCCTTTGCACTCACTCCAACAGGTCTACATCCTCCATACATAGTGGGATCTTTGTACTGGGAGGCTTCTGAGACTAACTGGAGAAAACCCTGAGCTGAATAAAGTGTTGAGGAGGAGTTTGATTAGGGATCTACTGATATCCCACTTCTGTATTTCAGGGATTCTAAAATATCCAATCAGCCTTATAAAAGTCATATTTTGTGAATTGGGATGCTTTAGAGACCATTATGCTAAATTATTGCAATCACCCTTTGTGAAAAACATAAACTGAAATAATTTATATGTAAAAGACAAAAAGTTGTGAGAGAGTGCTAAAATATCAACTACAGAGTCAAAAGCAAGTTCATATGAGAAAATGTTATTTTTAAATGAGATTAAAACTTCTAAAGCCAAAGTGAAATTGAAATTAAGGGAAGAAATGGAAGCTTTAACAACTGTGTAAAATCCTCTGAAACACTGCTCAGTCTTTGGTAGAACTAAGTTAGCACTTACAGACTTAGGGAACTTAGCACTTCTGTGGGCACTGTATTTCCTCTAGGAACCTTGAAATTATGGAGTTCCTTCCCATTTATTTCAATGGGCCTTTCATACAGAAACACCATAACAGGTTATTTCATACTAACTGCTTAGTCTACATTGAACTTATAAAAATGTAGCATGATATTGTTCAGGAATTAGTCTTTGCCTGTCTTTTTCCATCATGCTACCAACACCAGGGTGGCAACTACAATAATATTTTAAATGACACTGACAGACTAGCTGTGCTTGCCTTGTATGTCAGAAAAGCCATACAAATTGCAGATGAAATTCACTTTCCTGCTTCACCTGTCACAGCTTGTTTTGTCAGGTTTTATGTTGCTGACATTAAATAGCAATAAATGCTATTTAATGCTCATTATGATCCTCCCTTGGTTAAATGATTCTTGAGAGTATAGATGAAGTTCTCACCTTCTTCTTACAGTTCTGGATACACTATTTATTTTATGTTGGCAGCATAAAAATAATCTGTGATCAAAGAATTCTGTACAAAAGCCAGAAGATCACACATAGGATCTTAATTCTCAAAACCAAGGAATTCAAGGACTCTGAACTCAGGGGAAATGAATAAAATCAGGCAAAACAGAATCTTAAGAATGTCTGTTTCCAGGACACAAGAAAATTCCCCCTGCATAAAAATACTATAGGTTTCTGTCATAGGCATTTCTGACCTTCAGCACCAGGGGATTCTGAAACACAGAGAGAACAGAAGTAGTGCAGGGGAAATAGGCCAATGAAAAAGTATTTGACTTCCTGCTACTTGGACTACTTGGCACCACTGCAAGAAGGTGACAGGACTATGTCTTTTCCACACCTTTAATATGCTTTTTCTTTCCCAGCTTGCACATCAAATGCACGTGGTAAAGGATGGGTTCCTGTACTAGGATTATTCCAGGGTGGATTTTCCTGAAGCAGATCCAGCCCACTGTACTTCTTACGTTTGGACTCTTTAGTTATGATGGAAAAGAAGAAAAGCTCCTCCTCCAGGACTCCCAGATGTACTCCTGGTCCATTCCCATTGCATGGATCTCCAGGTACAAATCTGACACTACCTTGTCCTCTTCAGAGTAATCCAGGTAGCAAAGATCTTCTGTTTAATCTGTTTTGGGTTTATCCAGTGCCTTTTGACTGGCACTGGATAAACCCAAACTTTGCCCATCATCTGGCAAAGATGCAGAAGCCATTGCCTAAATGACTAAGCTGAATGCACATCAAGGCAAGGTGTCCCCTAGCACTACCTGCATCTCTTCCACTGTCACACTAATATGCAAGAAGAGGGCATGTGTCCAAAGCTGATTTTGAAGACATTTTCCTCACAGTACAGAGATACTCAGCAATATTTTCTCTAGAGATATTAAATTACAATGCTTTTGGAAAAAAAAGGCATTTTCTTAAAAAAACCCCTTGTTAATCTTTAGTTGTTATTTCAATAAAGGTTACTTCACACACATGATGAACAATTACATGCATTGGCTTTTGGTTCATTCTTATTCACTGTGTAGTTTCACAGGTTGAAGGGGTTTTCAGCAAGATAACTGATTATATAAATCCTTTTCCTTTGGCAGTCCTCTGAGAAAGTTCTGAAATTATATGATTAGCCTTGAAATTAATCATTCTGAGAATTTTTTTTAATCCCCTGCTGAAAGCTATCAAGTTACTAAGATGAACACCAACAATGAAATCATCTATATACAAAAACTCTCTCCCTCATGTGGTAAATTCACATTAATAGAGATTTTTATTATGAAAGCATGTTATGTGTGTCTTTTTCTTGCCATCACGGACAATTTCAAATACGAATTGATAGCACAGTAGTGATTACAGTGGGTAACATTATTTAAAGACATAATTTCAGGGATCAAGCAGTGAAACACCATTAAACAGTAACATCATTAAATGTGAAGATCTGATTATTAACTGCTTTTAAGTATGTCTATACTAAATATCACTAAAATGGCTTGTTAGCATATTTATAAGACATTATTTATTCTCTTTATTACCAATTATATTTCCAAATTATTTTATCTTTTATATTACCCACTATGTAAACTAAATGTCACCCTTCATTTCAGTTTTTAAAAATGGCTTTCAGAGACATTTAATGCAGCTGCTCAAACAGCTTGTAATAGATCATTTATGATTAAAATTTTTGGTGTTTTTTACTGAAATTTTTTTTCTATATTCAACAACAAAAACTGTATTCATTAAAATTGCACTTTATTAGTATCTGCATTCAGCTATGCAGCAAAAAGTCAGAGTCCAGAACCTGGGCTTTATGCCAGATTAGTGTCCTGAGCTGAGATTGTTTCAGTATTTTACTGCTTCATGAAAGGAGCGGTGAGAGGCTTTGAATTAAGGTGATTTGTTACCTTTGTTGATTTTTTCTCCATTTTTCTGCTCATATATTTGCTACTCATAGATTCTGAATGTTTATTATTTGATTAACCCAGGACTGAGGTATTTATTTATCTTCTTCACATCTTGACAAAAAGATAGAGACAACATCTCTCAATTGGCTGCACCCTAGCATGTGGGCAAGGATTTCCAAAAGTATTGCATGCTGGTATTTTTTCAAGCTGGTTCATTAATTCTGGCAGTGCATATGCTCTGGGATTTCTAACTCCTTGTTAAAATCCCACCAGTAATACTTTGTGAACATCAGTCACTGTGGCAATAGGTTATTTAGGTGTATATAGACACAAACCTTGGTGTTAAGTACGCAGTGCAGTATGTCAAGGCCAAGAGTTCTTCATTACATTTCCCAATCCCAAATAATTAGTTTAGTGCTGTATGATGTACTAGAAGACAAAAAACTAGTTCACAAGGAGAGTGCTTGTCAAACTTAGTCCGACCAATAGAAACCTGTGTATTCCATAGTTTTCTCACCCCTACCTTTGACAAATATTTCAGTGGCTTAGTGAAGAAGAAAGGTTGCAACCACAATGTTCTTCTGGTGAGTCCCAGTCAGGAGTGCAATCCCCACTGCCGTATTGAAGCAGAGGTGAGTCTGTCCAGTGTTCAGAAAGAACAGAAAGCAAGGTGCTCAGCTATCTCATAGATCACCTTCTTTACAGCTTTGTGTCAGCTCCCAGCCTGAGCCATTACTGCTCCATGTCAGTGAAGTCAAGGGAACTCTTCTTAACTTACATAGCCTGGTTTAATAATAATCTAAAAAGATTTAAGTATTCATTTTAAAGATGAACTGAGTTGTCTAGAAACAACATCTTTGACCCTAGCCTTGCACTTATAGTTCTTGAACCATATTTTAATTTGTTAGAGCAACCCAAATCTGCATATCCCTCACTGATTTTATTAAAATTGGTGAGTAAGCAAATATTCATTTAAGAAGGATAATTACCAAGCTAAAGTATTGCAATTTTATTTAGCTAATTAGGGATGGAACAATGCACTAGTAAAATTAAGGTCATGATTAAAGTAGGCTCAATAAGTCCAAGGCTTGACCCACAATGTATGTAAGTATGCTGAACTGTGAAATTGCCACTGAAATGTGTTACTTCCCATAGAAGTGTCTATCTCTGTGAGCAGGAAGTCTAAAAGGAGTGACAGAAGCCCTGCATGGATGAACAAGGAACTCCCCAAAAAGCTCAGACACAGAGGGGAAGTATGCAAAAGGCAAAGGCTGCGACAGGTTACCCAGGAGAAGCAGAGAGATGCTGTCTGAGGGTTCAGGTACACGAGTAGGAAGGACATGTGGTTTGGATAGGAGCACGCTCTGCAGGGTCAGAAGCTGGCTGCATGGCCAGGCCCAGAGAGTGGTGGTGAATGGTGCTGCATCCAGCTGGTGGCCAGTCACCAGTGGTGTCCCTCAGGGATCTGTCCTGGGGCCAGTTCTGTTTAATATTTTTACTGATGATATGGATGACAGTATTGAGTCTTTTATTAGTAAATTTGCAGACGACACTAAGCTGGGAGCATGTGTTGATCTGTTGGAAGGAAGAAGGATTCTGCAGAGAGACCTGGAATGGTTGGATAGATGGGCAGAGTCCAATGGGATGAAGTTTAATCAGTCCAAGTGCTGAGTCCTGCACTTTGGCCACAACAACCCCTGCAGCATTACAGGCTGGGGGCAGTGTGGCTGGACAGTGCCCAGGCAGAAAGGGACCTGGGGGTACTGGTCAGCAGCCAGCTGAACATGAGCCAGCAGTGTGCTCTGGTGGCCAAGAAGGCCAGCGGCATCCTGGCCTGGATCAGGAACAGTGTGGCCAGCAGGAGCAGGGAGGTCATTCTTCCCCTGTACTCGGCACTGGTGAGGCCACACCTCAAGTACTGTGTCCAGTTCTGGAGTTCTGAGTTCTTCCCTCAGTTCAGGAAGGACGTTGAGACACTTGAGCATGTCCAGAGAAGGACAACAAGGCTGGTGAGGGGCTTGGAACACAAGCCCTATGAGGAATGGCTGAGGGAGCTGGGGTTGTTTAGCCTGGAAAAAAGGAGACTCAGAGGTGACCTTATTGCTCTCCACAACATCCTGAAAGGTGGCTGTAGTCGGGTGGGGGTTGGTCTCTTCCTCCAGGCAACAACTGACAGAACGAGAGGACACAGTCTCAAGCTGCATCAAGGGAAATACAAGTTGGATATTAGGAAGAAGTTTTTCACAGAAAGAGTGATAAGGTACTGGAATGGTCTGCCCGGGGAGGTGGTGGAGTCACCATCCCTGGAGGTGTTCAAAAAACGACTTGATGTGGCACTCAGTGCCATGGTTTAGTTGAGGGCATGGGTTGGACTCTGTGATCTTGGAGGTCTCTTCCAACCTAGTCATTCTGTGATTCTGTGATTCTGTGACAAGTCTATGCAGAGTTGAATCTCATGAGGATTGTGAAAAGCAATAAGAAGGACTCCAAGAGATCCAAGAGATACATCAGCAGCAGATGACATGTCAGGGAAATTGTGGGCCTTCTTTTGAATGGTCAGGAGATCTCGTGACAAAAGACACATCAAAGACCAAAGTACTGAGCATTTTCTTTGCCTTTGGCTTTCAGCAGTATCATACCCCTGAGACCAAAGGTAAAGATCACTTCTTACCAGAGCAGGGTCAGCTTAGGAAACATTTAAAGAGAGTAGACAGACACAAGTCCACTTGGGACCTAGTGGGATGGACCCACAATTGGGGAGGGAGCTGGACAATGTCTCTACAAAGTCACTCTCGACTATCTTTGAAATGTCATGTTGATTGGGGGAGTTTTGTCAGGACTGAAAGAAAGAAAATAACACTCCTATTCTGAAAAATATATGATAAATACCTGGAGGACCACAAACTGGTCAACCACATCTCATTCCCTAAAAATGGACAATACATGAACTTCCTGTAAAGCCTTTCCATATATATAAAGGTGTGATTTGTAGCAGTCGGCATGGACTAAAGGGAAAATCATTCTTAACCAACTTGCTACCCTTTAATTGAATGATTGGTGGGTCAAGAGAGAGCAGTGGATGCTGTTTTTCTTTACTTTGACAAGGCTTTTGACAGTCTCCCGTGCCATCCCCACAGACAAGCAGATGGAGTAGAGTCTGGCTAAGTGAAAAGTGAGGTGGACTGACATCACAAAACAGGGAGAAGTGGCTGATACACCAAATAGGGGCACAGCTGAATAGAGGGACCTCGACAGGCTGGAGAAATGGACAATACATGAACATTATGAAGATGGGGAAAGGGAAATGTCAGTCCTATCCCCAGGAAGAAATAAACCAGGAACCAGTATAACACTGGGGCCAATTAGCTGAAAAAGAATTTGACAGAAAATGTCTTGAAGATCCTGGTTTGACCAAGCCAGCAAAGTGCCCTTGTGGCAAAGAAGGGCAATAGTACTTTGCATTAGGCAAAGTGTTGCCAGCAGACCAAGTCAGGTGGTCAGTTGTCAACAGGATGGGGACACAGGCAGGCGTTCCACAAGCTTTTATTTATTTCTTTCAGGCATCAGCCTCATGTATACAAGAGAAGGTACACAACTCATGTCTACTGACATCCCAAAGTTTCTTAGTCACAGAACATTCTTAAAAGCCTTTCAGCCAATAGCAAGATTCTAAAGTTTACAGACAAGTGTTCTAACCAGTCACTAAAAAGAACACGTACACCTGTTACAAACAGTACTTGCTTGTATGCCTCGTAATAAGAATGCACAATATTCCATTATTAACCTTAAAACTTCAGTATCCTAGCTAAGCACTTTTTCTGCGGCTTCAAGACTTCCCTGACCCAAGCTTAGCAACACTAGCCTTGTGTTAGTGTCCTTGTTGTCTAGATAATTGTATCTACTTCTATCCTCATGCTTTTGCAGCAGCTGAGCCTAAAATCTTTGCTTTATTTCCAAAACCTGCTTTTTCCCACAGAATCTGAGAGCTTTCTCGCTTCTGCATTTCCCACAGTCAGTCCTTCCCCTCTGCTCAGCACTGGTGAGACACATCTGGAATTAATTGGACCCTATGATCTCAAAGGTCTTTTCCAACCTAGTAGATTCTGTGATTCTGTGAATGCTGGGTCCAGCTCTGGACTCCTGAGCATGAGAGAGGGTCATGGACATTAGAGCACATCCAGTGCAGGCTCATGAAGATGATTAAGGAACTGCTACTGTTATATGAGGAGAGGATGGGAGTGCTGGGGCTGCTCAGTCTGGAGAAGGCTCAGGTGAATCTTATCCATGTGTGTAAAACTCTAATGGGAGAAGCAAGGAAGGCAGAAGCCAGACACTTTTCCGTGGTACCCAGTGACAGGACAAGAGGCTGAAGGCACAAACTGAAACACAGGAAATTACACGTAAGAGTAAGAAAGAATTCTTAGTGTGGGTATGAAGAAACACTGTCACAGGTTGTCCAGGGAGGTTGTTGAGTCTACATCCTTGAAAATATTCAAAATCCAAGTGAACATGTCCCCAGACAATCTTCTGTCACTGAACCTGTTGGACTAGATAATCTCCAGAGGTGGCTTCCTCTCTCAGCCATTCTGGGAACCAACAGTTCTGTAAATTGCATTCTTTTTTGAGTCCTACCTTGAAAAATCTTAACAAAGGCTTCTTCATTCCACTCTAAGATCCCAAATATTGTTTCAGCCATTAAATTACACTGATTTCCATGGACGAAGAAGATAACACTGCAAAATGCAAGAGGAAAGCTCTCTATATCTGGAAGAAAATATCTCTTTTATCAAATTTAGAAACAAATATTTATAGGTCAGGATTCATCTGACCTTTACTTGGTGTCTATATCAACTCAGCATAAATCATATCCTTGAATGCCTAACACTCTCCTGCTAGCTATACAGCACAAGTTGGCTTTTGATTTTGTCAGAGTAAGTGTAAAGTACTTTACATAATGATATATATTTGCAATTTTTCCAATCTTATCAGTGTTGTATTTACAGTTCACATGTGACATTTCCTCTGTCCCTGCCACTAAAATAAATCCTACAAGCAGTTATTTCCTTACTGACCTCTCCTAGTCAGCTAGAAAATGCCATCTATTATTTTCTCTTCCACACTCTTTCACTCATTCACACTCCCCTGATTGACTGCAGAGCTTTATATTTTTTCTTTCTAGATTGACTGTAGAGCTTTATTCTTATTCTTTCTACTTAGTGTTATTATGTTATTAAGGTTTTAGGAATAGCAACTTTAAGTAATTGCCCCAAAGTAAATAGATGTACTAAATCTGCTCCATGTGAGGCTGCAAGCCCATTTACAAAACCTAAAATGCAATGAGCCATCAGACTTATTTGTCTGGTTGTTGAGTACAGTCCTCAGACTGCAGATTACAGAGCTGGTGATGGTTGTACACCTCCCCAAAAAGTGTTCAGAAACTGTGTAGCAAGATTTGAAATATTCTGTCAAAAATTGTTATCTACACTGATGGATGCTAAAATTAAAATGCAGTTTATTTTGAATTTTATTTTATCCAGAAACACAGGGATGTTCCTGATTGACAATTTAAAATGTTCAATTTCATTGAGCTGTCAAAGACAATTATGAATTATGCACTGGTGCCCTCTTAGTATATAATCTACCTATGCAGGGTTGAATTTTTAGGCACTCATTTATTAATCAAAAAATCCCTTTATGTATTACTAGTTAACCCCATATTACTTCTGTTCAGAAAGGAGGGATAACATTGACATAATAGAAGACAGACTAAATTAAAGAGATGGTAAAAGCATTGACATCCTTGCAAAATCATAGGCACATCTGAATCTGATAGCCATCCTTTTGAAAAAGGCTACTCAAATTCACATTAACCTGATCAAGAATACCAATGAAAACCTCTTTCATTTTTTTGTATTAGAGACAGACTGTAGCCCAAAACTAATTTTGAGAGTAAAATCATTTGTGTTAATCTTCCAATCTGTAGACCCTGAAACATTGTTCCTGCAAGTAATTATATTAAACCAACTCAGAAAGGTTTTTCTCCTGCTAATTTCCAGCAAGAGAAGGCAATAAAAATGGAATAATTAACCATCAACAATTTTATTTTCCTGATTATATTGAAGCTTCAGATGGATGCATTTTAAATGGCCAGGCAGACATGGATGCGTTTTGCTTTTTAACACAGCCCTGAAGGGCAGAACCAGCTTAGGGTTATGAGCCTAGCATGTTCAACATTTTCCCTTTTTCTTATTCTGATTTTTTTTTAATATTTCTTTTTCCTCATTCATTGCATTTATTAGAATGTTTGTATCACAGTTAAAGGAAGAAACACAGTCAATTTTAACACTTCACTGCCCCAGGATTGTCCAGGAAGGAAACACAGGGCCATGGCCCCTTTGAAATAGTTTAGATTTTTTAAAGAGATTTGTAATGTAAAGTGTGCCCATGATGCAGTGGGAGTCACAACAGGCTGACAATGACAAAGTAGAAAAGATAGAAAAAAAAAATCAGATACCTTCATTATCTTTACAATTACAGCTCCTCGTGTTTTAAAATAAAAAATTGAGATGTAAAAGATTGAACAATTAATGATTATTTTATCACTTTAAAGTACCATTTTTTGTAGTGAACTTTAAATTTGATCTGATTAGTTTTCTTCCCCCAATTAAGTGTGCTTACCCAGGATATTAGTTTCATACAGTCTAAAATGTGGAGATAAAAGAATCTGTACTACCTAAACATATATTCCCATCTCAGTGTTATCTCTTCCTGTTCATTATCCACCTTACTCTGATTCTTCTTTTTTTTTCTTCTGGTTATTCTTTCCTCTTCTTCTTCTCCTTCTTTCTTATGCTCTTTCACCTTGTGCATCTCCCATTCTTCCAGTGGACATAAAAAAGTGCCAAAGATCATACTAGATCAAATCTATTTTTGTAAGAAGAACAAATCAGCAAGAAAAGAATGAGATATACAACTGATTATAAGCTCAACTCTGCTCCCCTACCTCCAATTAAATAAAAAACTTTACAGTTTTGCAAGCCAGCTGTAATATATGATACCTACCTTCAGGTCTCACATTTTTTTTTTACAAATACCTGAACTGGGTCACAACGTGCTTGGACTGAGACCTTTATGTCTTTAACACAGTCTGTGAAAGAGTTTTATCAGCTTCCTTGGCTTGTATTACCTTAAACCCCATTGCTTTTGCTGGGTTTGCTTTTAATTTTCCCATGAATTCAATCAGACAGTCAGAACAAAACTCAAAGGGCTGGAACCAAAGTTAAAAATAATCCATGATAATTCCACTGATCTAGTCATGCAGTTGCCTTTGGAGTATAAGCCTGCTTTGTTATGACAAGAGTAATTTAAAATTATGGAAAACACATTTTTAAGTTTTGAAGTATTACTTTTCACATGAGGGAGAGCGAGCAGGGAAGAATGCAAATCACTGTCAGCTCAGGAGCCAAAGGTAAAATGCAAATTTTAGTGAGGGTTAGCCTTGTAATATTAATTGTTTAACTTTCTTTTTTGTCTCCAAAGCCAAGGTATTTTTAGACATTTTTTAAAAGAAACACACTGTGGATAGCCTACAATACAGTATAGGGGTGGCATGTTCTCAGTAAGCACAGTTGTTTGTAAGGCTACTCCTACCCAGATATTTGCTGATTCTTTCTTCAGCAAGAATCAGAAGAAAGTAGTATTCAAATACGTTTTTTAAGAGAAGAATTGGAGGTTGATTTTGGCTGGCTGTTCTGTTTGTTCTCAAGTGAGGAAGGTGAAGATTATTATGAAAAAGACAAGAACTGGGATTAATGCTTTTAAACAGAGTAAAAAATAACCCTTCTTTTTAGCAGTACTCATGAGAAACAGACCTGTCAGATTCACCTGTCTACTTAAACAAGGGGTCTGTTTTGCTGACCCATTCCCATGTCCTCTGAGATCCATGCAGACTTCACTGGAAAGGTTTCACTTCATCTTTTCTGTGAAGGAGAAGGAGACCTTCTGACAAGTCCCAGCATCAGGAGAAAAGATGGATGAAAATGTTTGGCAAATCCAGGAAGAGGCCTGGGATTTTTACAGGCAAGGTAAGAGTAGCAGCTTCCCAACACCTGAAAATACCTGAAAATTCTATTCTGAATTTACAGCCATGCCTCTCCTTTCTTATCTTAGCATTTGGATGAGAGAAGAAAGGTGTACCTTCAAATTAAGGTGGGTGTCTGGCCCAACCAGCTTTCCTGCTGTATGTGTAATATTTAACAGAAAGCTGGTGTATATATATTGCTTAATCTAAGTAGTCCATTTGAGAGTTTAAAGTAATTTATTGAAATAGAAAAGAGCTTAAGTTTTGTTCCCTCTGAATATCTGTTGTGTAATGACCCTTCCTACATTTCCAAGTCAAACTCATAAACAGAATTATACTTTATGTTCTCTTATTTCTCTCCCTCTTACTGAGGATTTGGTCAATTAACATGTCCCAGTATTACACCTTTAAAGAGTCAGAGAAGTGTGAAATTGCCTTATAGTAGTGACAAGGATGAAGAAATCTTCCAAAGTCATTACTACGGCTCTAAATCTGGAGTCAAATTTAAATATAACATATTCTACAAGCTGAAAGTATTTGAGTTATTTGCTCCAAATTATTTAAAGTCCACATACATAAAGCTATTTATATTAGAATAGAAATTTGAGATTTGAGTTGTACTACACCTTGTCTCATAGTTCTAAAAAACAGTTAATATAATTGGGGTTTTTTTCAGCATTTTATTCAGTCTTACTTTTTCTACTTCATTGTGGTTGGGATGTAGTAAGAGAGAGGGCAGGTGTGTGGACCTGGGATAAATGGAATAATTTGAGTGCTGCTTATGCCCTCCTTACTAAAACTGTTGCTGCATAGCAAGACTAGATTACTAAAATTCCTGCTGAAAGTACATGTTGATGTATTTCAATAAGAAATCTGCTCCAGGAAGTAGCAAGCACGTCTTTTGATATGTAATTTTCCACTAGGGACAAAAGGAATGCTGTTATTGAGTCACAATGCAGGTATTTCCAAGCCACAGGTCTGCTTTTTCCATTCTGGGAAACATGAACATAAGGAAAGAACCTCTACTTTTCAGTTCACAGAATAACAGAATAAAAGAATTCATCATAGAATCAAACCAAAATGGTTCAAAGCCACAGGGCAGTCTTGGCCACTAGAATGGAGATAGTGACACTTTTCAAAGAGTAAATATTCATAGAAACAGAGTGAGAACAGTAAGGAACCTTCTTCTCCAGCCTGGCAATAACAATGATGTTGAAGGAGATAGATAACTGTAGACTTGCTCCTCATCTCAGCAAGACATACGCATTTTATTCAATACCTCTAAAAGTGAAAAAGACATTTCATCTTCTTTTTCTCAAGGTGTATTCCTTCATCTTCCTCGGATTTCCACCAGTAAAAGCATGGTGTTTTCCCATAAAACACTGATATTTAACCACAGGGTTTGAATGGTTGAGATGTAAAATTAATGCAATTTATTTATTTTTCTATCTAACTTTTATTTATTTTTCAGGCATGCAGTTGGAGCGATGGATATTAATATGGAATTAATGCAAAAATTGGAGAAAATTTTGTCACTCTCTTAAAATTTCAGCCACTCATGGAAATTTGACGGGGAAAACATAGGAAAAAGTTAAAGCAGATAATAGCCAATAGAAAACTTTACTTTTACATGCGATTCTTGGTGTAACCTCCTTAATCATCTGGCCAAGGAAATATATGAGACTAAAGGCAATAAGCAGGAGAAAAGTCAAATAAATAAACGAATACATTAAAGTCATTTACCAGCTCTGATGGGAAACTATGCTATCCATACTTGCAAGGTATTTTCTCAAGGTCCTGGATATGGGTAATTTTCCCTGGTATGTGAGATATGATCAGGAAAACTATTTAAATATGGTAAAACACACATCTAAAACACTTGTGGTTTTTAAGACATTTAGCTGAGTGCTGTGAGTTTGCAATGTAGATACTAAATGTGGGATTTATCTCACCTGGCCTGAGAGAGTCAAGGTGAGGAAGACTACAACAGCAATAGTCACCTTTGGCTCTGAATTTTTGAAGAGAGTAGCAAGAATGTTTTCTAGGTATCAGTTTGGGGGATCTTTGCTAAAGGTCTTTATTTACTCACTTGAATCCCACCAGAAGAGAGAGAGTATGTTTTCAGGAAGCTTTTTCAGGCTTTGCAATATTAATTTAAACCAAACCAAATCCTTGTTTACATTTTGCAATGAACGGTGCTTTTTTATAGCAACTCTGAAGTTTTGCCTATTTATTTCATTTCTGTTGTGATTTCTTTTTTATTGTGAAGATTGGCCAATTTAGAGTAAATTGTCTAGCTAAAGTAATCAGGGAAAATTAATGTCAGAGATCAATTCATCCAATTGCATTAAATGAAAGCAAGATTTTCTTTACTCATTTAATTATATCAAATAACATCTGCAAGACATACCTACCCTTCAAAATGAAGAGACATGTATGGAGTACTGGGATTCATTCCAGGACTAGCATCAAACCTTGAGGAATTTCAATCAAAGTGAGAAAAGTTACAGTCCTGCTGTAAAATAGGATTGTGCACAGATCTTCTGTGATTTCTTCCCTATTAGATATGGGAAACAGCTCTTTTTCTTTCCAAATGGATTTCTAAAAGTGGTTTTTAAAGCCAAAACAATTAAAAACACATCATGTTGTCTACTGAGGCTGTTTTGTGTACAGAAAAACAAAAACACATTAAGAGATATTGTAAAAAAGAAAACTTTTAAAAATTCAGAAAGATCCATTTCCCTTTCTCAAGCTCTCCACAAGGCAAGGGGTCTCATTTTCCTCTTCCTCAACCCAAATAACAAATACATATATCCTACAAAAATATTTGGTATTCAAAATTCCTGCTTCAAGCCTTAAGCAGTTTCTCTAAGCCTACCTCCCTGGAGTCAAAAATACGTTCTTAATGGTGATTTTATGATGTTATTGGAGCAGACATAACGAAATAAGAAAACTAACTTATCAGATAGTGTTTGGGGACGAATTTTATGATCACTTTATATTACAATTCTGAGTTCTGAGTAGATGCTAAAAGCATTAAATACTAGCAGTGTACGATGCACTCATTTATGAACACATCAAAAAAGAACTTTCATAAAAAGCAACCATTTGCTTGCTCCCTATAGCTGATGTGTTTCAACAGTTGACCAATCATTCAAATGGGTAATTTGAATTGCGTATATAGTCTAGCATATAATATGTATATTTATATATATACCACTCTATAGTAGCAGTTCCAGGCAGTACCTAGTGGCACCTAGGTACAACATGCAGCCAATTTACCTAGCATACTTCGTTCTTAGTTATAGAATATGCTGAGCCAGAAGGTACCCATCAGGATCATCAAGTCCAAAGCAAGAGAAATGTGAAAGATCTATAGAGTATGTATAAATATTGGTGTGGGTTATTATAAAGAAATGTCAGTAAAAAAGAATTTAAAACCCAAAACCAACACTTCAATGCTTTTAAAATGTTTTTACTGAGATGACAAAGATGCAGCATTGTACATCCAATTAAAAGGAGACTTTATGTTCCCCTGAGAACCCAAACCTGTTCAATGAGTTTCATTTCATATGGAAATGCACAGTTAGCACAGTGTTAAGAACAGTTTATTGCCTGTTCCTAATATAGTAAGTCCATCAAAGACCTAATGGACCTATGCTTGCTTTTTAAAATGGACAGTGTATGTCACAAAGCTCCCTTCTGGAAAACCAAAACCCCAACTTCCATCCTCTAGTGTCAGCGACCTCTCTTCTACAATACTTGCAGCTGTAGGCACAATCCCAAATCTACTTTGAAATGGGTTGCAGATGAGAAGGAAAGAAGTATTACCAAGATTATATCAATTGTAAATCATATTGTGAGAAGCTTCTGAGAGTACCAGTTTGATGGAAGACTTTACATTCTGTAGCAGTATTGCAGCAGAACTTCTTACATGCTACAGTTTTAAATATGCTAGATGTCACAGATGTGAGTGATTTAACAAACTGGCCAAAACAGTAAGGCAGAGATGCTGCTTCCCACTGTAGGGAGAAAAGTCATGTGGCCGAAGCTCACCTGAAGTTGAAGTAGGCCAGAATTGTGGGAGACAATAAAATGAGGTTTTCAAATATATTAATGGCAAAAGGCAGTGTAGAAATAGCATCAGCCTGTTACAGGATGAGTATGGTCACCTCAAAAACAGGGACATGGACAAGGCAAAATGGCCAAGTGTGTCCTGGGGGCATCAGGCACAACATTGCCAGCTGGGCAAGGGAGGGGATTGTCCTGCTCTGCTCTGCACTGGGGCCACCTCACCTTGAATATTGTGGGCAGTTTTGGGCACCACTAGACAACAAAGACATTGAGCTATTAGAGAGTGTCCAAAGGAGGGCAGCAAAAAGGTGAAGGGCTTTGAGAGGAAGCAGTGTGAGGAGTGACTTGGTCTGTTCAGCCTGGAGGAGACTGAGGAGAGACTTCACTGCAGTTACAGCTTCCTCATGAGGAGAAGAGGGGCAGGCACTGAGCTCTGCTCTGTGGTAATCGGTGACAGGACCCAAGGAAATGGCCTGAAGCTGTGTCAGGGTATGTTTAAATTGAATATTTGAAAAATTTCCACTGGAACAGGCTCCCCAGGAAAGCTGACAAAGCACCAAAGCTGTCTGATTTCATGAAGCATTTGGACAAAACTCTTGGGCACATAGTGAGACTCATGGATGGTCTGGTGCAGAGCCAGGAATTGGATTCACTGATCCTGCTGGGTCACTTTCAACTCATATTCTATGATTCTGTGATTTCATGGAGCAGTCCAATTGGGTAACAAAGTGCTTGTTATTCCAGTCATTTCACTAAATGTCTACAAATTTCAGTCATTCCACAAAGTGTCTGCCTGGAAAAGTCATTTTGCAGAAAATTTTAATCATTCAGTGAAGTGGCTAGTTTCACAATGTAAAAGCAATGTAAACAAAATGTGAGATGATGATCACATTTAAGTAAAAGCATATTAGTAACAATTTCAAACAGGTAAGAATACTCTCCTCTGTATATGAATATTTATTTCATTTTAGCCATATATACTTGGGTGTATACATAAATAAAATCCACCTCAAAGCTGTAAAAAATCCTCAGGAGGTATTTTATACAGAACATATTAATGTCATAATGCTATAAAAGATTTCTAGACATTTAAACTTGTAGCCCATAACTGGATAGCTGGCTTTTAGGGGAGGAAAAGTGATAATTTTTGTCACCTCCACTCCATATTTAAATGTGTGCTTTCTATGTGACTGAAACAGGATGGGGACATCAAGAGAGATGCTGTACCTAGCAGGATGGGATAACACCTCATCCTCTGTGTTATTGCACTATTTGCCTTCCACCTTTCTAAACACCAAATCATAACGATGAAAATCCTAACTCCATAAAATCACTCTTAGATACCTGTGCTAGAAATGTCTTATTGCTCTTTTTAAAATAACCGTAGGACATTCCAAACTCAGATTCCAACAAAAAAAGCTTTTATGCAAAACAGAACATCCAGCACATATGAAATGGCAGTGTTGAAACTGTACATCAAATATTAAGCTTTCCAACTGGAAGAAAGGAGGGAGGATATTCATTATGAAAAGGTTTAAATTATTTGAACAAATGGCATTAATCCTACTAGAATTATGACACATTAAGATCCTATGCCAGCAAAATACTCAAGCACGGTCCTTCTCTTTAAGACCAGAAGTAGATCACTGAACTATATATCTGACTGCTCACAAATGATTAAATTAAGATAATGGTCTCAGTGAAAATTCAGAAATGTTTAGTTTAATACTGCCTATATAATAATGAACTGGATCATTTCAGCACATAAATGTAAAAGTGCAAAATGTAATGGCTTGTGGCAACCACTGCAGTATTGCTACAGAGCCAATGACTTGAATGTTATAGCTCTTGTAGTCAAAATTAAATGGATTCTCCAGCTATTTTATAAAGTTATTTCCTCACTATGCTGTCAGAACAACATGCAGTGAAAATAAGACAATAAACCTCAAATCCCTCATTCAGCTTTGATCAAATCTTGTGGGCAGTGCTAACAGGAGATGTAGAAGGAGTTCAGAGACCATATTTGGAACTGTACTCTGAATTTAATTTTATCATTATACAGTCTGTGCAGGGATACAAGACTTTTAAATGTTCATAAACTCATAGAAGATGTGCTGTACACAGTTTTAATTTTTTTATTCATGATTACATTAAAACTGACTTACATCCTTATTGTTCATATCCTGCCTACTCTGCAAAGAAGGAGGTGAGATTTCTGAACCTGTGCTATTCTGAGGCCTTGCAATTACCATTGCATAGTAACACATGCTTGAAAGATAAAGGTAGGATTATGAGAAAAGTGATTTTTCTAAACCAAGTGTGATAAATACCCACTGTGAGGATTTTAAGTTAAGCATTTCATGATGTCTTGTAGAAAACTCTTGAAAAATCTGTAAGTGGTGGAAGAGAAGTTCCTAAAGGAAATGTATTCTAAGACACTGAGAGAATTGAGGGATCCAACAAAAGTGAGAGACAAAATGTCCTGCATAAAAAGGATACATGAGTTTTTCACAAGAAAGATCCATCCTTGCTTAGAGCTTTACCCATAACCTTTCAGCAAAACATAGGAATATGCCTAGGACATTTTTTGGTGACATGGAACTTAAAGTTAATATCAATACAAGGAAAAATCAGGATATGATACTGACAAAAAAAAAAAAAAAAACAACATTATTTTGACTTACAAAGAAGTGAGTGTGTAAAGATGAGCAACACACTTAGCCTGGAAACTACAACTTTTTCTGCCTCTAGAGCAATGAGGCTCTGTAGCACACAGCCTCTGCTCCCTGGAGGAGAATCGTGTACTTGTGTGAGAGCTTCTTAGTGTCACACATATGAATCACACAAGCATCTCTTTCCACTCATGTGAAATAATTTTGTATGACCAAAACCTCAAAAGGCAGCAAATGTAACTATTTTTATGTGCAAGTTTGGTAAGGTCCTCAAAATGACTGTGTGGCAAAGTGCCTCTGGTGAACATGATTGGGTTTGTAACAGATCTAACTCAGCATTGCATTTTTTATACTTCTTTACACATGTGATTATTTTTCAGATCCTAAATTTAGCATTCTTGTGCTGTATTTTATTTACATATACATAAATACATTTTGAACAGTATAACATACTTTGATATAGTTTATGTTGTTAGCCAGCTTTATAATACTGCAGATATTTCACTATCCTGATTACACTATCAGGCAAGATTAAAACTTCTTCTCCATTTCCAGCTTGAATTGTATGATCAAACACAATTAAATCAGAGAGAGAAAAGAGTTAAAACTATTAGCTCAGGTTGGATTTATTTCACAAAGCTCAGTTCAGAACTTATTTTGTGTTTTGTTTTAATAGGTTTAATCAGTACAGTAGAACTAGTAAGAAATTAATAGATTTTTAAGTCCTGTAAGCAGTTCAGATCTCATGCACAGGCATTATTCTTAATTATAAAAGGTTACAGTTGACTTCTTTCAATATATGTGACTATAAAACAAAGCAGGCTTAAAAAATATAGGTCAGCTCTTCATCACAAGTACAAAGCAATGTTCTTCGTATTTCAGTACAGTGTGAAAACCAGAATAATTTGTGGTGCAAAAGTTATATGCACATAAACATAGCTTTTCTAACCAATATTCACATAAACATAGCTTTTCTAACCAATGTGATTGCTGTATCTCCAAACATTTTCCATACAACCATATTATGCATTCTTAATAATTCTTTTGGAATTTTGTAAAGTCTTTTATCAGCAGATAAAGCAAGAATCCCTGTGCCTGTACTGTTTTCCTCATAGTTTCATCTTGAAAGAACTCTGTTTTAAGAGGTCTAAATTATGAAATACATCCTTACAACAAATCTGACTGGCATTTAGCTGAGCTGATTGTCTCAAAAACATTATAAGTGGAATTAGATAGTCCATTATAGACTTAGTAACTCGTTTCAAAGGTTTTGCACTTGCTTTGTTTGATAATGTATTTGAGCACTCTGTGGTTGGTCTTGGTGGCAAGAACCTTAATTTAAATCTCTGTTTAAAAGAGTAAGGGTTCCAAAAAGATGGCTGAAAAATACAAATCAAATTAGAGGAGTAGTTTTTCGTATAAAATTTCCTAAAAAGATTTTCTTTTTTTTCTGTATCTTAAATATACTTCAACTTGCGTTTACAAACACCTCCTGGAAAACCTACACACTTTAAAGTGCCCCCTTTCATCAGCTAGGATCTCATTCTTCCATATTCTGCAGGAGATGGAGATCAGAGTTAATGCTGCTTTTATAGGTTTTGTCCACCAGAGACATCAGGGATTTGTTTTGCACCTTTACCATGAAAGTCTGTTGAGGAAGAAGTGTCTTATATTAGTCCCTCATAAGTTGGGAAGCTTGCTTGCATGGAGCAAAATATTGAGGATCTTGCTGTATTTTAGTTGAGTCACAAAGGGATTTACCTGCTGTAATCTTCTTTTCCTAATATTTTTCCTTTTTTTTTTGCACCTAATTTGTTAACTATATATTGTTATTAATAAACCCTATTGTTTATCAGTTCTATAACAGCAAATTTCTGCAGTCCTCACTGTATTTCCTCTTTTATGAGGGAGATTTGCCAAAGATCATACAGGCAGAACAACACGAATGAATTGAACTCAAGAGTTTAGACTCTCTCTTGACCTAAATCTCATTCTTTTCTATTCATTGCAGATGCAGGTACTTACCAAAACTCACACTAAAGTCAGTGAATGCCAGCAATCAATAGCATTCCACTAATTTTTAACTGCAGTGGAAAAGCAATCAAAGGAAATGAAGTCCAGAAAGTAAATAAAGTTGTATACAATGAGAGGAAGAATAGGGCTCCATCAGCAAAGCAGTTAGGGCAGCCTTGTAAGCCACAATAGCATTGTGACATACTGCACATCTTTGTGACTTGGGAGAAGGATGATGTTTCCTTCATTTTAACTTTTGGGTTGCTTTTGAAAACTAACCATTATCTGTACAAAAAAAAAAAAAAAACCCAAAAAAAAAGCCAAGACTCTACAGGTGCAATAAAATTGCTGAACTGAGGCTGTACAGGATGAACCAGGAGGGGTGAAAAGCCGAAAAGCTAAAGAAGCAGAATGAGAAAATAAGAGCAAATGAAAAGGTGAGGGCGTCTGTGATGTGCAGTGTGGTCAACTTGCAATTCCAGCTTCACCCTCACTAATACAAAGAGCAGAATTATACAACTTATAAGAGCTGAAACTGGGCTCAGCTATATATAGGTAGGTTGTTCGCTGTGAACAGATGAAGACTGCGTTGCTAAGCCAGGAACAGGAAAAAGTCAGTTTCTTCAGGGAGCTTGTCCACTCTGCCTTCACTGAATCACAGACTCACAGAATGGGTCAGGTTGGCAGGGACCACATTGGATCATCTGGTCCAACCTCCCTGCTCAAACAGGGTCATCCAGAGCACATGGCACAGGATTGTATCCAGGTGGGTTTTGAACACCTCCAGTGTTCAGAGCCTCTCTGGACAATCCATGACAGTGACCAGGCAACTGCACAGGAAAGAAGCTCTTCCTCATGTGCCAGTGGAACTTCCTGTGCATCAATTTCTGCCCCTTGCCTCTCTCTCTGTTGCTTGGCACCACAAAGAGGAGCCTCCAAAAGGCTCCATCCTCTCAATACCCTCCCTTCAAACACTTACAGGCAGAGATGAGTTTCCCTCTCAGTCATTTCTTCTTGGGGCTGAACAGGCCCAGCACCTTCAAGCCTTTCCTCATAAGAGAGATGTTGTGAATTTTACCCAGAAGCTTGAGCAGGTGGGTAAAAATTGGCTAAAGGGAAGTCAGAGAAAAAGGGAAGCTGAGACTACTACTGTTCACCTGTATGCAGCTTATAAGAAGAGTATTTGAGATGTTTTTGCACTTCATTTGAACAAGATGTTCTTAGATTTCATTTTTAAACAGTGCCTTACCTTTTCTGAGATTTTCCTAGAAAGAGCAATCTCTTTTGTCATGTCTGATGACTAATTCAAACTGATAATAATTCCAGGAAAGAGTTAACTTGTGTCACAAAGGTTTTAGGGATTGTGTCTGTGACTATCATGAATTTATAAATAATTTCCCAATCTGAAACTGGGAAATCAGTGATTCAAAGAGGAAAAATGCTGAATCACATGAGATAAAAAAAGAAATTTAAAAAACCAAAAAACTTCACTTTTATTTAGATACTCTTTTCCCACACTTACAAATCTTGATTGTAATGCACAAAAGACACTATGTCTGGTCTCTCAAATTCTCAAGAAACAATCTTATTAAAACAGAGCCATGGGAAGTATGCATAGGGAGCAGAAGGTAATATCTGATCATAATCATTGCTTTCCTGCCTGCTTCAGTGCATCCCAACATAGTCACACAAATACCTCTGAAATGTGGCAGATTTTTTCACTGCAAACCTTTTCTGTGGTTTTTTTCCCTAATGAGGAACATAGAGGGCACATATAATCTCAACACACAAATGAAACTTGAATTGCAGAAAAGGAAAATTTAAAAACTTTAATGCATCATATTCTCCCACAGGTACTTCTTCATCAAATTTTTCTCAAGACCTGTAAATCAGAGGTTTGTCATCACAGCAGTCTCTACAGACAGCTTAAAAACAATAAACCAAAGATTTTTAGCTGTATTGTTTGTTTTTTCTCCAGATCTAGTTGGAAAGAAAACAAACCAACCTACCAACCTTAGGGAAAATAACAATACAAGAAAATATATTATGTGTGGGAACTAGAAATGTGATCCACTTTCCAAAACTGGACTATTATAAACTGAAGAAAAATATATATATATTACTGACACAGTCATTTACAGGGATTCAGGTTATCAAACCACTAAATTTTTACATACATGCATTGACATCAAGCTCCTAGTCTGTTTGAAGACCTCCCTGTCAAAAGTGCTCAACATTCCATCATTCTAGAAGTAAGGAAAAACTGAGCTAAACTGTATTAGTAAGATAATAAAATTTTAAAAATTCAATTTAATTAAATTGAAATAAAATAAAGAAAATAAAATAAAATAAAATAAAATAAAATAAAATTAAATTAAATTAAATTAAATTAAATTAAATTAAATTAAATTAAATTAAATTAAATCCTCAATGCATTATTCTATCAATTATCAATTTGTTGGGTTTATCAAAGGAAATGAGCTTCAGGTTTGGGACGACTTTGACAGATATGATTTGTCTGATATGTTTATATGAAAGGAGAACCTGGGCAGCATTTAGCCTCCAAACTGTCCTCCCAGTCCATGGGTGCCTGCCATCTAACACACCTGAGAGAGTCCTTTCCAGTCCATCATACATTCTACACCAGCAGCATATTTTTTCTCTCTTTGGTCTGAAAATATTGTAAAAAGTCCATTTCTTTAACTGCCTAATTAGTGGGAGCAGTCTGCCATTCTCATCCCCCCATTGTCATCATTTACATAGAATAACATTTCCCTTCCCTGCCCAGCGTTTGCAACTCTAAGGAGAAAAACTTCAGAGAACAGAGATGAGGTGTTTCAGTACACAGGGAAAATGATCAGACACTACCAGTGAGATACTCATTCTACATTTTGTCTCTTTAATTCCTATTTATAATTGACAAATTAACCTTGGGAAGGGGCTGTAGAAAGGAGAACACAAAATATGAATGACAACAGAAAAAGGAAGAGAAAAGCAATTATGTAATATTGTCACATTTGAAATAAGGTTGTATAATAGAGTCAAAACAGATTAATTCATTCTGTGAACCTTGCAATGCTTATATGCCCTTTCTCCTCCATCAAAATCCTGCATCCTCTCAGTTTACTCACCTTCATGCTACAGACACAGAGGTCACAGCACGAGAGCAAGGAGAGAACTGAGCCAACACAAACCTCGCTCAGCTGCCACAGGTTCTTCAGCCACAGGGGCCAAGCCAAGCTGCCTTGGTGGGCTGCAGGTTCTCTGCTGCCTGGACACAAAGCCACATCTTTCCTGAACACTGCTGATGTGAGGGCATGTCCAGTAAGGTGGCAAAACTATAGCTGTACGATTAAGAAGGTGAAATAGACAGTCAATGTTTGAAGTTTGCTTACTCTAAATTGTAAGTGTTTGGATGTTCAAGTTTAGGGAGCCTATATAGGTCTTTTCTGCTGGAGAGATGAGGTTTTACAGTATTCTTTACAAGTTAATGACTTGAGCTTTCAGGCACTTTTTAAATCCATTTCAATAAATCTGTGTGTATACTACACTGTAATGTCAGTGGAGGTAATTATTTTCACTCTTCAGTGTCAACATATTGACAAGGTGTCATTTGTTACCTGTATAACTCTATATAACTCTTTGCAGAATTTAATAATATATTATCCATTTGACTAAATTAATTACGACTCATTAGCAAAATATTTAAACAAATGAAATCAGGCACAAAATCACACCTATCTTACTTACAGCTCTCATTTTAACGATGTGTTCTGCTTGTTGTGATTATCACTTTGTAGTTGGGGAATTAACCAGTTCTACACTATTAGTGTGAGTTACAGTAATAACTTCCAACTCTGTCTTGATTTACATCTTCTTTATCTTTTTGACACAAAAATAGTTTGAATAGTTCCAAAGAAGATCTAAGAATTCCCAAGAAAAAAGTTAATAGCCTTCCGAGCACCCTTCTGACTTATTTTTCAAACACATAGATTTTAAGGACACCTCTTAATAGGGTAAGAAGATTCTTACATATAAGTACTTCATACTATATTATATAATGTTATGTCATAGAATGTAATCTTCCAGACTCTTTCTGAATTAATGAATTCAAATATTATGAAAAATATTCTTAAAGCAGTTGGTTTGGATTTGGCTTGGTTTTTGGGTTTTTTTTGAGACAAACATCAGTGCAAAGATATATAAGTTGTGCTTGCTATATGTACTGTTAAATTTAGATATCATACATTATATCATATATGCCATAATGCCTTTTACAACAGCATGGGTCACAAGGACACATACAAAGTCACCAATTCAGAATGAAAGGTAAATTAACAATACATTAAAAAGTTAGATATGAAAGATTTAGATTCTCTGCTGCATTTTCAGTAGATGTTGAAAGTTGAGTAAAAAAAGTCATATGATCTGAGTTCTCATTCTTAATAATGACTCAGCAGAAATTTGTATGTCTTAAACTTTATACTCTTATTCTGAACAAATAATAAATATATTATACCACTCAATTAAAAATACATAAAACCACACAGAACAAACATCCAGGAGAGTAGTAAGATTAGTGTGACTAAGATAATAAAAGGTGAATACATAGTTCAAAGTCCCTGGCAAGAGAAAGAATGAAAATTGTTATTATTTAATTAAAATGTTTCTTATCCTGCTCAGGAAGAGTATTTAAAAAAAAAGGAGAAAGGCATGAGAGAATTGAGCTGAAGTTTGGGTCAGTGCTAATCTTCATGTGTGTCAGAATTTCACTTGATCAGACTCTTCACTGAGCACAGTTTATTTATCTAGCATGCTTTTTTCTTGCAACCCATGCAAATTAAGCTATAAACAGTAGTAAAGGCATCATAAATTTCATACTGTTCTCAGTAAACATAACCTTCCTCTCCATCTCTTCACATTTTCTTCACAGATCTGTTGGTTTCCAAACTGGAAATGGTGGAGTTCCTTCAGGTGGCCATACAGGTAACCAAGTTGTTCCCCACTACCTTGTTGACCCTCCAGTTTAATCCTTAGTGTGGCTTTGCAGAGCAGTGCACTTTATTAACACATGACAAGTAAAGCAGTCACCTGCATTTCCAGAGAATAAATGTTTCTTAACTCTTTCCTGGGAGCATTTGGTGGTTTTGGTTTAAGAATAGAAAAAGGAAAGAGATAGATAGATAGATAGATAGATAGATAGATAGATAGATAGATAGATAGATAGATAGATATGAACCCAATTTTCTTTCTTTTTATGAAAGGTGGAATTTGGGAAGAGAAATTACATCCATGTTGGATTTTTTCATCTTAGGTCTTTGTCCTGGCTCAGCTAGCAACAAAGTGCCATGCAGCTGCTCACCTACACTCCAGTGGGATGAGGATGGGAATCAGAAGAAAAGGATAACACTTTAATAACTGAAATAAAATAAAATATAATAATAAACATGGAATCATATAATTATTTAGGTTGGAAAGGACTTTAAAAATCATCTAGTTGGAACCCCCTGTCATGGGCAGGGACATCTTCCACTAGATCAAATTGTTCAAAGTCCCATCCCACCCAGCCTTGAACACTTCCAGGACTGGGGCATCCACAGCTTCTTTGGGCAACCTGTGCCAGCACCTCCTTGCTCTCATCCACTCTCAGTGAATGAGAATTTCAAATAAAATGGTGTGCTAAATTTTCAGGGGGGAGGGGTATTTTCTGCCAAATTTCTATACCCTCAACAACAGAAGGGAGAAAACAGAGAGATAACTAAAACATAAGACAAGTGATCCACAGTGCAGATGCTCACCACCCACTGACTGATGCTCAGCCAGTACCTGAATAACCATCAACCCCTCCTGCCAAACTCCTCCCAGTTCATACACTGGCCATGACATTCTGAGGTGTGGAACATCCCTTTGGAAAGTTTGGGTCAGCCATCCTGACTGTAATCCCTCACAGATTTTTGTGCACCTCCTTAATAGCAGAGTATGAGACACCAAAAAAGCCTCGATTTAGGAGAGACACTACTCTGCAAAACTGAAATATCTGTGTGTTATCAGCATTATTCTCATACCAAATCAAAAAACACAGCACTGCACTACTAAGAAAAAAATCAACTCTATCCCATACAAAACCATGACAATTTTGAAGTTCTGTAATCATCCAAATGTTCCAAAGATCTAATCCATTCAGCTTTCCACTGACAGCTACCCAGAATGACTTTGTGTAGTCAAAGAAATTGACAGTCAATTTGAGATGTTTCTATCACTCATCTTGTAGATAGCACTTGCCAGCTCTAAGTGATGAAAGACTTTTCAGTATTTCCTGTTTCTATGTCTCCAGATTGCATCTGGATTGGTTTATTCCTTCCTACTTATGCATCATGACAGTGTGTGTTCACTCTCAGATGTCTGAATTTGGTTCCTTTCCCTGAACTTGCAGTTTTGTTGAAATCCATCTTTGATTCAAGTGTTTTTATTAGCACAATACACTGTCTAAATAAGGAATTTTAGGGCTATATCCAGCTATCTGTGTTGAAATATTCTAATTTTCAATTAAATCAGTGTAGGTATTTTTATATCTTCAGTGTTTCTGTTACATGGGATGATAACATGTCTTTGGCTCAGACCCCTGGGGTGAAGTCAAGTACAATTGGGCTGGGTCAAGCCCTAGAAATATACTGTAAAAGTGAACTAAACTTCTCTTTAAAAGCCCTGATGGTCATCACTGAACATCCCTCAGGATGTCAGGATAGTATATATTAGCTTCAACCAGGATCCTATGGGAGGCTGCTCTGAAGGACAGTGGCACAGAATGGCTGATTAAGAACAACCTCCTCAAAGCACCCAGATGAACCACTACAATGTGCAGAAATCTGAGGAAGAGTGGTCAGAGGCCAGCATTGGTGGAAAAGAGACTTAAGAATGAGCTCAGGAGCATGGGCAAGGACAGGACTCCCAGCAGGAAGATAGAGATGTTGTTTTAACTTAAGGAGAGGATTTAGGAAAGTCGTAGCTCAGCTGGAGCTGAAACTAGTAAGGGATGGGAAGGGCAACAACCAGGGCTTCTATACATATGTCACTGACAGAATTAAATTACAGAAAGTATGGGACCACTGTTTAATGGGGCCAGAGACCAAATGGCAAAAGCCACAGAGAGGCTGATTTTCCATCTATGCATGACGTCATTGTTTCCCACAAAGAAATACTGGCTTTGTGAACAAGAACACCACAGCTGAGGTCATCTACCTTAAATGTAGCAAGGCTTTCAGTACACATTCCCAAAATGTCCTTATACCAAACTGCTGAAATACAACTTTGATGGGTGGACAGTTAGGCAAGCAGAAAATTATTGCCAGATTGCCAAACTGAAAAAGTTGTAATCAGCTGTAATAAATGGCCAAGCAGTGGGCAATTTCCAGTACTACTCAGGAGGAGGAATTATACTGAGGCCAACATTGGTTTTTGTTTGTATTAATGTCCTGAATGATAAGATGCAATGCATCCTGAGAAAGTTTATGGATAATATCAAACTGGAGGATGATACCAAACCAACAACAAATTTTCTGTTCAGAAGGACCTTGTAAGTCAGGAGAAATGCATTCACAGGAGATTTATCAGGCTCAGCCATAGGAAATGTTGAGTTTTGCACCGCAGAGGACTAACTCAAGAACTGGTACAGGCTGGTGGGTGTAAATTAGCTTTGGAGGAAAAGGCTTATGTGTCCCAGTGGATAACAAGCTGAGTGTGAGTCAGCAGGGTGCCCTGGTAGCAAAGACAGCAAACCACATGCTGATCTGTGCTGTCAAAATTACAGTTGGTGGATTGAGGGAGGTGACATTCCCATCTTCTCAACCCTGGTGAAACACATCCAGAGTGCCTGGCCCAGTTGTGGACTCCTCAGTTTCAGAGAGACATGAACACCTTGGAATGAGTCTGGCAGCAGTCCCCTGGTAAGGGTGTGGAGTGCGTGGCAGACCAGGAGAGCTGGGAGAGCTGGGTTTGGTCACTCGGGAAGAGTAGAGTAAGGAAGAAACTAAACAGAGAGTACAGAGGCTGTAAAGCCAGGTGATTTGAAAGGGCAGAGCAAAAGGACAGGAGGCAACTGACACAAATTGCCCCATAAACAGAAGTTCTGTAAGAGAAAAAGAAAAACGTATTCCTACAAGGATGGCTGAACACTGAAAGAGGTACACACAGAGAGGATTTAAATGACATCTTTGGACATACTCAGATATCAGGCCCTGTCTTGTGTGGAGAGTTGAATTAGGCTTCCCTCTCAACCCAAATTATTCCTGATTCTATCACCTATTTTTTATATTGCACTGACAATATATTAGACTTTAAATTTTACAATAAATAATACATATTACTTTGATATGAAGCAATATATTCTGATGGAGCATATGATGGAAAAAACATAGACTGAATTATTTATAGCCACAGTTTCATAGAGGAAAACAAGGATGAATTCCATGGGATTTGATCCCAAAACTGGAACCACAAATTATTTTTATTTATTTTAAAAGGATAGCTATACACTTCATGTTCTAATTCCTAAAAGTTGAAAATTAACATCTAGTTATTTTTCATAAAGCAGCTAGTAGGGTGAATAATTCATAAGGATTTTCATTTTCAGATTTAACAAATAACATTCTGGATCTCTTCCTATAATCAAAGAACCCCAGAGAAAAGTTCCCAGTGTAGCACATCTACACTTCCTTCTTTCTCAGCAACAGCAACTTGACACTTAGAATATCATCCCATGCAACTGAAACTGTCAAACTATTTCTTCTTCTCTTGCTATTTATGAGTGGGTTTTGGAGTGTTGGCAGCAAAATTTCTCAATTAAAAGGCTTTCAGAATTTTCATANAATTAAAAAAAAAAACACCTGCCTGTTAATTCTGTGAATTGCTTCACACTAACATGCTCAGGAGTCTCCATGTGGATTTTGAGCTTAAATCTGGTACTCAGAAATTAAAGGAACAGTTAGGCAATGTGATTTTTGTGTTACAGCAGACAACTTATTTTAAAAATAGTGAGTAATAAATTTTTTTAATGAGCTAATCACAAAGGAGCAGCAACCCCTGTCAACAGAACATTTCAACAAATAAATCTGAATAATGAAAATGTATATGCTGAGACTGTGCTTCATTCATACACAGTTCATTAACAAACAAATTATATAAACTAAACAAATTAAGTTTTGCTGACATATTTCCCAGGCATCAGTTATCACTGACAGGACATTTACATTTGCAAATAGGTTTCTCTAAGAAATACGAGGAATATTGTTAGGTAGCTGGGTATGCTTCATGTGTGATCAATAATAAAGCCAGTCTCTACAGACACCAAAGAACTTGTAGTTTTTAGGACATCTTTATCTTTGTCCTTAAAACAGAATTGCATCTCAGCTCAGAGAATCATCAGAAAAACATCATGATCCTGTACTTATGGCCCATCACATGTAAAATGAAAAGATTTCTCAAATATATCTAGAAATCATCTAAACATTTACTCCCCAGGCTTCTGACCCCTAAATTATGAAAGAATGAGAAAATATACCAAATAATTTTGCAAACATAGAGGTCAAAGAATGTTTTCATTGGCATAATCAAGGATAACCATGAAAAACTGATTGGTGTGGAACTACATCATCAACTGTATCACTAGGATACCTAATAACATATTACACATCATGAGTTTTAAGACGGATGTGTATTTGGAACAAGGTTAGACACACTATGCTGATGTTTCAGAAGTAATCAGCCTCATAAACTGACTTCCCCCAAAGAAAATAGCCTTTATACATTTCCCAGAAGTCCAGGGTTGATTTCCTTAAAGCTCTAAGACTGCAGTTGAGATGGTACTGTCCACACCATGGAAACTTTCTTACAAATTTGGAGCCATGCACTTTGCCTCCTTCAAGAGGAGAGATTCCACAGAGACACACTGCGTGAAGGTCACCAAGCTTCTCCAGTCTTTACAGTCTACAGCTTTGTCTCTTCTCACCCAACACTTCTCCCACAGTCTCAACACAATTTTGCTCCAAAATTTCTAGAAAGAGAAAAAATGTACTGCCTTAGCTATGAAACTCCTATGGGAGTCTCTCCTCAATATAGATCCTTGATGTCATGGGTTTAATGTGCAAGTACTTCACCGTATCCTGTGAAATGACAGATTTTGAAAACAAACATTACACATTACATAGGAACATAGCAGGATCCATATAATATTAGACTTCCATTTATAACTGAAGGACTCTTAAGATACAAGGAGCTGAAATTACTCCAGATTTATTAACATAATTACTTATTGGAATACTAATTCTAAGCAAAAGTGATGGCTATGCACCTTCTTCCTCTTGCAAGTATAGATATTATAATATGTCACTTAGCTGTAAACACAAAAAAAATTAATCCTATTTCTATACAGGAACAGAAGTATAGAAAATGTGTTGTGAAACCAAGAATGCATCTATACTCAGAGTAATATAATTTAAAATATAATTTGGATATGACAACAACCAGTTCTAATATTTCTGTTTCTTGCACACATCTCAAAGGCCCAGTACATCTTGCTTTAATATATTTGTCCTCCTCCATTAACAAGGTTCACCTGTGCCTTTTTTCTTCTGAGGCAGAGAAATCATTCAAGGGGCATGTATTTCTGAGCTTAATCACAGTCCTTGCTAAATCCTCTATATAGAAAGTCAACAGACTGTGTTAATTGGACCAAACCTTTGTAGCACACACATCTCTCTGAACTGATTAGCTGTGAACAAAGTATATTTATAGTTCCCAGTTGTGGTGTACATAACCACTCACCCAGGATCAGATCTCTCCTCTGTGGGCTAAAGGACTCCACAATGAACTGCTTTGGTCTCCAAAATCTAAGTCTAATAAAGCCTTTCCAGTCATTTCCATATTATTCAGGTTCTCATCACTGTTGATCTTATTTCCAGCTTTAGCCCCTTGGAAATCACATAACAGGTAGAACAAGTGTTCAAGGAGAATTCCTTAAACACAGCTTTTTCTGCTGAACCTCCAAAAAAAATACTGCAGAGCTACAAAACAATTAATTGCTGCCCATACCCCTCAAGTTTCCACCTGTCTTTTGTTTGACTTAAGGTGTCTGTGGAAATTACCTTCAATACCTGTGTCTATGGGTGTTACTCCTGGTATAGCTGGGCTGATTTCCAGCTGTGGAAATGCTGTCCCTGGTGGGGAGAATTGCTAATAAAAAAACTCATGGGTTGAAATAAAACCAGTATAATAATAATAGCAAATACACATACAGAATAATAATGGCAACAATGTTAATAATAAATTTTATAATAACAATAAATATAATGAAAAGGAAAAAGAAGGATAAAATCCAGGAGAAACAAATGATGCATAATACAATTGCTCAAGAGCTGCTGACTGGTGTCCAGTCAGCCCACCCCTGAGCAGGGATTGGAGGCTGATGATGTTTTCCCTCAGTTTATGTACTGGGTGTGATGTTCTGTGGTGTCAAATAATATTCAGGTCTTGGCCATGCCCACATGGCTCTAGGCCCTGTCCCCTCATGGCCACTGTGAAAAATTAACCCAGTCCTTCGCCAAAACAAGGACATGCACACATGGGATAAAATCCAGGGTCCAGGGTTAGTATCAGCCCCATCCTTTACAATCCCTTGCCACTCCATCTGCAAAGCAGACACTCTGTGTTCCCAATGAAAGTTAAAACTGTAAAGCTGTGCCACAAGCGTGAGAGGAATCCATAAAGTGACACTGCACAGTTCTTAAATAGCATGTCCCTCCTGGAAAAAGTGAGTTACTGGGGGAAATTACACAAGGAGAACTATGGTTTTTTAGAGAAGGATATATGGTGTGTAGCCAGAAACAGAATTAGAAGGACTAGCGAGTCAGAGAAAGAAGACAAAAGAAACAGCACAAATATCAATCAGCTGTTCAAAGGGAAGACAATATGAAAAATCAGATTACTTATAAATATTTGAAGTAGAGATTAAGGAAAGAAAAAATATAAAGCTTGCTTCTGCAAGACTTGTGAGACAGATACAAATGTATGACAGGCAGGAATGTCAGCCCTTGGACAACACTGTTGCAGAGTTAGGAGTAAAGCAATGCTGGCCACAGAAAAGCCAGACATGAGAAGCTGCATTCCATGAGATAGAAGACCAGAGAAGGAGTTTGTGCTTTAGTTTTCGGGACTGCAGTAAGATGTCAGGCTGTCAGAGTGCTGTAGCTGAAAAAGCAGAATTATGTAACAGCTCCAGTCCTCTACACTCAGAACCATAAGGGTGCATTCAGGAGGTGATCTGGGCTGTAGAACCCAACAGGACACTCAAAAGGCTTTCTGTCCCAGGCAGTGAAATCAGGTTGTATCTTAATCTTGCTAAGACCTCTGATTGTCAGAAAAGTCTTCAGGACCTAGGATACTGTCTCTCAAGGAGAGCGTTTGGAGTTGGCTCTCCCACGAAGCTCAGCACCAGCTCAGCTAGGGCAGAGAGACACAGAGGCACAGCCCCTCCTGACCCTCTCCTGGCAGCTTAGCAGCAAACACTCGCAAGGACACCAATCACATTCGCCCCATGACACTCCTCTAGGCATCCTAAATCTTCAGCAGTGCAGTGCAATTAATTGTGAGGACACACAGCGCTGTAAAGACTGCTGACCTAGGAGAGATAAATGAAAGGCAGGCGTGTTTAAGAGGTATTTGTTGATGCCTTTGCTAAAACCAGATAGAAGCAGAGGATTTGCTTGACTAGAGATACTTCAAGATAAAATGCCTGGCTCCTTGAACAATATATTGTAAAGGTCTTTTATTATTCTGTGACAATTCAGAAATTCTCTTAGTCGAGAAGTGATATGTGATATCAATAAATAACAAGAAGAAAAATGAATATGTGGGTACAGCATATTTTGATAGCACCAACAGTTCAGACAAGGAAAACTCTGGGTGTGGTGGAAGTAGAAGGAGATTGCAAATCTGGTTTGATTATTCACACACAGGTGTGGGACAGAAAAGGCCATCTACATAATAAATTTTAATCCTGTTTTCTCGTGAAAAGAAATCATATTATGTATGGAAGTGAAATAACTGCATGTGTCAGTTTGGAAGGAAAAAAACTTTAAATAAGATTCACCAAGAGAGAGAAATGAAAGCAAAATCTGTTTGCTCAGAAAAGTGGACATGATAGTTCTGGAAAAAATGTGTAGAAATTAATTTTGCTTCAGCGAGGGACAGTTATAAAAGGGTATATAAGGATACAGACAGTAGTGCTATCTGAAGGAAGCATGTCCTCCATCACAGTCCAGATGGATATTGTTGCTTGTTTGACAAAAATAATTGCAGTCCTCATGTCCAGCAGCATGAATATGTAAATGGCAGCAAGGAATAGGCCTACTGCTATAGGTCATTGCCTGTACCAGGATCTTGGAAATCATGGATGTCTAGTGCTATTGCTGGAAGGAGAAATGGTGATATATGGGGCAGCCACAGCAGAGTCAGGAGAAAGATCTACCCAAGACTCCTTTCCCTGCAATCTCCAGGTGATATTTTAGCTCTCCATCTCCTTATTTCAAATAAGCAAGTTTTGTAAAGACTGTGTTAACATACCTTCATTGCCATGGTCAGTAGCACAGTTAATGAATTCCTAATTCGTAGGTGAGAACATACCAAAGCCACATAGGATTTTCATTTTCTCACCATTGTTCTCCTTCTTGCTTTTCAGGAAAGATTATTTTCTCCAACATGTTTATATTTGGGACAATCCTGAGGGAACTTACTACAATGATTTCTTTCTAAAAAAAATAAAAAGGAGGGATTGTTTTCTTTAGCACAGAAGAAGAAAATTTTAAATGTTGAACTGAAGTCCTCAGTGAAAAACATTGTTATTTGCTGCCCAGAAAACATAACTGGGATGTTGATGACTAACAACTAGTGTGTGTTGATTAATAGGGCACATTTGCAATCCCAGTGGCTGTTCTCATGGGTTACCAGAAGTGAGGGTAAAGTAGAAGCACGGTGCTGCCATGGGACTCATAACTTTGTACAACATCTGCAGAGCACACTTAGCCTTGAGCCCTTTTAACATGGAACAGCTAGAGTAGTTTGGCCCATAGTTACTTGTGAGATGAAAAACACCAACCACGAAATCATCCATGGAGACAGCATTCCGATGAGTGTGAGTGTCAGCAGTGTGAAGAGGTACTTGTGCCCAAGTCAGCTCTTGGGCTCTACTGAGGGTTTCCACAGTCCTTCAGCTTTCTTTTCATGCACAAGCCTCTCCAAAATTACCAGTAACCCTTCCCTCTGTCCATAGGCCAGACATATAATTTTCCTTCAACAAGACAGGTTTTGACTGACAATTACTCTAGGATGCTTATGCCCCTCCAAAAGAATGGTGCAGAATATGTCTGACACATCCAGCCTTCACTAAGCTCCACTGCTGCTGGGATGACTTTTTGCCCCTTCTTTTATACCCCTCTTATATACCCTTTTATATAGATTTATGTTTTGTGTAGTTTTATATTCTTAGTGCTTTTAGCCTACATACTGGCAATTTTCCAAGTCTGATAATTTAGCTGAGACTCACTGTACTGTTAGGAGAGAAGACCAAACATCCTGGCAGCTCCAGACATCAAAGTTCTCTCCAAAACATATTTTTTTTAAACTAAGATAGGCCCATCCAAGAGGAAAGTTCCTCAAAACAGATTTCACTCGAGCCTCTCATTGGAAAATCTCTGATAGATATACTAATTTGCAAGGCCTATAATTGTGTGTATTTCATGGGGGGAAGGGAGGGAGGCAGTGCGTGCATTTCAGAATATTCCACCTAGACAAAGTGCTGTACCCAAAATCCTTAAATAAATACCAAAATAAAAACCCCTTTTCCCCATAAACTGTGTTTTGGGTTTAATTTTAAGACCAGGGAAAAACAACACCATTAATTTCAATTTTTCAGACTATAATTATCTATTAGTTATTTATTAGCAGGTCCTTTTCAGTTTACTGAAAATATTGTTTGAAATATATCTATTTTTCTCCTCTGGAAGATCATTCTTGAGTTTTAATTACTTCCCTCTGACACCACTTAATGTAACCAAGACTTTCCAAGTGCTTGGTTTCAAACTTATTTGTAGAGCAGAACCAGGAGTTTTCCAGCCTTGTGGTTATGTATTATGAAGAGTAATAAATTAGAAACTGCAGGATGCTTGAGAAAGAGGAGTAAGTTAAGTGATTCTGAAAAAAAATTCAAATTAAATTGCCATTTTCCTTTTGGCTCTTCAGGTTTACTCCTAACCACCTATGGTCTGAATAAAATATTTTTCTGGCCAGAGAAACCCTTAGAATGAATCAACAATAAGTTCTTTTTACTCTTACTGACTTTTTTTCCTGATAAATACTTCTTAAAATGTTAATATTACCTTGTTTTCATACTGGATCCAACTTCTTCATTGTCTTCATCTGACTTTAAGTATCTATGCAATTTCTTCCACATCTTCAATATGAATTTGATAAGAAATGAGTTCTTCATTCACAGCAGAAAACTGGAAATATACAGAAAAAAATTTTTTACAAACCCAAACGAGAAGAAAAGCACATTTTTCTTGCCTAGAGGAACTCATATGAAGCTTACTCTTCTTCTACCTACTTTCCTCACATAAATAAGAGTACAAATTAATTTTTATAACAAATAATTCCATTCATTTCATTGAGATTGTTAAGTTGAAATTTGTATATGAGAGTGCTCAAAATGACAGAAAAAAATCAGTTCCACTAAAGGCCATAATCTTCACCATCCTCAAAGTAATAAGATTGTGATGTGATTTCAACCACTTCAGTTACTCTTTAGTACTCAATGGGTTTTCTTAATTAAAAAAAATAAAAACAAAAAGAGAAACAAAGAGTGAAAGAAATCTCACAGCTGAGACTTAGCTTGCTGAAGCTTTCAGCATCCTATATGTGGCAGAGACGTGGTACAAAATACTTAATTGGAGTGCTGGCATGAGTTACATGCCTATGACTAGAATTCTGCTGCCATCAAGAGCATTTTTCTTTTATAGCAGATCACAGACCTCAGTAATTGGATTATTGTCATAGTGAATTTTCACTGAAACAATAACTTCAGCTACATTGAAAAGTCTCTAAATGATAAATTACACTTTACTTACTCTTTTTGTAGTGAAATAGGTCAGTGTGTTTTACTCTAATATTGGTGTTGCTGGCTACTTTTTGCAGAAAAAGTTTAGTGGGTTGACTTCAGAGAGGCTTATTGCCTCAATAAGTGGTGAAATTGCCTGTGCTCTTCTTTTAAAGACATTTTTGCAGCCCTGTTTTTGCTTTTACAAAAATAAATTTCACATATACAGGCAATATTACTGAAGAAATTTACCAAATCAAATCAGAACAAAGTTGTTTTCTTCTGTCCTGAGTGTCTGTGACTCAAGGGAATTATTTACAGCTTTTTTATATTTGTGTAGAAAAAAATGATAACATGCAGAACAAACTCTTCCAAAGCCTCAAAACAAACACCAAATTTTGAGGAAACAAGCAGCTCACCTCACCCCTGCTGTGTAAGCTTCATCTGAACTGGCCACTTCACAGTACTTTTTGTACACTGCAAAGCCAACTAATTACCTCAAAAACGTGGCTCTCACTGCATGCTCTAACAGTCTAAACTCAGAGCAATTTATGTGAGGATTTTATTTATAAACACTGTGGATATCTTCCCTTAGGTAGGACAAAATCCTGGCAACACTTAAACAGCACCTTTAGTCAAGAGACTACTCGTAAGGTTGTTCACATATCTTGAGTTTGAATTATTTCCCTCTGACACCATTTGATGTAACAAAGATAAGGGGGAAGACTAGACAGTGACAATAAAAGACAGTACATGCTTAATTGTTACAGATTGCAAAATAGAGACATAGAAGAGGAAAGGGATTCACTGAACCACTCAGCTTCTGGTGGAGCTGGAAGGAAGCCTAGTGTTTGGCTTAATGTCTTACCTACCAAGCTGCTGAGAGTTACATCCATCCTCTAATGAATTAATTGTTCTTTAAAATTTCAGTAAACATAAGGGTATAGAAGAAAGCTATCAATTAAAAACTCAAATAAATTTGAAATGTTGATGAAGCTACCTTAATTCTGTCCCTAAATCATCTCTTGGCTAAAGGTGTTCATCCACATATCAACAAAGTTCTTTGCTTAACACCAGAAAAATTAAGAAAAGCAGCCATTCTGCCTGGTATTTTTCAAATGTAAAACACATCTAACTCGAGTGATGATTGTTTTTCTAGTGGTAGGTGATCTTCCAGCCCAGTCAACAGAAAAACACCTGAGAGAGGATTGTCCAGCTCTGCTCTGCACTGGGGCAGCTGCACCTTGAATATTGTGGGCACTTTTGGGTGCCACAATCTAAGAAACATATAAAGCTATTAGAGAACATTCAAAGGAGGACAACGAAGATGGTAAAGAGCCTTGAGGGGAAGCTGTGTGAAGAACAGCTGAGGGCACTGGGTCTGTTCAGCCTGGAGGAGACTGAGGGGAGACCTCCCTGCAGTTAAAACTTCCTCATGAGGGGCAGAGGATGGGCAGGCACTGAGCTCTTCTCTGTGGTGACAGCGACAGGACCCAAGGGAATGGCCTAAATTTGTGTCAGGGATGGTTTAGGTTGGATATCAGGAAAAGGTTCTTCACTCGGAGCGTAGTTGGGCACTGGAACAGCTCCCCAGGGCAGTGGTCAGAGCACCAAGTCTGACAGAGCTCCAGGAGCATTTGGACAATGCTCTCAGGCACACAGTGTGATGCTTGGAGTGTCCTGTGTAGAGCCAGGTGTTGGATTTGATCCTTCCAACTCAGAATAGTCTATTATTCTCTTACCCATCACCTTATCATGTATTAGTATTAACAGAAGTGTTCCCATAACATTCAGCTGTTTGTAGTCTGATGTCCTTCAACTATGTCTTTCTGGAATCTGACTGCTTCATAAATTCAAAGGTTCAGAAGTTCAGACATTTCTATCATAGTGCCAGAGCCAGGCTTATATCCAGAGCTTCTGAAACAATGGATTTTGTGTCAAGTTAATGGGAGGAATGTGAGTGGGAGGGAAACTGTGTAGCTGTAAATACACTGTTATCTGGTAATATTGAGATATTCCTAGCTCCATTTCAAAGGTGGTCTTTCTGAATGTAGGTCACGGTACTGATCTCTATAATACATTAACAGTGAGTGGAATAAAAAGAATATAACCAAACAAATTGTGCGGTTCCAACAAAGGCCTTTGAGTGATAGCTACAAAAAATAGATAAGGCTGAAAGATCACATCACCAAAGTTTGCAAAAGCTTAGACCAGACTAAGCAATCATATATGTTAAGGTAGTTTGCATCAGTAATTTGCTGTAAGTTTTGTGGAATGCTAACTAAAAAATAGGAACCAAAAGCAAAACACATATGGAACACAGTAGAGGAGAATGCAGCACAGAGGTCAGACATAAAACTTCAAAATGACCCAGGAAAAACAAATGAAAGAAAATGGTTGTACAGTCTGTGACAAATATCAAATGATATCTGTGGAAGGAAAGGAAAATAAGGAATCTGGAGAATAAGCGATGAGCTGAGATTCAGAACAGCACAAATATGCAGACAAATTGGACCAGATGGCTCTTTTCTGTTTCTGTCATAACTTATGTTCTTGGAACCTGCGGAGCCTAAAACTGGTTTTGGAGACAAAAATTCCCCTGTCTCAACTGATAGTCATTGATGCTTGTGGCTTTATTTGTTCCATTTCCTCTCCCCAGTAATTACAGTCCATAAAGACACATCTCACCTTATGGCCTGTGTGGGAGGAATCGACTTCCAGAGATAATCATTTCAAATGCAGAATGACAATAAAGAAAGGACTAACCTGGATCCACAGGCTCAGGCCAGAACAAGAAATCTTGCATAAATAAACACAGGGTGGCATTACCCCTGGATGACATGGTTGTCCCTAACATGGGTGGCACTTTCCAACTGGTCACAGTAGCTACCACTGTAATTATTCATCAGCAACCAGTGATCACCCTGACTGAGTTCTCATGGCTCACTGAACAGTTCTGAAATACGTTTGAGTCAGTGACCTGAAATATTCTATACATCCTCTCCTGGGGAGAAGCTGTGGACATGTCAGTACCATGGGGTACATGCATCCTAAATGTCAGGAGTATTCAGCTAAAAATTTTCTTATTTTGATTCAGAAAAATAGCACAAGTCTTTATCAAAGCTCTGAGATTGCCTCCTACAGGTTAAGAAGGACCCTTTTAAACATATGCATTTCATTCAGTACAAAAACATTTCCTGCAATTATGAATTAGAAGCTTAATATGGACATTAGCAAAATTCTTTGGAAGTACAGGACAAGTATACAGCTACCAACTATGCTGTGCCTTAAAGTATTACCAATTTCCCAAAAAAAACACCAAGTGATTTGGTGATTTTTGCCCAGATGCCAAATATCTAGTTCAGCAGAGAAAAAATTTCCCTGTGAGAAAATCATTAACATAACAATTGCCATGTGTTCTTCCCTGGGCTGATGTGAACTCCTTCACCTATTTCCTCTATGTGAAGGAGAAGCACCTAATCCTGCTAGGAGGGAGAAAGGTGGGCAGGAAGGAGCTCTCCTATGCAATACCATGGTCTTTTTGCACTATGAAAAAAATGTTACAAAAGTGAAGTATGTGCCTTTGTGCCATCCAAACTCATCAACTTTGACTCCCAAATGCACAGCCAACTGGCTGCTGTGCATGCTAAGAGCATCACACCAGAACCCAGGGTATTTGGCATCTAGATGTTGAAGTGACATCCCTGTGAATATGGGTTCCTGACATGTGTAATAGGTACTACCATTTAGGACAGTGCTTTATCTCACTGTTACAGTGAGACACCTAATTGTGGATTACAGCATGTAATAACTAAATCCTATTGTACTTCAGACTTCTCGGTGGGATAAATGAAAAAGTAGATGAGTTTATCCTCTGTTAAGCAGGTACATCTATAATTCTGTCTGAGGAAGATCACAAACAACAATTAGAAGAAGAAAAATGAGGACAATGAAAAGCTGTTGGAATAAATATTCTCCTACCTTAAATGAATACACTCCTGGTAATGGCTGTTTGAGTAAAACCTTTCCCATGAGTGCAGAATGTGGTGAATGGGTTGAAAGCATATAGTCTGAAGACTTTGCATGAGGAACAAGCTCAATTTTCTCATGACTATTTAAAACTAGAATTTGCATAATGAAATATCAGGGGTTGGGAAAAAAAGAAATAAATTACATGTGTAATCAAATATATATATATACACACACAAGTGTGTGTGTCCTTAATGGTTGGTATTACTCTATTAAATTGTTACTTGTAAAATTATTTCTGTATGAAAGACATCTTTGAGAAATAAGAGTATAAAATATCACAAATTCATTCATTAAATGGGTGAAAATAGATGAGAATTTTGCAATTTTCCTGTTGTGCTAATTTTGCTTTTTGTGTCTCCAAAATACTGTAATGAAAAGGGCTGAGGAACATGGGTTTCATTTTATCCTTATTTTCCACTAGGACATTCCCCTTGTAAAGGAAAATGACACTTTTCACGTTCTACACTCTTGCTGCAAAGCAATCTTTAATTGGCAGTTATGCACTATCAAAACTGATATGACACCTTATGAGCAGCAGGCATTATGCCATCTAGACAGATGGGTATGAGCATAGGTTCAAGGCATGCCAGAGAACAATGTGTGCATCAGGGTTGTGTGGAACAACAGCCAGACTCCTCCCCAGCCATACTGAAAGGGCAGTCTGTGCAGATTATCAGCACTTTGGTGAGATTGGGGTATGCTGTCACCATTCCAGTGAGGCCTGCATTAACAATGAAAATGCAAAAAATTTCTTTTGAAGCCATTTTTAGTGAGTTTTCTGCTATCTGAACTAATGTTGAGGGGAGAAAAAATATATTTTCCCCTTTTGGCACTTTGCTGGAACCTCTCAATTAGTCTTATCCAAAATGTTTCAGCAGGGCTGTCGAGTTTCCTGCCAAAAGCCAATGTGTGACCTTCTATTAGCTTGTATACCCTGAATACCCTTTTAGTGTCATGGGTCTTATTTACATTTTGCACAATGCTAGACTCTATTTAATCTGTTACTCAAAGTAAATGGGGATGAAAAATTACCTTCTTTGTTTGTCACTAAATAGTTCGCAATTAACACTGAACTGCAAATGAGGAAATAATGTGTCTCTTTGAGGAAACCATATGCTTTGTGCTCTAAAGTAGTTGTAGTAATATTGGTAGGATTGTTAATGTACAATGAATGCCATCTGCTGACTAACACAGAGTACTTACAAAGGCAAATAGTCCAAGATAACTGCTCTCCTTAAATGACTATACAGCCTAACATGATATTGTTCAGACAATTTTGTGAATCTAGACCAACTTTTTCCTTTGTTCTTCCCCTCCTGTAGCTGTTGTTATGCAGAATGCTTATGCAGAACTCCACTGATGGTTTTTAAGAAACCATCCAGTCCCTCCGTGGAAAAGAAAAAATAATGGAAAATATCACACAGCAATTCTGGCACATTCCAAATGGGCCTGCAATCTTAAATGTAGTGGGCAGCTGTATTGGGAAGCTGATGAAAAAGAAGATACTGGGCTCTGCTTACTCACTGCAGTCCACATGGAAAGCAGGCCCCAGCAGCACAGCAAGGATGTCACATAAGTTAGCAATGTTGTCTGGGGAACAGGGTGTGCTTCCTGAAAAAAATAAATAGAATTTGCTGGCTTGCACACTGCCTGGAATTTCACTGAAAGAAGATATTGCTGCCTGATGTTTACTTTCCACTTTGTTCAGAGTAGAAGGATCTTGTGTACATTGAGGACTGCATAAAACATTTTAAATCCATCACTGCTTTCTCACTCTGGCAGGCATAACTTGCTTTCCTTTGGTATTTGATCTTATCAGAGAAAAACAGACTCATTTCTGTGGGATTAAAAATGCTCTTAAATTATTTCTACTGATGGGCAAAATCATGCAACACTATATGGGAAATAATTTAAGGTAAACCAGACCTGGTTGTCATCTGCTTTGCTATGGCCTGTAAAGCATTTGGTTGAAATGCACATTGTACCCTAGGCTCAGTGAAGCAAGGTGACTTTCTGCTGGTTTGTCTCTCTCCAAATCGTGCTAAACTCTGTTATCTTCTATTATGTCAGCAATAAAGGATGACAGCTGAATACAAAACTTTGGGTAGATAATTTGTGCTATCAACCTCTCAGTGTGTTTTGCCTTCAAACAAGCCATACCCTTGAAGACATTTAAAGCCACATATTTTTACAAAGGGAAAAATTGCTTATTTGCTGCTTCAGCAAAATTCTTAGGATAGTGTATAAGTAGAAGCTCTCTGATGTTGGAGTTGCTACTCCAGAGACAGACTCCTGCTACAAAACAACTGAATGGCTCCCAGTATCATTCCCTCAAAGTCAGAGCTCAGAGCTTATTTATCTATCCCAAAGACTTATGTTTGGAATACATAAATAAGCTTGAATCAGCAGATTTTTAGAGGTTCCAAGCTGGGAACTTTCACGAAGAATACCTTGCAGTGTCATATTTGGAAATGATAGTACATGAAACTAAAACTCAACCTCCCAGATAAAAGCCCTGTCCATTCCTGACAATATTTTCCCATACAATTTTGTAAACAATATCATAACAATAATAAAAAAATAGATATATTATATCTAGCCATAAGAATTTATAGCTATCTTCCAAGTTCTCCATAGCACTGGTTTCTCTGAATCTTTTGATCACAAGGGAATTCAGGGGTACATCTCTGCAGAGACAGAATCATGTCACTCAGTGATACAACATTCAAATTTTTTTTTAGGAGTGGGGTGGACAGAATATTGATAGCAATGTCAATTCTGAAGTTTCTATTTTATGGCAAACTTATGAAGAAGAGAGACTCACACCATCTTTACCTGTGCCCCTCCAGTCCAGTTTAGACCATTGTGGTGGGCTGATCCCAGCAAGGAACTGAGCACTCACAGATACTCACTCACTTCACCTCCTCCGTAGGGCATAGAGGAACAGGAACAAATGAATGGGCTGGCTTTTGATTTCACAAGAAGTCAATCAGTTTGGGCTTTGAAGTCAAAATCAATCTCTGCCTCAAATTCATTTCTGTGTAGGCTGCTATTTTGTGACAAAAGTATCAAAATAAATAAGTTCTAAGATTCATCCCTACGGGTATAAGGTAGAAATTAGTAGGATTTTTGAAAATGTCTAAAAAATAATATACCTTAGGTTCATCAATTAATAGCCTCTATTTCCCAATGCTATGTCTATGGAGAGAAACAGATGTCTCCAGAGAGTATCTGGAAAATGTAAATAAGACCTTAATACACAGGAGTCCTGAGTCATCCTAAAGACACCCTTTCTCTCTCCACTCACCATGACTTAAGTGAGGCTCCCAAGTTACGTAGTTAAGTATAGATAAATTCAAACTAAAATTGTACTCCCTTTCCTCTCATTTTAACCTGATCGAACTCTTTGGCAGCTCTGTATTCCCATCTGTGATGTTTTATGTCAGAACTCATTTGAAAAACTGTCCCTGGAGCCCAAGACAGGTCATGAGTCTCTTATGAAATTGATTAGCCAAAGCTAAAAGTATTCTACAAACCACATTGTGATATTGCTCAATATCTGTTACACAATGTTTCCATTGATACTGAGTATTTTGACAATTCCACGTCAGTCCAACAGATTTACAGTCTTGAATCACTCAGCAGCATCCAGTTTTAGGAAAGAAATTAACATCAACAAACTGATATTTTCAAATATATTAATACTTTTTATTCAATTTAATTAGCTCAAAATGAACATCATGCATTACAGACCTTTCAAGTACCAACAATCCTGATCATTTGGTGTGCAATGACATTGTCACACTAAACTTTTGCCCCAGCCATGAGATTTGCTTTTGTCTCTATTGGTGACTGAAGGGAGAACTATTATCTGTAAAGAAAAACTGCCTGATTTTGAATTGATTTTAAAGTTATCCACAACCTGCTCCAGATTAGGTTTATATACAATATGATCTTAGTTACAGTGGAGTAATTTCAGAGATTTTTCTACCGCCTGCATTGATATCTATCCATCTACACACACTAATAAATCTAAGATCAGAATCTGGACCATAAAGTCTGTTTTTGCAGAATCACATTTCTCTTTTTTGAAAACAGTTTACAGTCCTTCAAAGACTTCAGAGGAAGGTGTTGAGGGTTGACCCTGGCTGAGTGCTGGGTACCCACTCAGTCACTCTATCACTCCCTTTCCCACTGGGACAGGGGAGAGAATAAGATGGAGGGAAAAAAACAGTGGGGTGAGAAAATGCAGTTTTATTACAGTGAAAAGAAAGAAACAAGCGGAGCCCTGCATGCACTAGATCTCACAGCAGAGATCTGTATTTTCCTAAAGAGGAAAACAATCAGTCTCTAGCTCCCATCAGCAGCGATGTTCAGACACTTCCTGGGAAGCAGGGCTTCAGCATGTGGAATAATTCCTCCTCCCCTCCCAGATTTTATATCTGAGCTGGTGTCATATGGTCCTCATATGACCCCAAACCAGGGCCTCATAAATGGGGACTGGGACAGAGCAACAGACAATTCGGCCAATATGGTTAATCGTGTGTTCTCTTTTTATTATCTCGAAATGGCAGATTATATAGAGTTCAGATAGTTTACAATTACAGGTGTTTTCTAATTGGTCTGCAAAGTGAGAAAGAATGCAAATATTTTCAAAGTTAAGGCAGCTACTGTGATTACAGTGCAACGATCCTATCTAAAACCTAAACACACCTCAATTAGAACTTTTTGCTGCACAACAGGCTTTGTCACTTCAACACAGGCCTAAATTCTGAGGCCTACTTGGATAGCTCAAAGCTCTTCCATTAAACAATCGTGTCCACATTTCCTAAGAAATTCTGCTACAGTCTGGAACATCCCTTTGGCTGGTTTGGGCCAGCTGCTTGTGTCCCCTCCCAGGATCCTGCCCACTCCCACCCCTTTGGTGGGGAAAGAATGTCAGAGGGACAGGAGTGCTCAGCAGCAGCCAAAACATTGCTCTGTTATCAACACCCATCCAGGTACCAATGCAAAGCACAGCCCTGTGAGCTTTACCTCAGTCAGACCCCATACAGGAGGAGACTCCATTTGCTTCTCCCCAGCATTTCTTTGTAGTGCTATACCTTCCGATACTGTTCCCAGGGAATTTGTCCTTTCAAGGTCTTTTGCCATATCTTGCATAGTTCGTTGGGTTTTTTATATAACAATACCAATGATTTAAAAACCATATAGGTTTTCAAGAGGTGTAAAAATACAGGGACAGCATGGGACAGGGAGGAGAAGTTTAGTGTAGATAATGGGCCCATAAACTCCAGTCAGGGAATGTCTTTTCTGCCCCCACAACATGTACTCAGATTGCACGGCACTCAGTTGATGCCCTGGGTTTTCGCTTTTGTATTTTTCAAATCCTGTACTGCCTGGTGTGTATCTCTGGCGTTTCTTGTAGCCTGTTAATTTCTGATCTCACATGCTAACATAGACATAACAAAGCCTCTCTAGCTTGTTCTTCAAGGACACCCAGAACATCCTGGGCCCAAAAAGTGTAAACCAACATCTTGGAGAGGGGGGCAAGCTTAGGGAAATTATATCATTAACTGAAGCTTTAATTGGAGAACTATGCAAATGAAACAAACCTTTAAAAGTGCAAAGACTTTATGACCTATCATCGATCTTGTGATACACTGGGGCAGTAGCCTCTGGACACCCCAGGGTGTACCTTTGAAGGCCTTTAAAATTAATATCTACCTTTATTCCCTTATTCCTGTCTACTCTCTGGTTTTAGGTAGCCAGATAAGGCATCACAGTGAGAATTTTAAAAGTGATTTTAGGAGGTTTTTTCCCCAGCTGGTGACGGGGAATTTTTTTCAGTGACTGTAGTAAACCTGGGGCTGAGCTCCACCCTCATGATAATGGCTTCTTTCACCTAAACAGTGTCAGGCACTCAAAGAGCAGCAGAGGATTTCAAGATTTGGGCAATATTGGTACCAGTTAAGATTTAGAGCTATCCCTGAAGTTCGAGATGCATCATGTGTAACAAGCTGAACTTTACAGAGCAACAGGGAGCTGGGGAAGAACATATGAATGTATATGGGCTTGATGGAAAAATCTTCCCATTTAAGTATTGAAAAACTCTAACTGGTTTCCATGGAGCCTAGTATTCAGGCTAAGTTTTCTCCTTTAAAGAAAAACTAATGACAAAAACATCAGTTCAGGGATAGTTGGAGAAGTACTGTGGCTTTAACAACAAAGCTCAGTCAACTCCATTTCCCCTGTCCCCCAAGTTGGGTTTGTTCTCTCACATTTTCCTTCTCTCCTTCAGGGAACACTGACAGCTTTCCTGCCTGTCTTCCACTGGGAACAGGAAGCATAAATTATTTCTTCATTCTTACTTGATTCTTCCTTATACCTTCCTCTATTGTTCTCTGAGGAGTTTTAAGCCATTTAATTTCTGCATGCCCAGGTGCACCAAGGAAATTATGTACCTTCCAACTGTTTCAACCATCTACATGCCTCCTATTAAATATCATCCTTCTGATTAGCTATATTAATCAAGTTTGGCTCTCACCCATATGGAAAAATTTGTCATCTGTGTTCTGTGTTTTATATAGGCTAATACTTTCCCAGAACATATTCCTGAATTCGATTTCTCTTGTTTTCCTTTGTACTCTACAAAGTTAATTGAATTTCATCAATGGTTTTTCTTCTATCATAAAACAGTTTAACACATCCCGATCCATCTCATGATTATCTTAGCAGCATAAGCTCACATAAGGTTGCTTTACATTGCTTTACATTGCAACCATTCAGGTATGTCAGAGGGAGGTCAAAAGGGATTACATGCACTATTCTGTCATAAGACAAAATTCCTTTAAGGTAAGGGTGGAACACTGCATTGAGAAGTGAACTATTTTGCAAAGCTGTGTCAACAACCCTGCAAAAAATTTATCAAAATGGAAAAATGGACAGCCATAAATGTGAAGTTTCTGTAGAAGGAGAGCATCTGCGTTTAGACAAATATTATTTTGATATGTAATTCTTACTTTTTTCTAATTTGTTCTTTCTTTGAACCCCTAGAATATTTTAGCAATATATTCATGTGCTGTTTTGTCACCTCTTTTCACAATATTAGATTAACTCCAGTTTTCTTTTCATCCCCTTTTCCTATGCACTCATATAGTGTATATTGCCTCTGAAAATCTAACTCTTATAGTGCCATGTTTTAGTCTTTCTTTGAACTATCACAAATTGTGGCTATTCCTGTCAGCTTCTGAATTTGTCTTAGTTAACATCCTAGATAATTTCAACTGTAAACAAGGTCTTAAAAGAGAGTCATTCCAGCTGCAGTCATTAAAGCAAACAAATGAGGACAGAAGGAAGTTGAGGAAAGCTTAAATGATCTTCCTGTGTAGATCAAAAAAGTATCTTCCAATACAAATCTGAAAAAAAAGACACTAAGATCTAACTCTGGGAAAAAGATTAATGACATGATGCCATGCACGCATCCAATCTGAAAAATGCAGGCAGTTTAGGGCTTTTTTCTCAGACCAACTGATGTAAGTGTGTTTTACTGAACAGAATTTGGGTTAAACTGTCCTCAGCTATAGACAAACTCCAAACATGCCTCTTCCCATTCTAAAGAAAGATGGCATACAAGCTTTCATCTAGTCTCACAAGGTGTTTAGTTACCCTTGCTGATGAAAATATGAAACATGATTAACAACTTCAAAACACACCACTATATACTGTCCTGTAGGAGCTTTCCCTGTGAAAGCTCTGAGTTGTTCTGCTGTTTTGAGCTCAGAACATGAGGCAGAGTCTGCATCAGTAAAAGGACTCTGCCTTCGTTAATCACACTGTCCAATACCTATTTTTCAGTGGCAACATCTGTGTACCAGCCAACAAAGGATCTAGCTGTACCATATTAATAGGAAGAAAACTACAAAACCATGCAAGAGTAGGTAGGGCACTTGCGGATACTGACCTCGTTTCACTATTGTTGAAGAAGGCACTGCTATATAAAGGAAAACAATGCCTAAAGATGTGGGCTTCCAGATCTCTGCTAAAGAATGACTCCAGGATAAGAATTCCTTTTTCTCACATGATATAATGTGTCAATATTATTAGCAACAGACACCTGCAGATGGTGTCTCAAAAGTGACCTAGGAATCTGTCTCTCAAAAATATCCCTCGTTTCTACATATAGATACATGGAAATGCCTGAGACCAACATTTGGCTTTTCTTACTAATGCTTGGATTCAGTCACCAACTGGATACATACATTTAGGTATCTAAATCTAGGTACATACATGTGCACTGGGTAATCTGCTTTAAAGGCCAACAGAGTTGCCTGAGCAGAAGCAGGCAGGAGAACCAGGAGGCCCTGTGCCAAACCTGACAGTCTCATAAGGATGTCTTTGATCTGCCTGATGTCACCAGTTACTCAGCTGTGGGCAATTAAATCCCTGATCAGTACAGGCAAAGGACTTAGAAAAGCCTTTCAGGGTCCCAGCTGTAGCTCTTAACTCCACAGTTCAGGCTCCATGGCCTGCATAGGATGAGGGGCTTGACTCAGGGGTGACTTGCCCAAGCACAGGTTCCCAGCCCTTTCAGCTGTCCTGGGGTGTCTGACACCCCTGCATGACACTGACAGAGATGATACAAGACCTACAGAAAATCTTTGGCCTCTGCAGCACTAGTTAAGCACCAGGCTAGACTCCTCTGGGAACTTTTTGTGGAGGACTGAGTCAAGCCTCCAGCGTCTTTATTTTATTCTGCTGATTTTGTTGGGGGAAATTCTCATAGTATGAAAAACATGAGAAGATGCAGAAAATAAATGATGAACTGATGGGATTAATCAGACATTGAGACCCATTTAATGACAGTATTTTCTCAGTCCCATTGAAATTGGGGTTTTCCTCGACCAGTGATACAACTGATATGAGAGAAGAATATCAGGTTCAGAGAAAAATCAGCAGCCCTTGTAACATCTATAATGCAAGAAACCCAGTTAAATTATTTTGATAGCTCAAGCAAGAATGTTGGATTTAGCAAGCCAAATTAAATTCAGTGTTTACTTGCTTGAATTGAGAAGTTATAAATCACTGCTTTGGCAACCATCCCAGATAGCAATAGGTTATGAGTATTAAAAGAGGATTAGATTATAAACTCTTTTATAAAACAAAATATTTTTCTTGTATCTCAAAAATTCTAGTTAGCAGTGTCCAAAATATTTGGAATTTCCAACCAGCATTACAGTAAGTTAACAATCTTTATACCATATGTAACCTTCCTTACAAGTGATCACTTTCTAGGTATTTATCCAAGTGGATATTCATCTTGAAGTATAAATTGAAACAGATGTCAGTGAACAAATACAACTTTATTTTCTAGTGTATTCACAGCAGCAAGCCTGAGAAAAGGCAACAATTCCAAAATCAGAAACATGGTGTTTGCTGGTACATTCACCAAGTGTTCTGAGAGTCTATTCATACTGTCCTGATTGAGCTAAAATCACTTAATCTTCTGCTAGCAGACACAAATATGAGTAATGCCTCTGAGACCGACAAGGGGAAGAGTTAATATAAAGGTCAGATAACAAAGAGCAAAGCACCACCTTGAATACAGAGTAAAAAATCAAGTTGCATCTTTCTTGACTTCAAAATGAATCCATCAAGGAAAGTAATGATATAGTTCCCAAGAGCAACATACAAATCAGGGGATTAATCTCTAGCAAAATGTCTTATGTTATGGAAACCCACAAATATATTTGATTCAGTGACAGTAAATCAAACATGCTGGATAGTTCTGTTTGACTGATGAGTGTACATGCCACTGGCAGCAGGGCGATGACATACACAGGATCTCAATAAAATACGCTCACTGGCAGTTCAGCAGCCATTGCTCAGTCACACTAAGGGGAAAAAAAGAAAAAGAAAGCTTCAGGCAAAAACGCAATCCAGATAATAAGAATATATATTTCTTTTCTGCTTTTTCCATGCTACTGTTTTCTGCTGATCAGAGAATTAAAAACTTTTAAAGATGGGTGAAGGAAAGAGTATCAAAATCTGTCTACAAAGCTTTTTTGCTGTTATTGTTTTGTGCTATCAGTGACCTTCTGAAGCAAATAGATACCTCCATAATAACTTTAGTATATTATCTGCAAGCCTTTTCTCATCCTTACTTAGCTCTCACACTCTACTGTATCTGACTTGGACCTTCCCACACCCTATTAAAGCAGCGGTTAAGGTAGAAAGGGGTTGTCATTAGTGATATTTACTGTTGATGGAGAAGGAGAGGGAATTGCCAGGGACAATCAGAAAAAGATGAGGCTGCTCTGAACCACACTCTGATGTGGTTTGTGTCTTTCCATATGGGGAGTCTAGGGAGGCTGAGGCCAGATTATTCCACACTACATCAGTCTAATTACTTAACTCACTAGCACCGAGCTCTCCCAGCTACCAGGTTCCTTCAGCACATGCCAGAGTTCACAACTAAACAACAGAAACGTCTGTGCCAGTAAACACACAACAACAACTACAGCAGAGCCTACTACATGCCTACCTGGATGGATTGAGGAGTGCCTTGGATATGCTCTGGAACATATAACTTCAGCCCTTTATACCTAAGGTAACTTTAGACCTCACGGCTGAATGAACTCTGCCCAACCTTGCCACTGGCTGAGAGGAAGTGGGTTCACTACCAGGAGGGAAGGGCAGGAAGGAGGCAAAAAGGAACAACTGGGCTGTAGAGGAATAGCTGCTACCAGAGCCTTAGAACACTTCCAGACAAGAGATCTTTTATCCTAAGGAGAAAGAGATCTATGGCAAAATAAGGGAAAGTATATTTATATATTTTTTTAATCATTTTGTTTGGGGAAGAAAAAAAGAGAGAAAACACAAAGTATTAGTGATAAGCTGTCTGAGCTTTTAACGAGAGTGAAAGGTCTGAAGAAGGTGGACAAGTCCAAATCCCACCACTTTCTGAATAAACACAGGGTCCAGAACAGTGAAAAAAGCTCCAGACCTGATTATCTGGTCATTAGCCATATGAGTCATATCAAGTTTGTGCTGGCTCCCACACAGCCTTCTCAGCATCTGTTACGGGTACAGATGGAAGCCTTTGAGCTTCCAGAGACATAATAGAGACTGTTTCCTATGGCTACTTCGCTTCCCAAGAGAGAAGCTCCTGTGCTGATGGTGCTGCCAAGTAATAGTCCAGTAAAACTTCCAGTATGGTAACCAGTTAGGATGTTTATTCACTGGTGTTTCAAAGGTTGTTTTCTTCATCTCCAGACTAGGCTTGCTGTTAATGAGCAGATTAACTGATGTTCCTGGGGACCCTGTTTCTCCTTACTATCATGACTCCTAACCTTACTTTGTCATTCCCAAGGTTTCAGAACAGAGATATATTGGGATTACCTGAAAGACTTTGGCAGATGGAGGACTGCAGGTGTTGCCTCTGTGAGACAAAACTGGAGACTATCCTGTGCTGGAAACATAGTTCCAGCCAGCTGAAATGGAGCCACAGCAGGACACAGCTGAGCTTATCATGAAAGAGAGGCAGGAGGTGTCCCAGGCCCCAGACCAGGGGCTCCCCTGCAGCCTGTGGAGGACCTTGGTGGAGCAGGTATCACACTGCAGCCTCTGGAGACCCCATGCTGCAGCAGGTAGATGTGTCCTGAAGGAAGCTGCAGCCTCTGGAAAGCTCATACATAGCAGGAATGGTGGCCTCTGGAGAGGAGTCCACACAGGAGCAGGATTTGTGGACCTGTGGGGGCCCCACACTAGAGCAATCCATTTCTGAAGAACTGCACCCCTTGAAAAGGACCCACACTGCAGCAATTCTTCAAGAACTGCAGCCTGGGGGAAGGAGCCACATTGGAGCCATGACAGGGACCCCACTTTGGAAGAAGGGAAAAGTGGGAGGAAGTAATAACAATAAAGACACAGTGTTGTGGACTGACTGCAATTCCCATTCCCCATCCCAATATTCACAAGGGGAGGAGGAAGAAGAGTCAGGAATGAAGGAGTTGAGTCTGGGAAGAATGGGGTTCACAGAGGGAAGATATTTTAGTTTTTCTCTTTGCTTCTCATCATTCTACTCAATTTTAATTGGCAATAAATTAAATTAATCTTTCTCAATTCAAGTCTGTTTTGCCCATTATAGTAATTGGTAAGCAAACCCTCCATTAACTTTTTCATCTTATTTTCTTATCCTGTCCTGCTGCAGAAGAGGGGTGAGAGAGCATTGATGGGCATGTGGCAGTCAGCCAAGTTTAAGTCACCACAGTGTGGTCAGCTAATTCAGCTAGCAAGACCAGACAATGAGAGAAGCACTGGCTTTAACTCAGAAAAGTCCTAGGGAAAGAAAAGAGTGAGTTGTGCTCTTTCCCCAGATAGGGTCAGTGGCCAGGTTGGTTGCAGCTCCCAGAGCCAACAGAGAAGAGAGATCAGTAATTGGGGATGTTAAGTAGAACCTGTCTTGAATGTTCAAAAAGTGTCCTGGTTATGCTTATTTTAAAGTTTGGTAAGAAATAAGAAGCTCAGTGCCCAAGAAATACTGCTGTTTCAGAAGTATATTTTGATGACAGAAGTTACTGTAGGACTGTAGACATACAAGGCAGCCTACAGTTTTGTTAACAGGGTAACTGGTACTTCACTGATGTATTTGATTAATACAAGGCTAAATGAGGCAAGAATGAGATTTCACCACCTCATGTTCTCATGAAGCAATGGTGAAGTCAGGGTGTGCTGATGACCAATTTTTTAAGATATTTACAAGATCTAACTTTGATAATGATGAAGTAAACAAGTGTAATGGTATACTAACATAGAAACAATGTTAATAGAAATGCAAGTAAAAGGAGGAGGAGTCTGAGATATATGAAAGTATTAATGTTTTAGGAGATATGTGAAAGCAGACCAAAACCTTTAACAAGTCCTCCAAGCCTCCTAAGAAACACTTCTTCTGGTAGACAATGGAGAAAGCACAAAATAGCACCTTAACCCAGGTTACCTTCCAGCTCAAGACAACTCACCTAATTCCCCATCTTTAACTGGATAATCTTTGGATAATCTTGTCCAGTTTAGTGCCACAAAGGATTCAGTTATGATTTTTACCTTTCATTCCTCAAATTTACCCCAACTGTGATTTTAGGGCTTCTACCAGGAATCTCGGACATACAAGAGTTTGCTGGTAAAAACAATATTTAAAAATAATATTGAGCTCAACAAAATAATATTTGTTGAGCTTTTCAGTGTGTAAGCACCACTTTAAACATGCCAGGTAAATCTTTCTTCACTTGGGCACAGCTGTGGATCCTAAGGTGAGCTGGAGGTAAGGACAAATGCCTCCCTGCCATATTGTTTAAAGAGGAGTTCAGTGAGCAGGTGCTTGAACTACAGCTGCAGTGTGAGCCAGCTGAAGGACAGTGCCCTGTCCCTCCCACACTGCTGGAGCACAGGAGAAAGAGGAGAGATAATCTGCATGTGAGGGCTGGTTAGAGCCATATGTCCTGACTGCCTTGGGGAGGAAATAATCCATTGAAGGACAGCAGATACAGATCCAGAGTGAGAACAGAAAATTAAAACCTTTTTTCCACACACTATTAGCAAGGTTTCTTCTTTTGTATAAGTGCCAAGAGACCATAGCTGAGTGAGCCATGTACATTTTCTAGCTGTGTCCAGCTACTCATAGCCTGCTCTCCACTCCAGCTCCTCAGGAGACTGTTATTACAATCATGTAGCTGCCTTAATTGCGAGCCTTTATCTTTCCTCTCTAATAAAGGCAGTCCCAAGGGCAACCAGCAGCACTGCCCACTCCACCTCCCACCTACAGCTGTCCACACAGGGCTTCAGTGCCTGGGGTAGCTGGTGGACAGCCTTGTGCATCTGTCCCTGGCAGCTCACTAGCCTACCAGGATATTGGAGGAACACACTCCCTGGGCTGCATTTCAGCCTGCACCCTTGCCCACAGCCATGACAGAGCACGCACAGTACTTGGTCTTGGGGCTGTCTTCATTATGGCCAGTGCCAATCCATCTTGCAGTTGTGGATGTCTTTTGCTTGTGGGGATAAATATGTGCTGTTATCATAGCTACTGTTCTTTGCCCGTCTGTGTTTTTATGGAAAGACAAGGACAGATGTTCCTTAGGCTGAGTTAGCTCTATAAACCAAACAACTTGTATCCAACTGTGACCAGTCACACCATCCTTTCATATATCTGCTCTTCTAATGTTGCTTGTTCTGCTATGCTTTTATACTTTTTTTTTCACACTTTGTCCCTCTTTGAAGTATCCTTGATGGTGAAGGTACAACAGAAAAAACCCCAAAGTGATGAATTTCACTTTTATAAAATATGGCAAAGTTGTTGAAAAAAGGTATGGAAATTTCAGAACTTAGTGTCACAAAGTTTTCCTCCATTTCTAGGTAATTGTAGTTCACACCAGCATAATGGCTAAGATTATATCACTTTGTGCTAGTTCTCTCTTGTGTGGAGACTAATGGATCTTACGGATCACTGTAAACATCCAACAGGCAACACATAAAAGGGCTGCATAATGTTGAGTGAATAACCAAGGATTAGGTTTAACAGCTGAGAAAATTCTTTTTATTATCCTTAAAATCCTTATTCAAGGATTCTTTTTATTAAATAAATGCACAAAGATTCTGTTCAGTTTGAGTCTGCTGAGGCTTCTGGAAAGATTTAATTCATATTGGACCCATTCAAATTGTCAGCAAAGGATTTGCCTGCCCTAATCGTATTTGAGAAGTGATGTTGATTCCTTAAATGGCTACCTAGAAACAGAGACTATACAGGAATAAAGGAATAAAGGAGGGATTTATTGGAAAGGCCTTCAGAGATACTCTGGGCTCCAGAGGCTCCTGCCTTAGTGCATCCCAAAATGGACAATGACAGCTCACGAGTTCTTCACACTTTGATATCAGCATAAATTCACCATGCAGCCAAGGATGAAATTTGCCCAAGCTTGCCCCCCTCTCCCCAAGATGATGATTTAGAGTTCTTGGTCTGGGTGTCCTTGGAGAAGGAGCTGGAGAGGCTTTGTTGTGTCTGTGTGAGCATGAGAGAACAGCACTGAACGAGCTACAGGAAACTTCAGTTACACTGGGCAGTACAGGATTTGAAAAATATAAAAGTTAAAACCTAAGGAATCAATGTTAATACTTCAGCATGCATCATCATGTAAAGGCTGAAATCACATGAAATGCAAAGGGTTAGTAGATTTTGCAACATTTAAAAAGTATTATTTAATGATAATGATACTTTATTCCTACCTGCATGCATTTTTCTACCTTTTGAGGGTTGTCGTCCTAAGAAAGGTATAGAAAGGAATGACCTGGGTGATTTTATACCATTTTATTGCTGAATAACAGTTTATATATGCATGTGACCAGTGCTAAATTACATCTAGGGAGCTTCAGATTTTATGTGTGTGTACATGTGTTTGCTTAAAAAGTTCTTCAACTTTAGCTGCAAATTCATGCTAACTCTCTAGTTATGCCTGATTTAGACTGCCAGAAAAAATTACTTTATACTAGTAATGCTGTAGCAAGTTTTCCACATGTAAAAATCCACCACAGCTCCTGTTTGACTCTCCTGCTTCATCTTCACTTGTTTTAGCTGAAAGAGTCTAATGTTTGGCCAATTAAGAATGTTTAGTTACACACTTCATTGTCCTTCATCATGCCATGTTTGGTTAACATCCATACAAGTGTTTTCCACCAAACCAAGAATTTTCTTCTGAGCAAGAAATAATACATAATTCTCTTGGCAGGATTAAGATAACACAGTAAGACCATTAAGATGGAAATAAATAATTTTCTTTATAATTGAAAGACTGGAAACATCTCTCCTCTCATGTTGCTTAACTTTTCTATCTCTTGGTGCAACAGATCATTCATAGGCAGCATTTGGAATGAAAAATTAACAACTCCAGACACTTTTACTTTCAAGAGACTGCCTATTTACCATTAGCTGTCTCACTATCACTGCTTGATTAAGGCAATAAAACCAGTTAAGTTTATGTTTCCTAGCATTGTCAGGGTTTTGGCAAGTGAATAAATTACCAGACAGAAATATTGAAGTCTTCAGTCAGGCAGCACATTCCTCAAATTACTGAGAGGTTGTACAGGGAGCCATAGCATTTATGCTCCATCAGTACATCATGTTTACAAATGCTTATGTCTGCATTTAATACACAGCTTTAAAAAGACAAATACTATTCACAGTTCTTGTTGCTGTTTGAAGGGTAGTTTTTACTGCTAAGAATAATGCTAGCTAAACATCTTACTGGAGTTTAACTTGTTTTCCTTTGCTTTTAGCAAAATGTTGAAGACTGTGTTACTCAGCAGTTTTACAACCTCATTTCATTTTTGACTGAATGCCTGAACTAATGCAACTTTTAAATTTTATTTTCTTTTACTTCATTTTTTACTCTTTTATTTTGGTTTGAGTATTTGATTTTATTTCATTGCTACAGGTACTGGATTCTTGTACTTCTTAGTTAACATTCCCTTCATGAAAATGATTTAGACCTCATTTCCAGGACTTAGTTACCTGAAGTGGAAGTTAAAAAGCACTGTTTTACCCTAGTGAGGCAGCAGGAAGCCCATCAATATTTTCTGTGCTGAATGATTTTCAGAGCTGATGCAGTTCTCTTTCACATGGGTGTAGATCAAGAGTAGCTCTACTGAAAGGAATAGATTTATATTCCAGGAAGGAGAATTGGATCATGTGGCATTTTGCACTTAGCTTTTTTCTCCTGATGGCTGTTAGGAAGTGCAAAGGCAAGAATGAAATATCTTGTCATGCACAGAAGCCAACACTGGTTCCTAAGGCAGCTCTTGATCTGTCCAGGTGCCCTGTGAGCCTGGCTCCATGGCAAAGGTGCCCAAGGGCTCAAACCTTGCTGCTAGTCTTGTGGCACATATTTGCAGCTCAGATCCTTCTTCCATTACAGTATGAAAACTCCTTCTGACTTCAAAAACATCATGACTAGACCTTGAGGTAAAGCCAAGCTCAACAAGCAATATATATTCCTACAGTGACTCAACTGGATACATCGTACTGGAGATTTTTCAGTAAAATCTTGGATATCAGGGTAAGGTTGCATTTTAAGTCTCTGTGCTCTCTGTAAGGCCCAGGAGCCCACATCTCAAGGACAATGTATCTTTCTACACAAAAAGCTACACCAGTGGCTTGTGTCCCACCAGGACCTGAGGACCCCTCTCCACCTCTCAGCAAGATTTACAAGGCAGGCACCTTGCCAGGGGCAGTAGATCAGAGCTTCCAGATCCAGATTATATACTTGAGTAAATAAGAGCATACCCAGCAAGAGCAGCCAGTGAGCATGGAGAGTATGACATTTGCAGCTTCTCAGTGAATAATGGGATATGGAGTCCTTCTGTCACTCTTGCAGAGCTTCCCATTTCCTTTCCCTGCTTAAACAGTGATTACATTCACTCTTACAATCTATTGTGAAAAGTTCAAAGCCAAACTTAATCTCTGGCTATCACCTTATCACCTCAGAAAGTGGAAAAAAAAGTGGTGAGAAAAAGACAAAGAAAATGAGCAATCCCAGCTTTGCAAACCACAAAAGCAAAAAATACTTGATAAAAGCTAGACAAGCAGGAGGTGAAAAATGATATGAAAATAAATCGAAGACACTGTGTTAAATCATAAAAAATTATAAAATCCAGGGTGTCAGACCTTCAAAGCGATTTTTACAGACTAACTTGGCAACTTTTCTGGTAAGGACTGATTTTCACTAGAGCAGGGAAATTCAGCAGATCTCATCTATGTGTGCTTCAACAAAGCATGGGGACATTCAGGAATTAGTTCAGCTGGAGAAGATGAAGAGAAATACAGGATTATAACAAACCTATTAAACTACAAATGAGAAAGCAATAATGTTATGCTGAAAGCAAGCTCCTGGTATTGGACAAAGGTTCACAATCCTGAAGAATCTGCCCTTAAAACTACTTAGAGTTTTGTTAGATACCTCAGTAAAACAAATCAGGAATGTGCTAAGAATGTTGGACATGAACATAAGAGATTTTGCATGTGCAGGAGAGGATAAGAGCATCTTATGCCAGATGTGAATGGACTTTGATTTGGATGGTGTGTGATAGTAAAAGTATGTTGAAATTCTTTAAGGAATAATAAAAATAATATCATCTATAAGCAGAAAATTCAGAAATTATAATGGAGAAGAAATTACTGCATGTACAATTTCCACCCCTCACGGTCCTAAGAAATGAATCCTAACTGGAACAAATGTACAAAGAAAACCACTCTGTTCCCATGACCACACCAGTCTTATCACACAAAAGAATAAACTAGGCTGAGTTGCTGACAAAACAGAGAGAATGTAACTGTTCTCTAAGAGCATTTGGAGTAGCTATCTGCAAAAGTACACCTCTGAAAAGTTTTTATGCCTTTGACTAGCTAAATCCTTGAATGGATCTCAAATATCTTCTGCCTTCTGTATTCCAGTATTTCTTTAGCACAGACCATGTCTGGCTTCAAAAGCCACAAACTTTGCTCTCTGCTAAACAGAGCAGCATTTGTTTACAGTCCAAAAGCAGAGCTATGCACAGTTAATTCTACAAGTCCCACAGCACTGTGAACTTAGGTACACCTTTGTTCAACAGATTATAACACCTGAACACTGACATCGTTATTTTGGCCTCTCATCAGGTTAAGCAATATGCCTGAGCTAATGTTAGGCTGTCATTTTATACCTAATAGACTCCATCTGTTCCTTCAGAGGCTGTGAAGTGTTATCTTTGGTGACTGAGAAATTGTACTCCTACAGTGGTGCCTTTGGCTTTAGCCCCTGTCCAATACACCTGTCAAAGCAAATTGAGGTGCTGTCTGACTCTTCCAGGTGTAGCAAGTGTTATTTTCAGCAAGATGCAAAGTCAAAACAGGAACAACATGTTTAAAGACAGCTATTTTAGGAAGTATAGAGACAGTAGCAGCAAAAGAGTAGGCACAAAAGTAAATCAATAACTGAATGGGATTGAAAAAAACTACTTTTGATTTTGCACTGTTGTTTATCATTCTCTCTTTCACTCTGGTCAGGAATCACCCTTGAAAGGTCATCAGTGTAAAGAACTAATATTTGAGAGAAAAAAGCCTTTTTTTCTTTCTATAGATGTGCATCATGATACTTCTTAGTTTCCAGATTTGCCTTTATATAAAAGGTCTGATTCAGGACAAGAAAACAACAGTATATAGAAAGGAACAGGATGAATATCTAACTGAGGATTAATACTTCTTCTTTAAACATTTGATATACTGAACTTCTAGCAATTTGGGTTCAAGTTTCTTAGCAAAAGGTTCTTACTTTGCCTCCGGTGATTTTGAATATCCAAAGGTAAACTCTTTGGCATTTTTCATGAGTTTACTGTCCAGCTATATATTGCCTGTTGTTTTTAATTTGTTAGAGTAACTTGAAACCATCAGTGCCTAAGGATTTAATTTTTAGTTTATGTTAATTTTATTGAGAAAATACACTGTCTCAGGATTCTTCAGTTTACCTACGGTTTCCTTTTTTAGGTGTACATTCTACTGATTTTAATGTACGTATATCACATTGCACATGAACTGGTCATTTACCCCAAAAATAAATATAAAACCCAAATATTCCCAAAAATAAATATTCATATAAGTCATTTTCTCTAAAGCACAAGTGTTTGAAAATTTAAACCTTTCATTATGCTCTGCAATATATTTCTGGTCCTATCAAATGTTTATGTAAAGGTTGAATCAAGCACAGTCAAGGGCTTTACAATTATAAAAATCTGCAGCAACCACCTGGTGTTGAAATTGGGAATATTATTTTCACTATGTTGTAATTTCATCAGTGACAGTCTTTTTGGTATTTAACACCAATATAGCTTTCCACAGTGTGAAACAAACATCTTGAATTTTTTCCAGAAAACAATATGAAGTTCATTCATCTGGGAAAGGACTGAGATAATATTTTGCATCTAATATGATTAAGTAAATAGGCAGCTGTGATTTCTATGAGTTGTAACATTTTCTTAGGCTTCAGTGTTAGCCCAGTGCAGAGCAGATGGCTGTACTCTGATCTGTTAAGGAGGCTTAGATAATTGCAAGGGTAAAATAATATTTTGAAAGGGCTGTTAATAAGTACCTAGCCTGACACTAATGTAAGATGGCACACTTGGATGATTTGTGCCATCTGAGATCCTCAAGTTATGAAAGGATTCAAAAACTCAAGCTGCAGGGCTTTGAAATGAGAAAAGGAAGAAAAGTCCTGCTACTGGGCAGAAAAAAACATCTTGCCAGAACCTAAGTTTCTGCTTCACCTCTCAGCTGGAGATCTGCCTTGTATTACAGATCTCTTGCACCCATCCTTAAATCTAAGGATCAGTGTGATACGAGAGAATTGCATTTAATTTCCATAAAGGTAGCTCAATGATCTTTTTGTCACTTCTGCACTGCTTTCCTGAAGTCACACACTCCTCTAGCAATTTCAGGGGAAAAACTATACTTGCTTCTAAACACCTAGAAAGCCACCAGTAAAAAAATAATGCCAAATCTAAGTGAGCTGAAATTTGTTCAGCAGAAACTAAAATTAACAACTTAATCCAAATGTTGTTTCTCTCAAGGAAAGCATCAATGAATCATTTTTTTAATAGTTTAAAGAAGGGAGTCTCACTATCAGAGAGGGAGAGAGTTTGGTTTTGGATTTGGTTTTTTTTTTTTGTTTGTTTTTTTGGTTTTTTGTTGGTTTGTTGGTTTGGGGTTTTTTTGTTGTTTTTTTTTTGCTGGGGTCCCATTTCTGATTAGTGAGCAAAGGTAAGGGTGTTGTAAGGGGATTAAAATCCCTTTGGAGTATATATATTAGCAAAAAGACTATCACGGACAGTACCAGGCCAAAAGACACTCCTAACACTACCAATGCTTAGGCTGCTTTACTTCAACTTGTCATCTGGTGCAAATTAAAGCAGCATAAACAATTTATTAGTATGGCAGGTTGGTTTCTCAAAACTATTTCTTCATACCTGTCAGAGACTGAAAATGGTTGATGCCTCAAACATTGATATAAAGTTTTGCTCATTATAAAAAAGCTACAATGAAGAAGCCTCCCTGAAGACTGGGACTTTGGACTGAAAGTCAAACTGCTGATTAGATAAAGGGAAACCATTGTTCAATCATCTCAGGCCGAGGGAAAGGTTTGTATCCACCAAAAAGCCAAAGCCACCAGTTGTGATGAGGAGCATCTTCTGTTGAGTTTGGGGTGGGGGCAGAGCACAGCTCACAGAAGCCAGGTTTGGGGTACAGGAGAGCACAGTTCACAGAAGCCAGGTTTGGGGTGAGGGCAGAGCACAGCTCACAGGAGCCAGGTTTGGGGTGGCGGCAGAGCACAGCTCACAGAAGCCAGGTTTGGGGTGGGGCAGAGCACAGCTCACAGGAGCCAGGTTTGGGGTACAGGAGAGCACAGTTCACAGAAGCCAGGTTTGGGGTGGGGGAGAGAGAGCTCAGCTCACAGAAGCCAGGTTTACATAGACTCTCCCCAGCCGAGGGGGGAGGAGGAGGTTTCAGGTGTGTGGTGTAACCTCTAGCCAGAGACACTGAACATCCATCCTCTGTTACACAAACTGGCCCCCCTGTGGAACCCCCAACCCCAGAGGCCACAGCCACAGGACTCTCACGTGAGAGGCGGCTGAGGGGGAGTCACAATCCATCCAAGACCCCCCAAAGTGCTGGGCCTTGCCCCACAGGGCTGCAGGTGATGGAACAGACCCAGACTGTGCTGCGAGAGACTGCCCCTCCCCAGGGGACATGGCTGGACATTGTCACCTGGCTCGAGGGTACATCAACCCATGGGATTCTGTGCCTTTTGGGGGGACCTTCACCGCCAAGAAGAGCAGCTGGAGAGGATCAACAGAACATCATTGAGATCCATGGAGTGGTGATATTTTCCTTATTCTGTCCCTGTCACTCTCTTTCTGTCCCCTCCACTTACTTTCTTCTCCTTCTCTTTTCTCTTTCTCTCACATTTACTATAGAATAAAATCCATATTTTCTTTCTCTCATATCTACTATACAATAAAATCTGTATCATTGTCACTGGCATATCGTCTAATTTGCACCTTAATTTGGGCAGAGAAATTTCTAAAGGACCTTAATCATTGGATCATAATATCTTACAGATTATCTCTTCTTTCATTTTTAAAATTGGCCATAATATGAGAAATGTACATACGGGGTGATAAATAGGACCTAGTTGTGCTTAGTGGCAGTACAATGGGATGTGATATGATGTATCTTGATAATAGAATTGGTAAAAGACTGATAGGTGGCAATGCTTTCAGCTGGTGAGGTAAAAGGGGTCATCTATGCACCCTCACAGAAGGGTTTTCCTCTCCAGCCTCTCCAAAACAAAGTGATGAAGAGAACAAATATATATTTCCCCGACTGACAGGAAGAATTGGTCAATGGCAGTGGACTTCAGCTGGCATTGATGTGCAACAGGTTCAGCAAAACTAATAGTGACTATTTCTCTTTTTGTATATTGCTAAGAGCTCTCAGATACATCTGCATATTATGATGACCAGACACCTTCAAGCATGAGGTCTTCAGCATTTTGTCAATGCCATTTAGCAGAAAATCTAGCAGGACCTTTTCCTATTTAGACATTAAACGTGCTGCTCTCTAGACAGCAGATGATAACTTTAAGAGTACAAATTATAAGAGAACAAAATATGAACCAGGATGAGCTATAAGGCTGTCATGATTTAGGAATGGTACTCCCCAAATTAGTGCTCCCACTGAGACTCTCCAAACCTGCCGCTCCCTCCCTCCCTCCCTCTCCCCTGCATCAGGCTGGAGAGGAGAACTGGCGGCACAAAAGGTGAAAATTACAGGCTGAAATAAGAAAAATCTACTGGAAACAGCAATGAGATAAGAAAACAAACAGTAACAGCAACAGTATTAATAACAAAAGTGTACAAAGGAGAGAGAGTGATGCAAAATGCTCACCACAGAGCCTGACTAATCCAACCACAGCCACACTACCCCGGACACTTTCCCCTGATCAGAACTGGTGTCACCCAGCCACTCCCTCACCACAGACCAGAAGGAAACCCTTCTCCTGGGAAAAGACTCCACTCTCCCTACCCAGCAGTGGCATGAGGTGGTGTAGAACGTTTCCCAGCCATGCCCCTCCTGGCTTCTGCAAGAATTAACCCTGCCCTGGCCAGAACCAGGACACAAGTTCATTTACAGGTTAAGCCATTTCTTAAGTGTTGTTGACTGTTAGGTATAAAATGCTGCTGCTGACTGAAATTCTCATTTTAGCTTTAATAGCTGTGACACTTCATGGAGCTTAAAATACTAGCATGGCTCTGCTGTATGCACCAATTCAATCACATTTTGTCTCTTTCTTGTGCATGCAACTAAGACACTTTCTAAATCTAAGTGAAAATGTGACCTTTTCTTCACTATTCCTAGTGGCATGTTTTAATTTCTCTTGGCTTTCTGTCTTACTCTTCATATAATTTCTTTTAATTATGTGTATACATCACATTAAAAAAAAAGAAAATTTTCTTGCTATTCTACACAGATATTTTTTCCTTAGATATCTTCACTGCCTTTTCCATTTTCACACTTTTAGTTCTACTCACTGCTACCTTTCAGGTTTTGCCTTTGCCATTTCTATTTATAAAGCTAATAAAATACCAAGGAATCATTCTGACCTTTCCAGGTAATCAATATTAAGGACAGTCAGCTATCAGCAAATATTGTTTCAGACAATAATTATACCGAACAGTGGCAGTTTCTCATTCATCAGCTTAAGCAGATGTCTGGGGGAGGAAATAGAAATACCCTAAGTACCTGAGATTTTGCTTCAGAAACATCATTTTTGACACATACCCATTAGCTGGGCTTGGTTGTGGGTAGTTTCTGCTTTAAAGGAGAGTGTTGGCACTATTAACTGAAAGTGGTCCATTCTGTCACCTCTTTCTGAGAATAATTGCTCCATGGATGACAAATGACTGTTCAAACTACTAGCACAATGGTTTATTGTCTTTTTGCAAAGGAGGCACTTCACAGAAATTAAAAGTGAAAAAATGTTATTAGATTTCCAGCTTAATATCAAAAGAGCAAGGAGAATTTGGGGTGAGAAGAAATGCCCGATGTTCGATCTGGAGATGGAAGTATTTGGGATGCACACTGGTATAGAGGGAACTCTACTGTAGTTAGGAAAATTTCAGAGCAGGAAGCATGGGGTTTAAAACAGAAGGGTCATACTATCCCAAGGGGCACTCTTTAAGGTGAAAAGAAACCATTAGTTCTTCCCAAAGGCTTTTTTTCTTTGTCTGTAAGTAGAGATGATGGAGGGAGAATAATGCACAGCCAGCTGGTGTCCTCAGATGCTCCCTAGCGTGGAACAGAAAGATAAGCAATTATTGCCAAATAAATGGCAAACTACAATTACTACGAAGGGAATGTAATACTCCACAATCATAAATGCTCCATACTTAGGGTGGGAGGGGGAAGACTTTAAGTTGTGTGAAATGAAAAAATAGAAGGCCATTAAGAAAATTGGTATTATCAGATTTCAATAGTCCATGGTACCTTTAAGTCTTAAATTATTTTAACAACTATTTGTTTCTACTTTTTTCCTGACTTCAAAACTGATTCCTTATAGCTGACTATATTTTCCATCTTAACATTTTCTAAACTTAGAGATTAGACGTCTTTCTCTGTTGTTGTCTTGAGGAAACATTTGGGCTCAGTTACTTCAGAAATCCAGGCTTCTGGTCATTGTAATGGATAACAACAAAAATATTTCTGTTGTAAATGCTAGTCATGTTTGTAAGCTGCATCTTATTCACAGAGCAGTAAAGAACCTTTCTCAGATACTTCTGTGCCAGGGATGGGAACCCCTCTGCTACTACAGAAGACACTGAAGGAACAATGCAGGAACTTTAAATATTTCCAAAGAGTACCTATACAACAGAGTTTATCACACAGCAGAGCTTGCTTTATAGCTAGTGCAGAGAAACAGGTACTCCTAGGTATTAGGCATCTGATCTCTTAGAATTTTTCTCCATATGTCTGAAACAAGAGCCTGGTCTAGAGCAGCAAGTCTGTAAACAGATGTCTACAACACCTACATCTAGAATTAGTCTAAATGGACTTTGCCATATACCAGTGAAAGGAAATAAAATGCCATATAATGTATTGTACCTTGTATACAGAGTTTAAATCAAATTTAACATGAAAATTGGGTAAGCATCCTCATCCTTTTTAATGAGATCATTAAAAAGAGATGAATCACAAATGTGCTTCCCTTAATGTATGTCAATGTGATTGCAAAACAAAGAGGTTTGCTTTTTGTTAGACAGTTGCAATAAATAGATGCCAAAATACATACAGAGACTGGATGGAAGAGTTCTATTTCTGCAGCAGCACCCAAGCTATAAAATATAAATTACAGTTGGGATTTGCATAGTTCATCTCAATGGGCAAAGTAAACCTGACTTGTTTTGAATTCAGGGCATTTAACCCACAAGAAAGAACTTCTCAGCAGAATAAATGCAGTAAATCAGATGTATCTGTCATTTATTACCTCTTATGCATTTTCTCTACAAATGTTCTCTAGTCCAACAAGTGGCCTTTCCTCTACACACAGGTCATCTCTACCACATATATGCATTTGATGGGTCAGACTTCCTACATTTAGATTCAGGTTGTATGCCCACAGCTGGATCAGAGCAGATTCAAAATCCAAATAAGCTGTCAAAACCATGCTTTTACACCCAGGGCTAAACTCCTATGCCATTAAGGGAGTACACATAAGTAATAGATTAATCTGGACAAAAAAACATGAAATCCTTAAAAAATATTATAAAAATGACATGGTAACTCACATTTGAATCAAACATGTATGCTTACATTAATGAGAGATAGAAAATAAACTACTCCAAAGTGATGATCATTGTTTGGGTGTTTGTACAGCACAATTATATATTTCTGATGTAGGCAGGCTTTTTTTCCTCATTTTCCAAAAATTCAACAAAATTTGCAGTCATCTAAAATACAGAATGCAATGAAATACACATTAATGTAAAAGTATCAAGAGGAGAGAATGAAAAGATATTTTTGGTTAAATATTTTTGCAGTTCATTTTTTGTTGATGACACTTCTTTAAACTGTTTTGTTCACAGAAATTTTGTGTGGTTAAATAATTGCACTCATGCATATCAGAAGAACAGACTGAAAGATAATTGTGATTGGAAGAATGTTGGATTTTTAAAGCAGGAAAGTTGTGCTAAATAACATCTCCGAGTGGTGTTGAGGTAGGAATCTACAATCACTGTTAGCTTATATTGCTGTCCATAGTATGAACTTTCAGGTCTTACCAGAAACATCTCACTGTAGAACAGAGTACTGTAGTAGTCTCTGGTTTCATAATTTTTTTTTTTCTGTCTGTCTTACAAGTTTTGTCTCCTTGTCCATCCTACAGGTGGGAATACCATTCAAATGAAATTGGCAAAGTAAAAGCAAAGCCTGTCTGTACCCTGGCACTTCTTCTATGGATGCAGAATTTCACTTGAAAGTTGTTTCTTCTCAGCTTCACAATGTGGTGTTCAATTTCACATAATAAAGTAGTCTGTGTTTTTAGCAGAGCAAAGCAAACTGTTGATCCACCTCTGCTGGACACTTCCCCTATCTTTTGTGTGAATCTAGCTAACAATCAGAAATCTTGGGCTGCTCTCTCAAGAACATGCATGAACATCTTGAGATGAGGATAGAAGCTGGTGTAGCATTGTATTTCATAGTGTGCTTGGTTTGTCTGGTGTCACACTTGGAGCCAGAGTCACATTCCTGCTGCAGTATCTGTATTTTATTTGTTAACTGTGTCACAGATTTCCTTCCAAGGAAGACAATTTTTGAACCCTTCTTGAGAAGTGTTGCTAACCCTGAGAAGATTTCTTTAGGCACTTTTTCAAAAAGGCAGCTTTTTGAAGCTGTTGGATGGTTTTCAGTTTGATAAGATATACATATCGCAGTTGCTCTTTCTATTACATGTTGCACTGTTTTCTTCTAATATCTCAGATTGTTTTCTTTGGCCAAAGAAATCACTTCTATTTTGGGATATGTTTTCATACTTTGTAATTTTACACTGACACTGCTTCTGCTCTGTTCCCAGAGACAGTGACAGATAGACAGACAGAGAGGATCCCAGAAGCCGAGCAGGCTGAAGGGATCCTTCTCCCTTCCTCTTCTTGTTTCATTGTAAATATCTAATCTAAATATCTATTCATATTAAAGCCTTCTGATTTCTAATCACTCAATCTACGGACTTTGATTGTTCTTGGAGCAGCCCTGAGAAGCAGGGCTGTCCCTGAACAACAGAGAAGGCTCCACCCAATCCCAGCCCCTACCTGATTTTAGAGCCAAAGCATCTCACCAGAGTGCCAAAATGTCCCAGTCTGAGCTCCTGTTAAGTGGTCTCACATCCTCCCAGATCCATGACTCAGAACATTTTTGCTCCTGTGATGAGACTTGAGCAAGATGAGAAGATGTGTCTGAGAGCCAGACTGCCAGGCAATCAAGCCAGCAGCAAACCTCTTCCCAGATACAGATTTTTCCAGCGTGTTTTCCACAACACAGAGAAACCTGCACATTTCTCTCTACAAAGCAGAGGCTGTGTAGATGTCTCTGTGGAGAGGTAAAACTTCTGCTTCTCAGCACGGTGGAAAGCTGCACTGATGTGGCAGTGCAGACAATGGGGCCCAGGGTAGCAGCTCTTTGCTGTGCTGAGAGCACACAGCAGTTACAGAGAGCCAACCTGGGCATCTGTAACACAGCACTGCAGTATGAGATGTGAGTGAGAGAGTCTGCCTGGGCTCAACAGGGATCCCTTGTTCACTGCTCTGCTTATCACTTACCACAAAACAAACTGCCATAAATCCTCTCTCCTCTGCACAGCCCTATCCCACAGATTACGAGATCTTTTTTATTTTGTATCATATTCCAAACTCTGGAGGAATATTTACTTTTGTAAAAAAGAAAAATCTAGGACTAGTATTTTTCTGTTTTGTTTACAGTTGCTTTTTAGTTTATGTATTTTTCATTTTTTTTCAAAATGGTACACTCCAGCGAATTAAAATTATGCAGTTTTCATGGAGTATTATGGATGCTTAAGCCTCGTTAAATTATACTTTAACCATATTTTTCCTGTATTCTTTATCTAAAAATCCATTATCCAAGGTATAATTTTGAAGTCTAGTACAATATTTAATTTAGAAGAATAAATAGGAAAAAAAAGTTTAGAAGTAACCAGGATCCAGAATTCTGTTTATAAGCGTAAATCACTCACACTCTACCTCCAGCATGCTACCTGGGATGACCCATAGCTTGTAGCAGAATCAGAAAGCATATAAAATCAGGGCTATATTTATCAGGTCACTCAGTTGATGGGTTTCCACACCCTGGATGACAGCCTCAATGACCCTGAACAAGAGATATTCAATACTGCAGGACTCCTACACGCTATTTTTCCACTACAAGAAAATTCAGAGCCCCATGCCATATAAACTCCATAAAAACTCCATGTGAAATATATGCAACAAAAAATGAGGTATTTACAGAAACGTAGAGACAAATGTCTAATCACACATTGGATGGCTGGAAATAAAAGTTCAAGGTATTTAGAAGTCATTAAAAGAGTGTATAAGCAGCAGAATGTTATGGCTTGTGGAGCAACTTCTGTGCACTGCGTTTATGATGGTATTTTGATTATTTGATGCTTCACAAAAAGAGTTTGCTCTGTTAAATTCTTTCTTCCTGACTGGAATCTTTTAATTTTATACAGACTAAAATGAACAAAGTGGGTGGTAATTTGGGGTTTTTTTAGGTACAGAATTTTGCATGGGGTAAATGGTGCAGAGAGATACAACCAATAACTTACCATCTCTCCTGTTATAACAGGAAAATTGATATGTTGAATTCTCAGTAACTAGAGAGAAACAGAGCATCAGGGAGAGCACAGCTGCTAAAATGGGCTGGAAATATCAGTACATCAAATGAAATGCACTGGATTTAAGGTCTGGGAACCAATATTCCACCAGTCTTATGAGATGCCTTGTTATTTTCATTTTTGTAAACAGTCATGGCCTCTTCAAGTCTTTTAAGTTATTGATCTAGTCTCTTACTAGTCTCCCTTGCTAGTCAGAGGCAAAAAAAAAGAGCACCATTTAGATATCTGTTTTGGAAAGTTGGAGGGTGAAACAGATGACCACTGTCTAGATAGCTTAAGTAAATCTATGATCAGTCTTCAAAACTCAAAGTGTTTGACTTTCCAAATGCTGCCACTGGCAAGGGTGCAACAGCGTGGATTAAACCAGAGCTGTGAAACTGAGCTTTTCTTGTAACTCAAGTGCACCAAGCATGTTTCTCAAAGTATTTTATAATTGCAGATAAAAGGCTAAAATTTTGGAAAGTTGGATGAAACTATCAAGGCCTTCAAAGTTCATACACAATCCCAAAAAGAACAGTGACCCATTCGTGTTCATAGAGGCTGATATTCAAACCTAGGAAGCCAAACAAAATGTTTTCACCAACTTCACTATTCTTAAAGTGAGAAGCTACTCCACTCTTTGGTAAATGTAATTCTACTACAGAAATTGCCAGCTGACATCCAGCAATTTTTTTTAATCCCTTTGTTCAGGGCCTTTATGATTTTCTGCAGGATGGGAGAGCTCATTTGGTGAAAGGTCACTGAACATGGCATGCTCTAGTCTGTCAGGAGATATTGGGAAAAGCATTAAGGCTTTTTACAGTGCTCTGAGAGTAAGGTTACATGAAGTACCTTATGAGTTCAGGTGCTCCCCGAGTCTTGGTGGCATTCCCCCTTTAGACAGCAATGGTCTGGTAGGAAGATAACAAAGGGTGTGCTGGATTTGATACAAATTTTCCTCCACAAGTATTGGAGACTTTTTGGTGAAAGTAACAGGAAAATGGGATGTGGTGGCTTAAACCCAGAAGGCCACAAAGTACCACACAGCAACTTGCTTACTCCTCTTGCCACTGTAGGATGGGGAGGAAAACTGGAAACAAAAAAATATTAAACTCATGGGTTGAGATAAGAACAGCTTAATAACTGAAATAAGGTAAAATATAATTATAATTGCAATAACCATAGCAATAATAATTGCAATGAAAAGGAGAAAGAGAGAGGAATAAAACCCAAGAGAAACAAGTGGGGCACAATACAATTGCTCACCACACACTGACCTATGCTCAGCCCATCCCTGGGCAGTAATTAGCCCCTCCCAGCCAATTATCCCCTGCTGAAATACTGGGAATAACCTGCTATGGTATGGAGCATCCTTTTGGATGGTTTGGGTCACCTGTCCTGGCCATGGTCCCTTCTGGCTTCCTGTGCACCTGCTCAGGTGGTAAAGCATAAGGCACTGAAAAGTCCTTAATTAAGAATAAACACTGCTCAGCAACAACTAAGACTTCAATGCGATATCACATTATTCTGATACAGAATTCAAACCACAGGACTGCACCAGCTACTTAGAAGAAAATGAGCTCTACACCAGATGAAATCAGGACATGGGGCACTGTGACCACTGCTGTACTGTACTGGGTGATTTTATTACGGGACTATTTGGTAAGGTGAGAGTGTTACCATGTATTACAGTAATCCATACTTTGCTTTGTGCAAATGCTTCCTCCTCTCCTTCTCTTTCTCCAGTATCCTCATCCTGACTGCCTGGTGCAGTGTAGCTCTTCTGTACTGTTATGTACATTTGTCTGCTCTAAGGGACTTTACCCCGGTGTGCAGGTTTTTGTCTGCTCAGCTGGGGATTCACACACTAAACCTTCTTTTCTAATGGTACAGATGAGAAAAGGAAACATTTACTTCTGGCTATGTTTCCTGAGTACCTGAGGCTTTTTTTCCTATCACTATCCTCAAGATATCAAAAATCAATAAATCATATGCTGAGTATCAAAATTTCTGCAAAATAGTTTTATGCTTTTCCCTCAGCTTCTCAAGGAAGTGAAAATACCATGTGCCTGCCCTTTTCTCTGTAAGCCTCTCAGTATCTTTCCCCTTTAGCTGCTGAAGTCATTAGCCAGTTCCAACAAATCTGCCAGAGGAGCACAGTCTCAAAGGAAATACTGTCATGAGCACAGACAGTTGAATAGAGAGCAGCCCAAATTGGTGCCTCATCTAATATAAATTTTCCCACCCAAATTCAATTATTATCTATTTTGTTTGCCCTGGTGGCAGCTCAGCAAATACACACTAGCCAGCAAATATACACAGCTGAGCAGCACAGTTACAGCCTGGAATCTCCCTTGAAGCACCAACATCCTCGGGGCCTTTCCCAAATGGTGACTAGAGAGCAGGGAGCCTGCAGAGGCAAGGGACAGTGCAGGGGAACTGGCTGAATTGCAAGGCAGAGGCATCCACATTTGAGGGTAGGGACAAGGGATCTACAGTATGTAGAGAGAGGACAAAGGACATACATGCATAGGAGATGTTCTCTTAATGTTGTTGTTCATTACAATGATGTTCTGGAGCAGCTCCATAAATTCTGCCCTCTGATAATCTTGATTCAGCCTTTCTTTTTTGATAGAGTTTTAGTATTGACTGCTACCTCCAACTGTATGTAACCTCTGCCTTTTATTTCAACTTCTCTGGCCCAAAGTCTACATTAATTTTGTTTATCCAAAATCTATCTGACTCTGATCCATTTTTATTTCTTCTTAGCACACCAGTTATTGTTGTCTGTCTGGAAATCAGAATATTCAAAAAGTTTCTGAATTTGATAAAACACAACAACTCATTGTTGTCTTTCTAGAAACAATTTTATTTAAACCACGGCTGCTTTTTTCATTATTGAAATTAATTGTAAGTTCATAACAATTGTTGCCCTCTCTAAATGACAAGAGAACATAGAATTATCTGGAAAATACCCTGATAATTAAGTTTTATCTTTGCAGTAAGTAAAAGGGTTGAGGTTTAGAATTTGTTGAGAAACAAGTGTTTAGTTTTTCAGTGTCATTTTGGCAATGTGGAAAAGCTAGGAAAACGCTATCATTAAGGGTATGTTAAGTAATAACTGTTCTTAATTATGAATACATGGCTGGAGGAAAAAGAAAAATGTATATTTTATATATAGGTTCATCCTTGGGCTCTTTTTTAAGAAGGAAAATATCTCTAAGTGTGATTACTGTGTTTGAGACTGTAGTCTAAATAAGCTAGAAAAAGAAATTCATCCATCCCATCAAGATAGCAGCAAAACCCTGACTTGCTCCATCATATATTGTTAATATCTTCTATTCAAGAACAAGACATATTGGTGAATCCCATCTGGCAAGTAGAAATAATGGTAACTAAGCTTTATCTAAATGAAGACAGTTTTATAACTCATTTAAAGGTAAATCATCTGAAGAACAGTCCTAAAACTGTCACAGAGATATTAGCAAATTTTAATTCATGTTAGATTTCTTTCTGCCAGTGAAGGTGAGATTTTTGTCTCCTTTCTAGGAATTCACTGTCAAAACAGTCTGGCATAGAAGAAGATGAACAATTAGTTGCGTGGATTACGGCAGAGTTTCAGTATTTTATTAACTACATTAAGAGGCAGCGTGGAAGATTACTTTGACATCACTCTTGGAAACACCATCTCATCAGGGATGCTGAAGTCCCTGCTCTGTTTGTCACATTACAGACATAACAGAGGTCAGGTGCTTGCTCCATTTGAAGCTCTGTTGGCATTTGTGTGGCAAGGAGATGTGGAGATTAAGACTATGTGATTTGTAAAGATCTGGTATGTCTGATGTTTTGATTAGGAGAAATTCATCCTATTCTTTGTTGGAACACTCTCTGATTTAATTTTCTTTTGGCCATACACTTAGGAGTTACAGCCTTTCCTTTGGGTATATTTACAATTTTCTATTAAAAAATATCACTTTTCAGTGCAAAGAGCAAATTCATCTAGCATTACTTATAGCTTTAAAAATGTTGTGATACAGATTATAGCCTAAAATTCTTAAATATTTAAGTTTCTGCTTCATTTTTCACTCATACTCAGAAGTAACAAATTCAGATTACTGGTTCAGAAGGTGTTATTTTCCTTGATAATTAGGAACTGTCCCTGTTTAACAGAAATCAAATATTATATAATAATATTGAAATATAATAATTTTTAACATTTTACCTAACTAAATAAGGAATTAAATAAGATATCATTTTCTGTAACTATTATATTAAAAATTAAAGCAATCCTTAATTTTTCAGTAGGGGCAAAAAAAACATACAGTAAAAATAGAGCCTTGCAGAATTATAATTCTCATGAATATTTTTTCTGAGGTCCTGGCATTTGTTTCTCACTTTTTCCAACTATATCCATTATTTTGCTAATAAATTGAGATGGAATCCTCATTTATTAATCATAATCTCAT